>CM076573.1:826249575-826664411 GCA_034641835.2 Pinus albicaulis
TCCCATGTTTTGGCCAGATTGGCAAGACCAAAAGATGAGACAACATCAGAACCACTTTGGGGCCCTAGGATCTAGCCCTCCTGGAATCGGAGAGGGATCTCTCCAATAAAGCTGTTAGTCATCAGTATTTTTTACATGTTAGTGGTGACTATATCTTCAGCTGAGTTTTCTAGAAACTGATTTCCTTATGTCAATATGTCATCCAGAAAACCCTCCCAAAACTTTTTTCGCCTTTCTACCTATTCAGTCCACCCCTGGGAACATCAAAAACCTCATATCACAATCCTATCTAGCTTCAGCTTTATTGACCTACCCAGCAGCCTTAAAAGGCAAATCCACATATGTTTTAAAAGTCTACCCTATGTTAGGAAGTGGCGTTTAGGACATTTCACCTTTGGCAATCATCAAAAAGCCAAAAAAGCCCCCATCTGCAGCAGACCTACCATGACTGATCCCTTAATTTACAAATGAAGTTGACAAACAGCCTTAAGTCGCGCCACTCATACCCCCTAGATCTCAGCACTGCATAAAATCCAATCTCAAGCTGACTATTAGGTTTTTCACAGTTTTCTATGGTTCTACAAAGACAGGAAATATATTTCATCTCATGGAGTAAATGTTTGAGTTTACAGTTAGAGGAACAGCTGCTTCTAAGTGTATTATGAGCCTGAGATGAAGCTGCAAAACAAAAGTCACTCATCAGGACCTTACAGCTCTTTCCAGCATGAATATCACAGTAAGAAAGGGTCGCCACTATCTCAGCAAAATGGTAAATTGTCAAGGCCCAGAACCTCCTTCATTTACAAGCAGAGGGTTAAGGCGCCTCCTTCATACATAAGCAGAGGGCGCAGGCCAGTGTTGACTTAGAAGGTTGCAAAAGTCCAGGTTTGCCTTTACTGAAACAATGAAACAAGATCTTCAGGTTTCATGAATGTAATTGCTAACCATAACAGGAATATAGTGGAAATATGATAAGCTCAAAGGAAAGGGGAGTTTGGCCTGACAAAGGAGCTTATTTCAAACTTGCAAACCATATGGATTGTTGAACTTTAGAAGGCCTGTCATCAGTAAACATTCCAAAGCATAAGTACCCTGTATATCCACAAGATCAAATAGAACAGATGGTAACCAATGCCATTACACAGGCAGGAGAAAGGTCTTGGTTTTTCAAGAAAGCACTGACCTTCATAGTCACAAAGGTTATTTGTCAAAGTAATCAATCATGAGATGAACAAGCCAAATATCTCAATCAGCCTTAGGACAGTACAGGGAAACAGTATTACTCTGGCTAGGGTTTCTGCTGACACACAATGATGCTTGCAAGTGAAGATGCTAAGACTGATGTTTTTCAAGAGGTTTCTTACCACTACATTCAGAAAAAGGCTGTGTCGAACCTAGTGGTAAAAAAGTCTCCGGACACCTTATCTGATGAAGAGCCTCCTCCATGCATGAGTAGAGGGCCGAAACTACTACAGGGTGCTGAAACTGATTGATACAAGAAAGCAGTGGAAGGATGCCAAAAAGGAAGAAAGGTCATTTCACAGATGAATGATAGTGTTGATAATGCAAAGGTATTGGTACTCCTGTTTCAAAGAACTAGCTGTCAGACTATACCTACAGTAGGAAAGAGACAATATTGAATATATGTGTGCCACTGATACCAAAAGAAGACTTTCTCCTTGAGGAAAAGGTCAAGCAACAAAACAATATCATATACCTAAGGTCCAAAGAAGAGCCCTTAAAGAAATGGTGTTTACAGCTTTTCAAATGTTTTTGGTGCATTATGAATAGCCCTTCCTTGATAACAATCACCAAGAGAGGGAAACAGTGAACATAGTTCAGTCATGAAATGGTTCTATTGACAAAAAAGGGTTTAACACACTGATGAGAACAAAATAAGGACTGCGTATCAATAAAGCCCTGTTTTCATATTTTACAAGCTTGTCTTTTCAGATGGGGAGGCAAATGGGTATATGATCTTATGATTAGGCAGAAGGAATTTGTTTTGATGAATTATCACTGTTTATATGTCTTATAACAAACACACTTGTTACCATTCCAGAGGGTAGATGTAGCACAGAACTGCATGGAAAAAGGACCTGCAGACAAGACCTTTTAAAAACTGTCACCAAGAAGATTTCCCCTTTAAAGTTATTATTCACTGTGTTCCAAAGGTCTTTCAGCCTGTGATCACTGTTGGATGGTTTAAAAGGAAGAAAGCGCAACCTTTATTTTGAGGAAAAAAGAGTACTGTATACTACACCTACAAACAGAGATTTGAAAACCCACTATAGGTAAAAAATGAAGGAGTTGTCAAAGCAAAATGACAAATCACCTGTGTTATTGAGACACCGTAGCAGAAGTAGTGATGTTGGTTGAATTCTTTGTCAAAGTTTCCGCTCGGGTCAGAGTAAATATTTGGGTTTATATGTTAAAATGACGAACCCACTGTTTTAAGACAAAACAGGGTCAAAACAAACCAAAATTTCATTTCCCAAAGTTTGAGGACCGTTAAAGGCTTGTTTTGAATTGATATAAAGGAATGAAGTTAAGGGAGAGTATTGTCAAATTCAAAACTAAAACCCCCGTGCATCCACAGCATCAAACAAGCGAGAAAAACCGGGCGAAAATTCACAAATTTGCATTCAACAACGGCGCGACGTGCCTGGAATTCGGCGCGACGTGCCTAGGCATCATTTTATAAAGGTTTTCAACGCCGGCGCGATGTGCCTGTAGGTGGGCGCGACGTGCCTGTAGGTGGCCGCCCGACCACACGACAGGCCGACCCGACACCTTCCTTTTTGCGCGACGGGTTTTCTCCAGAGGTTTCCGCGCGTCTTTTCCAAGCTATCCAGGGTTTCTTGCATCCTCTCAAGCGAGCATCCATCAAATTCGAGGTATTTTTATGAACTCCCATCGTGTGCAAGGTGTTGATAAGTGACAAAACTGTTTGAAAATCCCGGACCTTGTTATTTTTGCTAAAAACAAAAGCAGTTTTCCTACACAGTGAGATGAGGTGATTGAAATACGAGGTTTTGTGGCTGAGAACCAGTTTGTATCGTTTTCAAATCATTGTATTTATTGACAGCAGAGGTTATCCAGAGCAGAGTGACTGTTGCCTATCTTACAAGCACTCCTTTGTAACAAACTGCCCCTCCTATTTCACTAGATTTCACTGCTGTAAGTTTATTGACAGAGAATTTCTAAGGATGGATAGGGCCATTTTTCTAGAGGGCCAGGTTTGTTGGTGGTCAAATCTGAACTTTGAAGGAAGAGGTATACAAGTGATTTCTTAAAACTTCACAAGAAAAGTGTCCCTCATAAAGCACTGTGTATTATTAACCTAGGTTTGCCCTCTTTTCTCACCTCATTATCATGTTAAAAAAATGATTGACAAAGAGACTCTAAGAAGTAAATGTTGCATTGAAGGACAGATTTCATTGATGTGTTTCTAACTCTGGAGGCAGAGGTACAAAGGCAGTTTTTCTTGTTCTCTTAAAACTTCACAAAGAAAGGGGCCTTTTTCTGAAGAACAGAGTTGTTAGTGTTTGAAATTTGATATTAAAACAGGGGTACAAGTATTTGGGTGGCTCTCTTAAACTCACAAGCAAAAGAGGGTGTTTTCTAAAAACCATTGTGCATTGGTTATACATCTAACTTAGGTCTGCTTATACCGAAAACATATTGTATCATGTTGAAGACTTATTGACAGAGATTTTCAAAAGTAAACAGCATAGTAAAAGACAGAGGTTGTTGATGGTGGATTTTGACATCAAAGGCAGGGGTATAGAGGTGTTGGTGGACTTTTTAAAACTCACATAGCACAGAGTGTGTTTTCTAAACCACTGTTGCACTGATTTTACACCTAAACTAAGCCTGCTTTTTCATTGCACTACATTGTATCATTCTGAAGATTGTTGAAACAGAGTTTTTCTGAAGGTAAAACAGGGACATTTTCTAGAAGGCAGGGTTGTTGGTGATTGAGGCATTTGTTGATAATCAAGTTTACATTGAAGGCAGAGAAACCTGTTGACAGAAGCATTTTCAAGGTGAATGATCTGAAGAGCAGGGTTTTAATTTTTGAAGTTTGGTTTTGAAGACACAAATACAAGTGTAAGTTGGCCTCTAACAAAGTCACAAGAGGGGTGATTATTCAAGACTGTGCACAGAGAATCTACAAAACAGTTTCTTACACATGGTCCCATTGTTAAAAGGGTTACATAGCTGAAGTGTATCCAGAATTGAAGGACTGTTCTTAGGAAGTGTAGAGGGGGCTTATTCAAGGAAGCGTTGTTGCATTTCATCCAAACCACAGTGTCCATATCTGTCCAAACAGTCTGGTGGCCTGTTTCAATCCAGCAGAGCATTTCTCATATAGTGAAGGCAGTTTGCCTCTTCCAAAGCTTGTTTCAAAGTCAGAATGCCTCCAAAACGAGATCACAAAGGCGGATCACATAAGAGATATGAGCCTATCTCCATAGAAGAAATCAATGCTCACCCATCAGTGCTTTTCAATTTCCATGAAGTAGGCTGTCTTGATTTCTGTCAGAGGATAGTAGAAGTCAAGAGTTTCTCGCCACTTACACATTTGTGTGCTTTGAGATTCAAGGACAAACACTTCCAGCTTGTAGGTCTTGACTTCAAAATCTCCCCAAGGTATGTATCCAAGGCTACTAAGATCCCGTATCATGGTGAAAAGTGGTTTAAACAAGCGCATCTTGATCTGGAGGATTATAAACCTTTCATCAAACCGGAACATAGAGAAACCATCACTGCTATTTTCCCTTTCTCCTACCTTCTTGACAGTTATGCTCCGCTGATGAAAGCCATAATGAGATATTTCACTTGTGAAGGGAGGTTTAGCCAAATTTTTGCCTATCATGTTCGCTTGTTGATGCATTTTACTAGAAGCAGGCAATTAAACCTTCCATACTTTTTGTCCAAAAGCATAGAGAAAATGGCAGCTACTGTCCAAAAGAAAGCTCCACCTCGGCAAATCCCTTCTCTCTTTCACCATTCCTTGATCAAAATCATCTTCTTACACCAGCTGGAGAAGAAAGGGGTTTCATGGGATTCATTCATTAGCCATGCCGATTTCGCCACTGTCCCTCCTGTTCATGTGTCTCCTACTCATCCTGTCCATCGCCCAGTGCCTTTATCTAGTAGGCCTACCCCTAAAGAACTCAAGATGACCACTGGGCAGCCAAGTAAACAGGGAGAAGGAGAGGGCAGTGAGCCACAGGGAGAAAAGGAGGATGATGAGCAGCAGCAGCCAGATTTTGAGGGACAGCAGCAGTTGGAAATCAGTGGACAGCAGCTAGAGGTTGATGGACAGCAGCAGTTGGAAATCAGTGGACAACAGCTAGAGGTTGATGAACAGCAGCAAATTCAGGAAGAGGGACAGCAGCTAGAGGTTGATGAACAACAGCAAATTCAGGAAGAGGGACAGCAGCTAGAGGTTGATGAACATCAGCAAATTCAGGAAGAGGGACAGCAGCTAGAGGTTGATGAACAGCAGCAGACAGAGATGGAAGAGCAACAGGTTGAGCAAACAATTGAAGCATCTTTTGAGCCACAAGCTGGACAGGATGTTGAGGGAGGACAGCAAGCCGAAACTGCCTCCTTGACAGTGACCAAAACTGTTCCTACAAAGAGGAAATTGCCCAAAAAGACAACTTCTAGCTTGCCAAGGAGAAAGAGCACTAGATTGGCCTTCAAAGGCAAAGGTGCAGTTGGAGGAAGTGCCAAGCATGGAGGTAAGTCAGCTGTCATCCCTATCCCAAGCGATGACAGTGATAATGAGGCACGCATCCTTGAAAACCTCCTCATTCACAAAGAAGGGCAAATTGAGGTGTTACAAGAAGATCTTCAAAGGGCAAGGAATTTCAACCATTTCTTGGAGGTTGAAAACAAACAAATGAAGTATCATGCAGCCATTCATGAGGCAAGGGCGATCAAGTATAAAAAGGAGGCAGAAAAGGCGCAAGTAAGACTTGAAGAGCTCATTGGCGAATTTGATGATGAAGAGGAAGAGGACCAACCTAGGCGAAAGAGGCCTAGGACCATCGGGCTTAGAAAAGCCTTGGAGAAACGGAGAGCAGAAGAACAAGCTCAGTTCGATGCCTTTCCTCTCACTGCCCTCTTTGAACAGGAAATTGAGGAAAACAAGGAAGTATGGCTTGAGAGGGCCAACCAGCATTTGGAAACAAAGCTTGAGAAGGCAAACAGGGATCTTGAGCTACAGAGAAAGAGAACTCTTCACTTTCAGAAGCTAAATCAATTTGCCAGGCGCAAATTGAAGGGGGCACAAGAAAAATTGAAGAAATTGAAGGAGAGGCGCCTAGCACGGAAAGAAGCAAAAAGCACATCAGCCCTCGATATTTTGGCTTCAGCTTCGGAGCATGTCTCTATGGACCTTTGAAGGTCATGCATGCCAATTTTGGGCCTGTTTCGAAAACTTTTTGTTTTTTGGCATTTTTGGGGTTTTCGCCAAAAACTCATAAATGCGCCATTTCAGTTTGATGAGTCGTCAAGGGAGGAAGGTGATACCAATGGATTCCATAATTTCATGAGCAGCTCTCCAGCGATTTTCAGAGCATTTGAAGATCATTCGCCCCCTCAAATTGGCGAAAAACAACCTCATTTTGCACATTCTGCCCGCCATATCAGCAGTCTGCTATTTTCTGGGTTTTTGCACACAGGTACAGTTTTGAGGGACTTTCAGAGATCAGATTGAGATGATTCCACTTGCGCCGGAAATCAGACACAGAGAGCTTTCCAGCGAGCCATCATGAGCCTCATTTCGACATCGGGAAGGCTTCCATTTGCATCCAGCAAGTCAGGGGACCTTTTTCAGGCATAAATATGAAGTATTTTTGTAATTTTTGAACTCCAAAAATCTGCTTTTCCAAAATGTGCGTTAAGCTATTTTTATCATGGGAAAATCATGTAAAGTCAATATAATTTCCGTTTTTAGCAGTTTTTTAGATATTTTATGGGATATTTTGTGCCTTGGGCTTTGCAAAGCTTCAAGGACAAGTTTAGATATTTAGACTTGGCCAATGGGATAGCTAGTTGCTCCATGAGGTTTTCCTCCCTCAAGCCTATTTATCCCATGGTTCTCATTGTAAATCAGAGGCTGAACTTGAGAGAAGAATTAATGCATTGGTCATATGAGCTTTGAAGAATACACTTGAGTTATGATGTTTGGTTTGCCTCTTGGATGCTTTTGAGGAATGTTGAAGGCTTGTTGATGGATTCCTTGACATGGTAGAATGGTATAGTGCTTCTTAATGTTGTTTTGTCTTCTAGTTTTCACTCATATTTCATTTTTCTTGCTGCTATAGATCAGTAAAGATTGATTTTGAGATATGCCCATGGAGGCACCTCAAAATCCCTGAATCTTCATAGCTTGATGTTTTCTTCTCCCTTAATTATGCTAAAGAATTCTTAGCTGCTCTTTAGTAATCTAAGGTATTGTTGCTAAGTTTTATTCATCAGTTCCATGTATGTTGAGTAGGATGTATGGTTTTCCCTACCTACCTATCAGCTGCCCATAGTTCTGTCCATAAAACTTTCTCTTTGACTGATTTGTTGATCATTTTGTTGAACCAAGGAGGCCTAGTCCCGATCTATCCCTTTGCCTAAAACTATGAAAACTTATTTGTCCAAGTGCCCAATGACTTAGAGACTATGTTTAGGCGTTCCGGCATAGTTTATGAGTTTTTAGTTTGTCTCATGTGTTTTCCCCAAAGTCTGATAGCCTTTTCCCGAAGTTAGAGGGTCATATACCTCTATGTATGGCTGGAATGTTTGATTTCTATGTATTGATTAGCTTATAGTTATTCCTAGCATGATTAATGGCTTTCTATTACATGTTTATGTCTGCTATTAACTATTTTGCACTTGAAATCCCTTGTCTTTCACCAACTTACTGTCCATTTAATCCATTTTTCCCAGAGATCCCTTCTACTGTGAATCAAATCGGCCCTACAGCAGCTTTACATCATCACTTCATAGCTTCCTTGACTTGTTTGACCCCATAGCCCAATTTATCTACATCTTGTTATCCAGTTTATGTATTTGATCAGTTTCATCCCTCACAAACTTAAAAACTAAAAAAACCAAAAAACACACTTCATAACTAGCCTAATATCAGAACATCGCAAGTAAACACACCGAAATCTTCTACACATATAGAGAGAGCCCTCTCTGAGTCCAGAAAGGCTAGGTCCTTGGGCTCCAAAGCTTGGTTTGATGTTACATCGTCATTTGGCTAGCCAATCGGCCAAATCACGGGACCCTAACATAATGGCGATCACAGTGGGACTTTGAGTCAAAACATCCTAGGTATCCCTTAGGAACTCTCAAAATCTCAGTCAAACTTAGAGGAGTAGAATCTGGTTGTCTCACCATCTTAGCAAAATGATGACTCAGCTGTAGGACACTCTTCCAAACCTCAGGACTACATAAAACTCAGAAAAAACCACAAAAAACTCCTTTGGATTGGTTTTTGATAGTATTGGTGGTGGACCATACAAATATACCTCAAAACAACTAAAAATCCACCTGGCGACTCCACTAGCCTCCAGTAGGCCTTACTACCTTGCTAAATTTTAGAATTCCATCCGATTTAGCCACCTCATCGCCACACTAACATAATGGCGATCACGGTGGGACACTGAGTGATTAAAAGCTTAGTTTCCCTCATCTTTAGAAGCCTTTAAGAATACTATCTGATTGACTTATCCCGCTGCTCACTAACATAGTGACACTCACAGTAGGACCTTCCGAGTTAGTGACAATCTAAGTACAACTTAGTAACTCCCGAAGTCTCAATCAAGCTTAGTAAACTTAGAGACTGTTTGAGGAGTAGAAAATAGCTCTTTCACCATCTTAGCAAAATGATGAGTCGGTTATAGAAAACTCTTCCAAACCTTGTAGGCACATAAAACTCAAAAAACCCCAAAACACTCCTTTAGATTGGTTTTTGACATTACTGGTGGTGGACCATACAAGTTTATCTCAAACAACTGACAATCCACCTGGCGACTCCACTAAACTTCTAGTAAGCCTTACTACTTTTCAAAACTCTAGGCTACTATCCGATAAACCTTTCCCATCACTCACTAACATAGTGGGAGATGGTAAGACACTGAGTACATAATAGTCCAGCAAACTCTTATAGACTCTTTGGTCCTTTAGGTACCATAAACAAGAAAGCAGTCCATAGACTCATTTTTTAGAGTAAACTCTTTTTGTTCTCATCACCCTAGCAAAGTGTTAAAACAAATTTAGGATACTTTAACAAACCATAGGCTGCACATAAATTCAGAAAATCCAAAACATTCTCAGATTAGTCTTGGTGTTGGACCATAGCTATCTTCACAAAAACAATCCATTTCCACCTGGCGACTCCACTAATCCATCCCTTCTATGTTTGACCATCCTTCGCCTTAATATAACTTTAGAAAAATCACTCATCCAGAACATTCACCAATACCATTCTCTCTAAAACTATGGATCTAAAATCTGGCTTCTCGAAGAATCAATACCAGATCCCATCCAGACCCAAATCCCCCTATCATAGTAGATGACCCAGAGAAGATTCTGTGGCAAGCTTCTGAAACTGATCATCTAGCTACCGATAGATCCATCCGTAGAACAAGATCCGTACCTAAAACTCGCAATATCCTTCTAGATTCACCTTCGGAATTAGAGTCATCACAAGCTCTTCCCCGAAGCAAATCATATAGTAAGATAAACTTCGACGATCTTGAACCCCTAAACCCACCACAGAGTCCTATTAGAGAAGCTTCACCCACCACTCCTCCTGATTTCCAGCTTCTTTATCAATTTGGCTCTTATCATCCCAGATCTGCTCAAAACCAGATCACTAGTCCAAGTTCATCCGCTACACCTGGTCAAACCACCACTGTTCAAACCACTTCATTTCAGCCTACTAGTCCTCATCTTGTATATCATCCATTAGCTCCAGTCATGGCAGCCTGGTACGCACCTTTGGTGTTGCCACCACCTTTAGCTCCTCTCCCAAACAAATATCAAGACAAGATCCCACACTTTACTGGAGAAGACACCACCACACCTCAACAGCATATAAGTAGGATGACTGATGCTTATGAATACCTAGAGGTACAAGACGAGACTGTCAGAATGAGAATATTCGCACAAAGTCTTGGTGGTGAACCCAAAACATGGTTCAAAAGCTTAACTCCAAACAGTATCCACAATATCCCAGAACTACATCAAGTCTTCAGAAATAGGTGGGAAATCCGAAGAAACCCCATTCAAATCCTGTCAGAATATAACAGCCTAAAACGGGAAAATGGGGAAAGTGTCCAAGCTTACTGTACTAGGTTCAACAGTGTATATAACTCCCTCCCACCCCATTTCAAACCTCCACTTGGTTTAGCTTTGGCAAAATTTCCTGAGGGTTTTGATCCGGACATGACATATCATTTGAGAGATAAGGATCCCCCCACCTTGGAAGAAATGCAACAAATAGCCATAAAAGCAGATGCCAACTTAGCTGAAAAAAGAGCTAGAACTAGATCAGAAAGAAAGGTCACTTATAGAGATGAGGTCTCCACTTCATCACCTTCCCTAGATCCCAGAATAGATGACTTAGTCAAATCCATGGCTAAAATGTGGGAAAAGATCAATGAAAAAGCTCCTGTTAGGGACAACCAGCCAAACCCTCCAATCAGAAACCGAAACCAAAACTTTAGGAGGGAACACCCCCAAAACAGACCAAGGGATAATGACCAACAGATCAGGCCACCATTCAATGAAAACTATGTAGGAGAAGATGATAGGGAGACAGAACCTCTGGATGAAGGTCATCTGAATCTCGTAGGATCTGATAATGAAATCGAGGTATACCTCACTGCAGAAGAACAAGAGCTATGTTCTCCTAACCAGGATGAGACCAACTATGAAGATCCCGATGATCCTGCCTTAGACTTTCAAAATGCCATTATAGAAGCTCACCGGCAGTATAATCTTAGAAGCAGAAAAAACCAAAACCATCCCAAAAAGAATAGCCCTGACCATATCAAAGTCCCTGATAAAACCCTAAATGAGACCATGAATAATAGAAAAATTAAGGCCCAAAGGGTTGACCAAAACAAAGGTAAGGCCATTCAGACAAGTATTAGCTCAGATATTCCTAGTACCTCTACAGAAACCCCAAAGTTGGCCGTATCAAAAGAAGTCCCGAGCCAAAGTCAGCAAATTAAGAACATAGAAAAGGTTATGTCTGAGAAAGCTGAAACAAATCTTCCCAAGCTACCCACTCCTTTTAGTTTCGAAGGGGAAATTTCCAAAATAAAAATTACCATACCCCTTACAGAGCTAGTAACTATAGATAGGTATAGATCTCAAATTTTCAAAGTATTTGACCTAGAGAACAAAGCTGATACCTTGAATCTAACTGACGACAAACCTGAGATTTTATTTGGCCCTAAAGTAGAAGATGAATATCAAGAAGGATCTATTTCTCCTTTCTACTTAAGCTTCAACATCCGGGACAAAATATTACATAATGCCATGTTAGATTCCAGTGCCTCCCATAACCTCATGCCTAAAGAAGTCATGGAAAACTTAGGTCTGGAGGTGACCCAACCTTACAAAAACCTGTATTCTTTCAACTCAAGCCAGGTCAAATGTGTAGGTCTGATAAAAAATCTAGACTTTGCCCTAACACAACTACCAGCCAAAAACTTAGTCATGGATGTGGTAGTGGCTGACATCACACCCAAATATGGAATGCTACTATCAAGAGCCTGGTCTGCCAAAATACAAGGTAGCCTTCAAATGGATATGTCATTTGCTACTATTCCGGTTTTCAACCAAACTAGGAGACTATACCGAGAGGCTCGCATGAAATACATGGTTAGCAACAGAGATAAGCCAAACAATACCCCCATCTATTCCATTCATTCCAATTTAGATTCTTTTATCTTATACAATGAAGGTGATATACACAAGCAGATAAAAGAAAATAAAGACATATCCAAACCATTACTGAATGAAGAAATTGATGACCAAAGTCCCAAGGAACCTGAGAAACAGCTTAGTATCATATATGAAAAGGAAACTCTTTGGAGTATAAGCTTTGATGGTTCTTGTGGCAAGACAGGTTCAGGAGCAGGCATCTGGATACACAACACTAAGGAAGGTCATTCTTTCAAATTAGAATTCCAATGTACAAATAACATTGTGGAATATGAAGCCCTTCTCATTGGTCTACACATGCTTAGAGACTTAGGTGCCAATAGAATAACAGCTCAAGGGGACTCAGAGCTTGTAATTAAGCAAATCAAAGGTGAATATTCAGCCAAGAACCCAAGACTGAGAGAATATAGGAATGCAGCTTTGGATATCCTCAAAACTTTTGAAAAATATGAACTCACCTATATCCCTAGGATTCAAAACAGTCTGGCTAATGAGCTCGCCTTTGCTGCAAGCATTAGCCAAATACCAGGTATGAGTGAGCAATATGACATCCAAGTGAAACACCGCCCTACTATACCAGATAATCTTGACCATTGGCAAGTATTCCAAGATGATGATCAAATTGATGATTTCCTCCAATCTAAAAATGAGTTTGAGATAACCAAAACAAGCTCAGGAAATGAAGAAAGGAAAACCAACATAAGTCAAGACCAAGAGCTAAACCCACCTTTGTGGACCAATCTAAACCTGGTAGACCATCCATGTGACAGGGAGATAGAAGAAGACATTGACCAAAGAGAACTTGAAGTCTTACACTGCGAAAATGACACCATACCTAGGGGGCTCGCACCCTTAGAAGAATTGTTTGACTTTAATGATGTGGCCAAAAAGCCTAAAATGGAATCTACAGAGGATGACATAGAGGAATACAACATAGGAAATCCAGAAGAGCCTAAAAACATTAAACTATCCAAAACCCTCCCACCTGACATAAACCAAGGTACATAAATCTATTCAAAGAATTTAAAGATGTGTTTGCATGGGGGTACCAAGATTTAAAATCATATGATACCAGCATCATCCAACATAAAATTCCCCTCAAAGAAAATCAAAAACCTTTTAAACAGAAGTTAAGAAGGATAAACCCAGTGTTATTACCATTGGTTGAAAAAGAAATTAAAAAGATGTATGATGCCGGTATAATAGTATCTCTCCGATACTCTGAGTGGGTCTCAAATTTAGTATCGGTTAGAAAAAAGACCGGCGAAATCAGACTTTGCATAGATTTCTGAAACTTGAATAGGGCATGTCTAAAAGATAACTACCCTCTGCCCAAAATGGACCACATACTTCAGAAGGTCGTAGGCGCCAAAAGAATCTCATTGCTTGATGGTTTTTCTGGTTATAACCAAGTATTGGTTTATCCTACCGATCAGCATAAAACAGCTTTCACCACCCCCTGGGGCACTTTTATGTACGTTAAAATGCCTTTCGGACTAATGAATGCTGGCGCCACATTTCAAAGAGCCATGGACATAGCTTTCTCAGAAGACATAGGTGTTTTCATAGTCATATATCTCGACGATATAACAGTATATTCTAAATCAGATGAAGAACACCTAGCACACTTAAGAAAGGTCTTCAACAAATGCAGGAAGTATGGTTTGTCCCTAAACCCCAAGAAAACACTTTTCGGTCTAGAGGAAGGAAAACTCCTAGGTCACATTATTTCGGAAGAAGGAATTAAAATAGACCCCCAGAGAATCGAAGGTATTTTACAGATAAGTCACCCCAGAAACATAAAGGAGTTACAGTCCTTTATCAGCAAGATAAATTTCTTAAGAAGATTCATTCCAAATCTTGCTGAGCTCCTAAAAGAGATTACAAATATGTTAAGAAAGGAGGTCGGAGTTAAATGGACTTTAGAAGCCAAAAAATCTTTTGAACTGATTAAAAGAGCCTTAACTGAAACACCTGTATTAATAAGCCCTGACTTTACTAAAGATTTTTACGTTTTCTCATTTGCCTCAGAACATACAATAGCTGCGGTATTGTTGCAAAAGAATGCGGCGGGACAAGAGCAACCCATTGCCTTTTTTAGCAAGTCCCTAAGAGATGCTCCCTTGAAATATAACATCATGGAGAAACAGGCATTCGCATTGGTAAAGGCACTAAAAGATTTCTGAGTCTACATCTTACATTCTCATGTCATAGCCTTCGTCCCTAATACTGTCGTCAAGGACATTCTCAACCAAGATCCCGATGGTAAAAGGGGAAAGTGGATTGCTATCATCTTAGAGTATGATCTAGAAATCAGGCCTACTAAACTAATTAAAGGACAAGGACTCGCGAGATTAATGGCTGAAACCAACCTTCAAGCTTTAGATATAAATTTTGTCGATGCTTTAGAAGAACAAGAAGAGTGTGCACGTCCCCCTATAAATCAAACATTTTTGGATTCACCTTGGTATGCAGACATTCTCTATGTATTAACCTATATGAATGCTCCTCCGTCTTTGTCAAAAACAAAAGCAAGGTTCCTCAAACAAAAATCTTTAAAGTTTTTCATTATAGATAGTTCTCTGTATTGGAAGAATCCTACTGGTATGCTACTTAAATGTTTGCTTGAGCCTGATGCAGAGAAAATCATGCGGGAAATGCATGAAGGGGAATGTGGAGGTCATCTCTACTGGAAAAATACTGCAAACAAAATCCTTAGAGCTGGTTATTATTGGCCCACCTTGTTCCCTGATACTCACAAACTGGTCATGACCTGCCATAAATGTCAAATTTTTGATGGCAAGAAAAAGCTTCTACCTTTGCCCTTACATCCCATCATAGTTGAAGGACCCTTCCAACAATGGGGTCTAGACTTCATTGGGGAAATTCACCCCTCTTCCTCCACTCAACATAAATGGATCCTCACAGCCACTGATTACTTTACCAAATGGATAGAAGCCGTACCATCCCGGAACGCCACCGATTCAGTCATCATCACGTTCCTAGAAACCAATATCCTATCCAGATTTGGCTGTCCCAGGAAAATCATTACAGATAACGCCGTTGCCTTCTCTTCCAAGAAGATGATAGACTTCTGTCACAAGTATCATATTTCATTAGGGCATTCCACAGCCTATTACCCTCAAGGTAATGGTTTAGCTGAGTCTTCTAACAAAAGCCTTGTCAACATTATCAAAAAACTTCTGGAACAAAATCAAAAAGCATGGCATGGGAAACTAGTGCACGCCTTATGGGCTGATAGATTAACTACCAAGAAGTCCATAGGTATGTCCCCTTACCAGCTAGTCTATGGTGTTGACGCCATTTTCCCAACCTCTCTAGGAGTTCCAGTAATGAAACTACTACAAGAAGTCCAAATAGAAGAAAATGGCGTACAAAGAAGAGTAAATCAGACTATCCATTTAGAACAAACCAGGGAAGAAGTTTACCAAAGGGCTCAGTTAGCACAAGACAAAATAAAACAAATTTTTGACAGAAGAACTAAGGAATATGATTTTCAGATTGGAGATAAAGTCTTAAAATGGGATTCTAGAAGAGAAGATAAGGGTAAACATGGCAAGTTTGAAAATTTATGGAAAGGGCCTTACATCATCAGCTCAGTTAGTGGAAACAATGCTTTCTTCTTACAAGAACCTGATGGGAATGAAATTTTTGGGGGTCCTGTAAATGGCAGGACATTAAAACACTATTTTTGTCAAGAACTCCATTTTTGAGTTTGAAACACTTTCAGTCATTGTACATACCATTGTTTGAAATATTAAAAAAAAAAATGGAAAAGTCAAAAACAGTAAAAAGCAGAAAAGAGGACAAGTGAAGATAGAACAAAGTCCCATGTTCCAAAAAAAAAATAAAAAAATAGTCTTTCAGAAAGCGAGCAAGTCTAAATGCCACTACTAGTGCTTCAATGTCTTGTTCAGCTATCTAGCCTAATCATAGCTGAGCATGTTTAAAATTATTTGCTGATAAGTTAGTGAGCGCCAAGATAGTCAACATTGTGTAAGATTGACTTATCACAGAGCTTAGATTAGGGAGAGATTCTGGTTCCACATGCCTAAAACAGAACCAGAGAGAGAAGCGAGGGATGAAAAACACATTGTACATCTTAGCCCCGCTTGTCTAGTTTCCTTTGTTGCAGAATAACATTTGTGTGCAGCTTGTCCTTTATGCCACGAATGCATGACAAATCAGACCGCCTAATCCTGATTTGATCATTTTTAAATTTCATGTTGTAGATTAGAGAATGAAATCCTGTCAAACTGCTTAATCTTGACAGTCGATCTAGTTTTAGGTAGAAAAATGAAGGAGTTCATCAGCCTAATCTGAACTCCCGGCAGATATAAGAATAGAAGTAGATAGTTTCATTTTGCAAAAAGAAAAATATGCATTGTCAAAGGGCTGCTAGTTTAAATGCGCCAAACAGAAGAAAAAAAAAAAAGGTAGGAAAGATAGTGGGGTAGGTAGAAATATCATTGATGTTAAATATGCTGACACTTTCCAGAAATAACATCAAGAGAAGGGTAAATTTTGCGCCAATGGATAAGGCACTGGTCTTCATAAGCCAAAGATCTGAATTCTGGACACCTCCTGACGAGGAGCTGCCCTCCCCAAATGGAGCCACTGTTAGCCATCAGTATTTTTTACATGTTAGTGATAACTATATCTTCAGCTGAGTTTTCTAGAAACTGATTTCCTTATGTCAATATGTCATCCAGAAAACCCTCCCAAAACTTTTTTCGCCTTTCTACCTATTTCAGTCCACCCCTGGCAACATAAAAAACCTCATATCACAATCCTATCTAGCTTCAGCTTTATTGACCTGCCCAGCAGCCTTAAAAGGCAAATCCACGTCTGTTTTAAAAGTCTACCCTATGTTAGGAAGTGGCGTTTAGGACATTTCACCTTTGGCAATCATCAAAAAGCCAAAAAAGCCCCCATCTGCAGCAGACCT
The DNA here is from genome assembly GCA_034641835.2 of Pinus albicaulis. Classification (NCBI taxonomy): domain Eukaryota; kingdom Viridiplantae; phylum Streptophyta; class Pinopsida; order Pinales; family Pinaceae; genus Pinus; species Pinus albicaulis. The sequence continues at coordinate 826,266,521 of CM076573.1, forward strand.
ACCATGACTGATCCCTTAATTTGCAAATGAAGTTGACAAACAGCCTTAAGTCGCGCCACTCATACCCCCTAGATCTCAGCACTGCATAAAATCCAATCTCAAGCTGACTATTAGGTTTTTCACAGTTTTCTATGGTTCTACAAAGACAGGAAATATATTTCATCTCATGGAGTAAATGTTTGAGTTTACAGTTAGAGGAACAGCTGCTTCTAAATGTATTATGAGCCTGAGATGAAGCTGCAAAACAAAAGTCACTCATCGGGACCTTACAGCTCTTTCCAGCATGAAAATCACAGTAAGAAATGGTCGCCACTGTCTCAGCAAAATGGTAAATTGTCAAAGCCCAGAACCTCCTTCCATTACAAGCAAAGGGTTAGGGCGCCTCCTTCATACATAAGCAGAGGGCGTAGGCCAGTGTTGACTCAGAAGGTTGCAGAAGTCCAGGTTTGCCTTTACTGAAACAATGAAACAATATCTTCAGGTTTCATGAATGTAATTGCTGACCATAACAGGAATATAGTGGAAATATGATAAGCTCAAAGGAAAGGGGATTTTGGCCTGATAAGAGAGCTCATTTCAAACTTGCAAACCATATGGATTGTTGAACTCTAGAAGGACCTGTCATCAGTAAACATCCAAATCATAAGAGGCCTGTTTTGTTCAAAATCAAATAGAACAGATGGTAACCAATGCCATTACACAAGCAGGAGAAAGGTCTTGGTTTTTCAAGAAATCACTAACCTTCATAGTCACAAAGGCCATTTATCAAGTAAATCAATCATAAGATGAACAAGCCCCATATCTAAATCACCCTTAGGACAGTGCAGGGAGACAGTATTACTCTGGCTAGAGTTCCTGCTGACACACAATGATGCTTGCAAGAGAAGGTGCTAAGACTGATGTTTTCCAAGTAGTTTATTTACCATCACCTTCAGAAAAAGGCTGTCTCAAAAAGAATTTTTTTAAAAACCTCCGGACACCTTATCTGATGAAGAGCCTCCTCCATGCATGAGTAGAGGGCCAAAGCTACTACAGGTGCTGAAACTGATTGATACAAGAAAGCAGCGGAAGGATGCCAAAAAGGAAGAAAGGTCATTTCACAGATGAATGATAGTGCTGATAATGCAAAGGTATTGGTACTCCTGTTTCAAAGAACTAGCTGTCAGACTATACCTACAGTAGGAAAGAGACAATATTGAACATATGTGTGCCACTGATATCAAAAAGAAGACTTTCTCCTTGAGGAAAGGGTCAAGCAGCAAAACAATATCATATATCAAAGGTCCAAAGAGGCGCCTTTCAAAAAGGGGTGTTTACAGTTTTTCAAATATTTTTGGTGCATTATAAAATAGCCCTTCTTTGCTAACAATCACCAAGAGAGGGAAGCAGTGAACATAGTTCAGTCATGAAATGGTGCTATTGACAAAAAGGGGTTTAATACACTGATCAGAACAAAATAAAGACTGTGTGCCAAAAAGCCCTGTTTTCATATTTTACAAGCTTGTCTTTTCAAATGAGGAGGCAAATGGGTATATGATCTTATGATAAGGCAGAAGGAATTTGTTTTAATGAATTATCACTGTTTATATATCCTAAAACAGACACAATGGTCATCATTCCAAAGGACAGATTCAGCACAAAGATACAGTATAGCAAAAGCAGTGGCAAAGATGTGGCATAATGATTTGTCAAGAAGAGGATTATAGTAAAAATGCCCCTCTTTGAAGAACATTGCAGGTCATAAAAAATGCAGCAACTTGTACCATGTCCCATTAAACACAGTGGCAAAAATAACCACAAGATTATGGAGACATTTTTTTTTAGGGTTTAAAGGTTGGTAATGAGATGTCTCCCAAAGAACAAAGCTGGAGGTCCCCCTCCTAACACCGGTGCTAAAAGTCCGTGAACTGCAGATGGTTAAAAGTATGGCAACTCTCCAAGGCAAGTTCTGAATGCACCAAAGTTAAAAAATCAAAGGTTATTAAAACAAAAAAACTCCACGAAAAAGAACCAAACCAAAGTTCTATTTTTACTTCAAAAAAAGGAATGACCGTTGAGAATGTTCTTTTGAGAATGATATAAGGTTGAAGGTGTGATTTAGAGAATGGAATAGGAAAGTAAGTAAGTCACTTTCAAAATTCAAAAACCAGTTGCCGCAGCTCCCAAGCATCACAACGTGTTTTCAACCGAATTGAAGTTTTCTGCACTGGTTTAAGGCGGCGCGACGTGCCTGGAATTAGGCGCGACGTGCCTGGGCAGCAAAATACACGGGGCCTCTTCGTCGGCGCGACGTGCCTGTAGGTGGGTGCGACGTGCCTGTAGGTGGCCGCCCGACCGCACGACAAGTCGACCCGACAACCTTTCTCCTGCGCGACGGGTTTTCTCCAGAGGTTGCCGCGTAGATTTCCAGACTATCCAGGGTTTCTTTCATCCTTTCAAGCGGGCATCCATCAAATTTGAGGTATTTTTATGAACTCCCATCGTGTGCAAGGTGTTGATAAGCGACAAAACTGTTTGAAAATCCCGGACCTTGCTATTTTGCTAAAAACAAAAGCAGTTTTCCTACACAGTGATATGAGGTGATTGAAATACGGGGTTTTGTGGTTGAGAACCAGTTTGTATCGTTTTCAAATCATTGTATTTATTGACAGCAGAGGTTTCAAGAGCAGAGTAACTGTTGCCTATCTTACAAACACTCCTTTGTAACAAACTGCCCCTCCTATTTCACTAGATTTCACTACTGTAAGTTTATTAACAGAGAATTTCTAGGGGTGGATAGGGCCATTTTTCTAGAGGTCCAGGTTTGTTGGTGGTCAAATCTGAACTTTGAAGGCAGAGGTATACATGTGATTTCTTAAAAAACTTCACAAGAAAAGTGTCCCTCATAAAGCACTGTGTATTGTTAACCTAGGTTTGCCCTCTTTCTTCACCTCATTATCATGTTAAAAAACTGATTGACAAAGAGACTCTAAGAAGTAAATGTTGCATTGAAGGGCAGATTTCATTGATGTGTTTCTAACTCTGGAGGCAGAGGTACAAAGGCAGTTTTTCTTGTTCTCTTAAAACTTCACAAAGAAAGGGGCCTTTTTCTGAAGAACAGTTTGTTAGTGTTTGAAATTTGATATTAAAACAGGGGTACAGGTATTTGGGTGGCTCTCTTAAACTCACAAGCAAAAGAAGGTGTTTTCTAAAAACCACTGTGCACTGATTTTTTCACCCAAGCTAGGTCTGTTTCATCATTTCACTATATTATACCATTCTGAAGATTTGTTGACAAAGGTATTCTGAGGGTAAAATAAGGCCATTTTATATGGGGCTCGGTTGTTGATGATCAAATTTAACATTTGAAGCCAGGAGTACACAGTACACTAAGGAGCAGAGATTGTTGATGGTTAGATTTTGACATTAAAGGCAGAGGTACCAAGGTGGTGTTAGATTTCTCAAAACTTCACAAGTGAAAATGGCTACTGTCTAAAGGGAAGAGTACTTGGTGACTGCATTTTGACATCAAAGGCAGGGTTATAGATGTGTTGTTGGGCTTTTTAAACTCACAAAGCAGAGAGTTTGTTTCCTAAAACCACTGTTACACTGATTTCACACCTAAACTAAGTCTGCCTTTTTTCATTGCAATACATTGTATCATTATGAAGATTGTTGAACAGAGTTTTCTGAAGGTGAAACAAGGCCATATTCTAGAAGCTAGGGTGGTTAGTGATTGGGCATTTGTTGATGATCAAGTGTACATTGAAGCCAGATGTGTAAAGGTGGTGATTGACTTCTCAAAAGTCACAGTGAAAGGTGTTTTCCTTAAACACTTCACCTAACCAAAAGGTCTCCCTCTTTCCACTGTGTGGTCTTCATAGAAATCTGCTAACAGAGGTATTTTTCAAGGTAAATGACCTAAAAGAGCAGGGTTATTATTTTCGAAGCTTGGTTTTGAAGACACAAATACAAGTGTAAGCTGGCCTCTAACAAAGTCACAAGAGGGGGCTTATTCAAGGCAGCATTGTTGCATTTCATCCAAAACACAGTGTCCATATCTGTCCAAACAGTCTGGTAGCCTGTTTCAACCCAGCAAAGCTTTTCTCATATAGTGAAGGCAGTCTGCATCTTCCAAAGCCTGTTTCAAGTCAGAATGCCTCCAAAACGAGATCACAAAGGCGGACAACATAAGAGATATGAGCCTATCTCCATAGAAGAAATCAATGCTCACCCCTCAGTGCTTTTCAATTTCCATGAAGTAGGCTGTCTTGAATTCTGTCAGAGGATAGAAGAAGTCAAGAGTTTCTCGCCACTTACACATTTGTGCGCTTTGAGATTCAAGGAAAAACACTTCCAGTTAGCAGGTCTTGACTTCAAAATCTCTCCAAGGTATGTATCCAAAGCTACCAAGATCCCGTATCATGGTGAAAAGTGGTTTAAACAAGCACATCTTGATCTGGAGGATTATAAACCTTTCATCAAACCTGAACATAGGGAAACCATCACTGCTATTTTCCCTTTCTCCTATCTTCTTGACAGTTATGCTCCACTGATGAAGGCCATAATGAGATATTTCACTTGTGAAGGGAGGTTTAGCCAAATATTTTCCTATCATGTTCGCTTGTTGATGCATTTTACCAGGAGCAGGCATTTAAACCTTCCATACTTTTTGTCCAAAAGCATAGAAAAAATGGCAGCTACTGTCCAAAAGAAAGCTCCACCTCAGCAAATCCCTTCTCTCTTTCACCATTCCTTGATCAAAATCATCTTCTTACACCAGCTGGAGAAGAAAGGAGTTTCATGGGATTCATTCATTAGCCATGCCGATTTCGCCACTGTCCCTCCTGTTCATGTGTCTCCTACTCAGCCTGTCCATCGTCCAGTGCCTTTATCTAGTAGGCCTACCCCTAAAAAACTCAAGATGACCACTGGGCAGCCAAGTAAACAAGGAGAAGAAGAGGGCAATGAGCCATAGGGAGAAAAGGAGGTTGATGAGCAGCAGCAGCCAGATTTTGAGGGACAGCAGCAGTTGGATATCATTGGACAACAGCTAGAGGTTGATGAACAACATCAAATTCAGGAAGAGAGACAGCAGCTAGAGGTTGATGAACAGCAGCAAGTACAGGAAGAGGAACAGCAACAGACAGAGGTTGAAGAGCAGCAAGTTGAGCAAACAATTGAAGCATCTTTTGAGCCAAAAGCTGGACAGGATGTTGAGGAAGGACAACAAGCTGAAGCTGCCTCCTTGACAGTGACCAAAACTGTTCCTAAAAAGAGGAAATTGCCCAAAAAGACAACTTCTAGCTTGCCAAGGAGAAAGAGCGCTAGATTGGCCTTCAAAGGCAAAAGTGCAGTTGGAGGAAGTGCCAAGCATGGAGGTAAATCAGCTGTCATCCCTATCCCAAGCGATGACAGTGATAATGAGGCACGCATCCTTGAAAACCTTCTCATTCACAAAGAAGGGAAAATTGAGGTGTTACAAGAAGATCTTCAAAGGGCAAGGAATTTCAATCATTTCTTGGAGGTTGAGAACAAACAAATGAAGTTTCATGTAGCTATCCACGAAGCAAGGGCGATCAAGTACAAAAAGGAGGCAGAAAAGGCACAAGTAAGAATTGAAGAGCTTATTGGTGAATTTGATGATGAAGAGGAGGAGGACCAGCCTAGGCAAAAGAGGCCTAGAACCATCGGGCTTAGGAGAGCCTTGGAGAAACAGAAAGCTGAAGAACAAGCACAATTCGATGCCTTTCCTCTCACTGCCCTCTTTGAACAGGAAATTGAGGAAAACAAGGAAGTATGGCTTGAGAGGGCCAACCAGCATTTGGAAACAAAGCTTGAGAAGGAAAACAGGGATCTTGAGCTACAGAGAAAGAGAACTCTTCACTTTCAGAAGCTAAATCAATTTGCCAGGCGCAAATTGAAGGTTGCACAAGAAAAATTGAAGAAATTGAAGGAGAGGCGCCTAGCACGGAAGAAAGCAAAAAACACATCAGCCCTCGATATTTTGGCTTCAGCTTCGGAGCATGTTTCTATGGACCCTTGAGGGTCATGCATGCCAATTTTGGGCCTGTTTCGGAAACTTTTTGTTTTTTGGCATTTTTGGGTTTTTCGCCAAAAACTCATAAATTCGCCATTTCAGTTTGATGAGTTGTCAAGGGAGGAGGATGATACCAATGGATGCCATAATTCCATGAGCAGGTCTCCAGCGATTTTCATGGCATTTGAAGATCATTCGCCCCCTCAAATTGGCGAAAAACAGCCTCATTTTGCACATTCTGCCCGCCATATCAGCAGCCTGCTATTTTCTGGGTTTTTGCACACAGGTACAGTTTTGAGGGACTTTCAGAGATCAGATTGAGATGATTCCACTTGCATTGGAAATCAGACACAGAGAGCTTTCCAACGAGCCATAATGAGCCTCATTTCGACATCGGGAAGGCTTCCATTTGCATCCAGCAAGTCAGGGGACCTTTTTCAGGCATAAATATGAAGTATTTTTGCAATTTTTGAACTCCAAAAATCTACTTTTCCCAAATGTGCGTTAAGCTATTTTTATCATGGGAAAATCATGTAAAGTCAATATAATTTCCGTTTTTAGCAGTTTTTTAGATATTTTATGGGATATTTTTTGCCTTGGGCTTTGCAAAGCCTCAAGGACAAGTTTAGATATTTTGACTTGGCCAATGGGATAGCTAGTTGCTCCATGAGGTTTTCCTCCTTCTAGCCTATTTATCCCATGGTTCTCATTGTAAATCAGAGGCTGAACTTGAAAGAAGAATTAATGCATTGGTCATATGAGCTTTGAAGAATAAACTTGAGTTATGATGTTTGGATTGCCTCTTGGATGCTTTTGAGGAATGTTGAAGGCTTGTTGATGGATTCCTTGACATGGTAGAATGGTATAGTGCTTCTTAATGTGTTTTGTCTTCTAGTTTTCACTCATATTTCATTTTTCTTGCTGCTATAGATCAGTAAAGATTGATTTTGAGACATGCCCATGGAGGCACCTCAAAATCCATGAATCTTCATAGCTTGATGTTTTCTTCTCCCTTAGTTATGCTAAAGAATTCTTAGCTGCTCTTTAGTAACCTAAGGTATTGTTGCTAATTTTTATTCATCAGTTCTATGTATGTTGAGTAGGATGTATGGTTTGCCCTACCTATCTATCAGCTGCCCATAGTTCAGTCCATAAAACTTCCTCTTTGACTGATTTGTTGATCATTTAGTTGAACCAAGGAGGCCTAGTCCCGATCTAGCCCTTTGCCTAAAACTATGAAAACTTTTTTGTCCAAGTGCCCAATGACTAAGAGACTATGTTTAGGCGTTCCGGCATAGTTTATGAGTTGTTAGTTTGTCTTATATGTTTTTCCCCAAAGTCTGATAGCCTTTTCCCGAAGTTAGAGGGTCTTATACCTCTATGTATGGATGGAATGTTCGATTTCTATGTATTGATTAGCTGATAGTTATTCCTAGCATGATTAATGGCTTGCTATTACATGTTTATGTCTGCTATTAACTAGTTTGCACTTGAAATCCCTTGTCTTTCACCAACTTATTGTTCATTCAATCCATTTTGCCCAGAGATCCCTTCTACTGTGAATCAAATCGGCCCTACAGCAGTTTTACATCATCACTTCATAGCTTCCTTGATCTGTTTGACCCCATAGCCCAATTTATCTACATCTTGTCATCCAGTTTATGTATTTGATCAGTTTCATCCCTCACAAACTTAAAAACTAAAAAAACCAAAAACACACTTCATAACTAGCCTAATATCAGAACATCGCAAGAAAACACACCGACATCTTCTACACATATAGAGAGAGCCCTCTCTGAGTCCAGGAAGGCTAGGTCCTTGGGCTCCAAAGCTTGGTTTGATGTTACATCGTCATTTGGCTAGCCAATCGGCCAAATCACGGGACTCTAACAGGCCCCACTCATTAAAGCCACTACTTCCATGCATGGATTCTCCGTCCAAAACTGTGTTGTCCCACAATGAATGCCACTCCTTCCATACCAACGTTGTTTTATTTGGTGAGGGTTGACCCAGTTTTCCTGCTCCAACCTCATTTCACACATAAGGGTCTTCAATCCAGCTTTTAGATGACCTCCTTTCACATTAGGAGTGTTTTTATTCCTAATAAGGAGATTTATTGGTCTCCATACCCTCTCATTACTCTAACTAAGAGTAAAATAAAAATTTAATATTCCAATTAGTTGTGTGCTAATTTAGGAATATTACAGTCCTCCCCTCCCAAATGTTGCTTTTCTCAAGTAACTGCAAGGATAGAACTGAAGATGTTCCTCTCTTCCTCCTGTATCATCCTCATATGATACATTCCTCCAATAAACAAGGTGTTTTCTTATCAATATGTCCCCAAGTTTCTCCTCCCAATTGTATAAGATAACCTTTGGTGATAAATCCAAATCGCTCTCATCATGAAAAAGTGGGATATCCATGGAGGAAACTATATGTGACATAGAGGCCTTCTTGAGGCATGGAATCTGAAAAATATTGGGAACCTTCATTCCCATTTGAAGCTCCAAACCCCAAGCTATCTTCCATACAAAGTGAGTCACCCTCTAAAATGGTAACTCATGGAAATATTCTTCCACCTTTAGTTCCTGCAATGTAGGTGGGCTGCATAACTAGACATGGTAGACCAAATAGCCTACCCTATGTTGTCTCTCTCTCCACTTATGAAAATTGTAGAGTTGCTACTGATATTGGGCTGCAATAATGTTTCCCTCAAGAGACAAAAGGACAACTGGATCTTCAAAGACCCCTTCTCTAGTATCATGAATCTTGCTAGCCCAAGCCATCCCATACAAAGTGAATAGCACATCATCACCATATGGCATCCAAATCAGAAAGATACTAATTTTTATGTTTAATGTTGGATCGTACCAACGGTTTCTCCAATGGATACAACACAGTTTTACCAACTGTTGTTTCAGAACATCATGTGGCAAGTTGTCTCCCAACAAATTTCTCATTGTGCATGTTTGCTCATCTGCTAGTAAGTAGTAAATGGAATTATATATCAGCTGAGCATAACAAAAATAACAGCACATTTGCCCAAATCCATGCAAGGAAGGGCTATCTCCATCACAAATTTTGGTCCTAGAATGACCATGAAACCCAAATGTAATCTTGCCCTCTTGTGGAGCAATGCATTGTACATAGATGGTAAGAGAATGCAGATACTTTGTGAAATGATCAATAATTACATAAATACATTTCTTACAATGCATTGTGACTAAGCTGAAAGTGAGGTCCATGGATGAGCCCTCCCATGAGAATCTCCTCATAGTGTTCTACAAAATTAAGGGATGCATACTCCCCTTGGAACACTCCATCAATAGATACATACCCCCAAGTGACAGCGTTGTTGGCCTTGGTGATAAAGCTCTTGCAACTCCATGACTCCATTATTTGACATGCCCTATGCCAAAGTCATCCACCATCATGCTGCTATATGTGGGAGACGCCTTCCTATGTGGAAGTACCTCCTTCTCCTTCAATGTTGAAGGGTAGCCCCTTTGCACTTTGATTGTGTCATCCTTCTCTTCTAAAATATCATGCAAAGTATGGGAGAAATTAAGCCCATACTCTCCCAAGAGTAGCCAAAGAAAAATAGCTCTTTCTACCTCTTCACACCTCCATCATATAGGCCTTGGAGTGAAAACGTGATGATTGACATGAAAATTGTCACATCACCCCACTGCAACCAAACTCCTTGCTGCCATAAAATGCTAGTGTCATGCCAAGTCCCAACAAAATACATACCCTTTGAAGTAGGATATGTCATATAATGACCAAACTCTTTCAAGAGTAGCCAACACAACCTTGCCTCCTGTTGCCCTGTGTCATAGATCTGCAAGTGTCTCTCCCACCTATTGCTCATCAAAATCACCCATCCAACCAATGGTGAGTGTCTACTGTTACGCTCTACATGGGTATTCCTCCAATGGAGAATACCATCCTCCCAAATCAAATCAATATCTCCACACTTCATGGGATGTTGAAGTGCAACCTCCTGGAGATCTCCATATGAATACCACTCATCAATGACCATGTTGAATCTATAAGGATCCAAATATACTGAAGGAAATATCTTCTCATTGAGCTATGAAGTGATCATCAAGAAGGATCCATCATATTAATGGAAGATAAGATGTCTCTCATAAACCATATGCCTATCCTCTACTACACATGTAGAATGGTCATTGGAATGCTCCAATAAAGGTTGGGCCCCCAACTCATCACTGCTATTCAATTACAGTGCTTCTGATCTCCATGATGGTGTATTTATTGTCTCATGATCATGCCTAATGTTGAACATATAGTTCTGCATTGGTTTTTTTAGGACAATACTCATCCTATCCTTCAAAAATCTACACTCCAACCCCAAGAGTTGTGTGCAGATCAAAAATGACATATACTAGTATGAATGTACATATCCTCCTTGATTCTATCAAGGATCCTCTACACAATGATATTTTGTTGCTCCAAATCGGTAGTGTATATTGACCCTAGGTCATGCAATGGCATATCCCTGCAACCTTTCATAAGATGTGCAGAAATAATAGAAAATGGGAACATTTCCATACCTTGGTTTTGCATGGGAACATATTGTACTACAATAAGGGTTCCTTCCTCCGGTATGATGAATTTCCCAACTACTGGTGATGACGGCTTCTCCTCTATGGTTGTACCAGTGCTAGTATAAGTCTCCTCCTCCTCATGCATCTCCAGACTAGTGCATGGGACTCTAAATGTCAAGATATCAAGACCACTTTGCAAAGGTGCAAGTGTTATTTCTCCTGATGCAAGTGCTCCTGCAGCAAGTGGTGGTGGAAGTTTCTTCTTGTCAAACTTCTTAATCAACCTCTGAGTAAAATATGCATATTCAGTCACTTTTGCATGACTCAAATGGTAAAACCACCAAATTTTTGCTTCACCCTCAAGGTGCAGTGTTTCAATCTCAACAGCTTATTTCTCTACTATTGGATGTAGTAGGAATAATGCATCCAAATTCATTCCCCAAGCCCTTGTTGTGCAAGTATATGACCCATAAAATGTAGACAATAGAAATCTATTGTGCTTCCTTCTTCTACTGCTGCGAGGTCTTCTCTCTTCTTTGAGCTAAATGAACTGTGGGAGAGTTATATCCTCCTTGAAAGATCTTGATTGAGATTTTTGTTCTGCAAGATACTCACTTAGAATCTCATGATCTAAGTGTTAGTACGAATCTTAATCGCAAGCGTACGAAAAAGGTTCACTTTAGCCATGCATAACAAACAATCCTAATAGTAAAGATAGCTGCCAATATCTTTAGATCTGCAATTATTTGACCAAGATAAATGCTTCAAAATCTAGATCTATGCATTAAAAGACATTAAGTAGTAAATAAAATCAAAGGTTGCTCCATGTATCCAATAGACAAGACAAGATTGTTTTAAAGAATTTTTGTACTTTTTAACACCTAGGAAGGGAACATAGAAAGATGTTACTAGTCCCCCTCAATGGGATGGTTTCCTGTAAGTCCCCAGTACTTCAGATCTAAAATCTCTTTCTCTTGATGGTGTAGAAAACCCAGAAAAAAAATAGAACTCAAAGGGAGCTCACAAGAAAAATGGTGGCAAAATATGACAATGATAGTGGATCAGAGTCAGACCAAAAGTATAAATCCAGAGTGACCTTTAGGCAACAAAAGGTAGTGAGTGAATGGAAAACCCCTTCTATTTATAAAAAAATATTGATTTAGTCTAGATATTGGTGCACAATTAAAATATTATTAACCAATTATAGATCCAACTTTTATGGAATATTTTATTATATTTGTTGGAGGGAAAAAGAATTTGGCTTTCGTCAAATCCATTTATTTGTAACTAATAAATAAATAAATGATTTATTTATTATTTTAAGGATGTGGTTGAGTAATAATCAAATAAATAATGATTTATTTAATTATTTATGAATTATTTAGTCAAATTTAACAAGGAATATTATTCAAATAAGGTTTAAACAATTATTCCTAGAAAATAATAAGATAAATAATGATTTATCTTATTAATTTTCCTATTTTGGGTTATATATGACCAGGAATATTAATTAAACTGTTGTCTAACTAATTATTCCTTGAGGAAAATCAAAAAAATTTGGATTTATTTAATATTTCCTCATGGGGTTTCCTGTTTAGACCATAAGCAACTTAATAAATGTGGTTTACTAAGTTATTTTTCATATTGAAAGCAATTTACTTAGGGTAAAATTTGTCTTACATGGTGTACTTTGGTCCATATAATAGTAACAGGTTAGATGACCAAAAAATGGTGTAACATATTACCCTCCAGCGTGCGAGCGTTAGGACCTAATCATATGACCAAAGTACGTTGTAAGAACTCAATCACTAGACACCGAAGGGGAAGTTAGAGTGAGAGGAATATAAGGTAGACCAAAGCGCTAGAGGAATAGACCCTCCAAAGGCGAGACTTACAGGTGCCACAAGTCTCTTTTATGAGTGAGTACATGTGCTATCAGTGGCGGGGGAGGCATACCTATGCCCGCCAAGACAAAGTAAAAATAATAATGCGTCTAGTAAACAAGGGACTGAACTATATAGTACATGTTGGCATAAACATGAGCCAAATAAAAACATGATAATGGATCCCACATACATACTGTACATGGGATAACAACCAGGACTTATACAATAATATCTGAGTACATGAGATATAAGTACAGCCAAAGTGCCCCTGTAAGCAGGAAAGGACTCTGAAAACATTACTGATACATGCAAACTAAAAGGCGCCACAAGTGGCTGAGGCTAACATCATCAAATCTATGGAGGTGCATCAAAGGTTGTGATGAAGAGGTCATCCGGGCATGTGGGGGATACCTAAAGGGCCACCCCCTCATGAGGTTTGAAACATCTCACACACACCCGGGCATCACCGGTACAACCTGCTACATCACTGAACCATCAAGTATACGGATCTTGATCATGTTGTAAGGAGCTGGAGCTGAGAAACAATCAAGTCAAAGGGCAGTAAGGAATCCCTTTGCCTGATCCAAGGCACCGAACAAGAGTGGAAGCTGGAACCAAGGTACACCGCCCTCTATATTTGTCTTCTAGAATGAATGATCTGATGTTGACAGAAGGATACCTGCCATAGGTGAGGCAATAAGGGATCCTCAACTAAAGCACAAGAGAAAATAGTGGAGCGACTGAAAAACTGACACTGGGGATGATGATGAAATGGGGGTACGGAGTAGCGGATGGATGACTTCCCTTGTTAGATCATAAAGGGCATGGATGACCTGGCAACGACTGACATAATATCAAAGGGGATAGGGGACAGTAGGACTGAAGGCCATAATGTGTGACACGAGAGAGGGACCAAGAAATTAAGGATGGGGGACTATAGAGGGATACAAAGGGACTCGGGATAGACTCCATGGATGCGATGATGACTCAACTCGGATGCTCTAAACAAGGGCAACTCAATGATGTTGCCACACAAAAAAGGTCCAATGGGGACCATAAATACATGAGTACAAGATGGTAACTCACAAAAAAAATCGACATGAGCATGGACAAGTATGGAGGCAAAGTGGTGCCCCAAGTACAAGTGTTGCAAGTGAAGAAATTCCATTTTGAGGAGTGGTGAAGTGATCCTTCTTGGAAAAAATGTGTCCTGGTGAAGTATCAAATCACGAAAAACATGAACTAGCTACCTATAAGAAATATAACATGCATTTCAAGAATGAAATGCTAAGGGTAATATTTCTTAAGATAGAGTGCATTGCAAGGATTAGGAAGGGGGTGTCCTTCGAAATCATCTAAGAGGTATGCCCCCTTAACTAATTCCTTACTAATGATGTAAGGGCCTACCCATAATGAGTCAAACTTCCCATGACCGAGGACATCATGGGCCTGGTCATACACTAGAACGAGATCACCTTCGTGAAAAGTACGAGGGTGGAATTTTTGGCCATACTGAGCTTTGGTGCGTTTCTTAGCCACTTCGAGGGTTTTCAATCAAACACGACGGTCTTTGGAATTGCGCTCAAGCATGATAAGTCTTTTTTCTAATGGTTGAGTGTCAAGGAGAAGTTCGAAGGCTAGATGAAGGGAAGGGATTTCACACTCGATCGGTAAAATTGCCTCCTCTCTGAAAACAAGGTGGAAAGGAGTAAACCCGATGGCAGTTTTAATAGAAGTTCTATAGGCCCACAAAGCAGGGAAGAGAATAAGGTTCTAGTTGGTTTTTTGCTTATCCACCATCCATTCAAGCATGGTTTTAAGGATTTTATTGATTGCTTCAACTTGGCCAATACCTTGGGGGTAATAGGAGGAGGAATATTGGTGCTCAAATCCCAACAGTGAGGATAGCTCACGCCATATCTCATCTTCAAAATGACGGCCATGGTCAGACACCAATTTCTTCGAAACTCTGAATCAAGCGATAACATGGTGAGAGAAAAAGAGGGTTGCGGTAGCTACCATGTTGTGAAACGTTGGCATGGACTCAGCCCATTTGGTGAAATATTCAACCGCCATGATGATATACTTGTGGTTACCAGCAAATGAAGGTCGACACTCCATAAACTCTATGGGCCACTTACAAAAGGGACCAGCTAAGATGACATGATGGAGGGGAGCTGGAGGGGCTCCTGCGTTAGGGGAAAATTTTTGGTAATTAGAACAGTGTTTGACTACTTCAATGTAATCACCAAAGAGAAAAGGCCAAAAATACCCATCGCGCATGATTTTCTTAGTAGTGGAAATTCTGGAGAGGAGACCACCACAAGCGCCACTATGTCAGGTATTGAGGACTTTCTCAGCTTCAGTGTGTTGAACCCTTAGTTAAACCAAGAGGGGGGCGGGTGAATGAGAAAACCATAAAGGGAGAAAACCCATAAAGGGAGAAAACCACATCATATTATTGTTGTGATGCAAAGGCAAACTCCAACTCCCTCTCACCACTAATTTTCTGTAGGCACCAACCTACAAGAGGCTCCTACCTCAATTCTGCAAGCTACAACTTGCAAGGAAGCTGCAACTCCCATCAATTTTCTGAAGGCACCAACCTACAGGAGGCTCCAACCTCAGTCAGCTACAACTGAAATTTTATCAAGCTACAACTTGATGTGGAAGCACCAACTCCCATCTATTTTCTGCAGGCTACAACCTATAGGAGGCTTCTACCTCAATCAACTACAACTGACATCTATCAAGCTACAAATTGATAGGGAAGCTCCAACTTCCTTACTCTTTCAAAAGAAAAACACTTGTTGATTTACCTTGGATATCAGCTCTGTTCTGTACCATCTTCACTGTTGTGCATTAGTCTTCATATCTGCCTTATATCATTTCTACATCTTCACATATTCACTATCAGCTCCTCCTTCTTCTTTGCCTCACTGCTTCATTTCTGCATTCTCTAACTTTTCACTGCATCTCGTTCTGCTCCTCCTTCTTCTTATCTTTTCTGCCTCAATTCCGCATTCTCCAACCTCTCTCTCTCTCTAACCTCTCTATGCATATCAATGTGATATTATTTAAATAAATTCCCTTATGACTATTAGCATTCCTCAGGGAATTTGAAATGGACAGCCATGCCTCTTTGCCTTCTGCCTTATCATTTCTTTTACCTGCTCATTCAGAAAAATATAACAATATGCATTAATTTCAATATTATAGTGGGAGTTTTTTTTTCCTATCGGAGACTTTCCAATGCATCACAAACAATAAAAAATCAATTACAACATTTACATTCACATTTTTAGTTACATAAAGACAATTTTACTCAGTCCATTTTCTGGCTTTTGGCTTTGTTGGCTTTGTCTTTTCTGCTATTGTCAGGTAACTATTCTGCCTTCTTCTGCTCACTGTCTTCTACATATTTTCTAGTTTTTTGTGCTTGTACACCTTTCAAATTCATTCCTGTGCATATTCCTATTCACCGTGATTATGTGTTTGTTGTATATATATAGTTGCATTACAATATATATAACTGCTGACTTTAAATCTAGGCAAATTCCAATGCTTTGGTTTCCTTTACTAGAATTTTAAATAACTAAATGCAGAGGCTTTAATATTGCCATGGTTATAAACCCAATATATGCCCTCTATGAAAGGTTCTCTCCTTCTATTATTTCAAGCAATTAATGTTCATTCTCGGCATTATTATTTTGATATTCGAACCTTAGAAACCATAACCCAATGGTTAATCAATCATTGAATCGTTCAATATGTGTTCACAGATTTCACACACCAGGCCTGAAGCTTTAACACTTATTGTGTCCTCAACTCACTTGCTATGAGACACCACAAAAAATATTCTACTTTAGATATAACGCAATTTCAGCTCTCGGCATAATTATACAGAGCTTTAACATACAAACTGCCGCCTTATTTAACTTCGATACCTCTTGGAAATATAACAATAATGAATCATTTTAATACATAAAATTCCCTTTCGGGCCCACTTGCCTAGCTTGCATTATTCTCTGATGCGATGTATCATCCCTTGAATTCTTCCAATTAATCGCAATCGCAACTTTTAGTTGTGAGTTCCGATGTGATGTAACACTGTTTACCGGAAATCAAACATATATGAATCTTCATTTAGACCATATCGGGTCCGGAACTCAATCGCAATCACAATATTTTGATAACAAGTTCCGCTGCCAACTTTTCTCCGATGCAATTAGATGAGGGTCCCATGATATAAGATTTTGTTACCTTTGGTTCTTTTGATCTTGGGCTCAATAATATGATACATATGCCTTGTATTATACCTTTGGTCCCTTTTCCATAAAGCGCTCCATATAAATTTATATATATGCTTTGGACCTTTGTGTATAAGGTGCAATATATGTAACGCGCTGCATATATATAAGCTTCTGCTTCCGCCTTAAAGTATCCTCCAGCTTGGGTAATGATTCTTGGAATTTTATGTAGGTGGGGGGGGTCCCACACTATATATAAAATATTGTATGTCAATATAGTATTAAGTATTTCGCTCAGACTTAAACCCAACATTAATGTATATATACATTTATATAACCTCTCGGGCTTCATGGTTTGTTTAATGTTTCTGCTCCCAGCATAGACTTAGCCATGTTATTTATTCGAACCTTAGTATTAAAGCTACAAATGGTTCCATCTCTTTTAATTTTCATACACCCGCGCTTATAGCAATCCTGGGCATTTAGATATATGATGATAGACTTTTAACAGTCGAAGGGTTTCTATAGTTCGGACCTTATATTGAGGTTCCCTGTCTATGATATATTGACTGCGCATAAAATAATCCCAATATAATTGGCATTCACTTTATATTAACTCCAACCCAGAACTTTGACAAATTCAATACAACCATTGCAATAAAGAGGCCCCAGCATTTAACATACCTCTGTGTAACTTCGATCACGATCCAACGGTTATAAGCTCGTCGTGCTCCAACCAAATATCCGACGGCGTATAATGAATATCGCGCAACAAAGTTGCATGTGGCTTTCTCCTCCAAAATCACGTGATGAAGGTGGTTTTTACAAACCACTTTTTGCCACGCATCATTCCGTTTGTGGAATCGTGTTATTTTTCTCAAATTAGCTTACCGGTTTAGGAGCTACGCGAATACCATAAACTGTTTCTTGAATCCGGCTTTCACTGTTCCTCACGGTTCTGCCTCTCCTTTATGGTTCCGCTTCATTTCTTAACTTCGTTCTTTTATACGTTTCAACACCTTTGTTGATATAAATTCTGCCCTCACTTTGTCTTCGCATTCACATTACTTCATCTGCAGCTCACATAGAGGTTAAATAACCCATTGTGCCCTTAATGCGACCGTACCATCACTTCTTCCTTAACCTCTCACTTTGCACTATCGACCCTCCAATTGACAGCATATTAACCACAGTGTTAAATAGTATATAACAATCCGATGTGTAGATACCTATTTACTATTAACCCGTCTTTCAATCCTGATCTAAGGTTACTACTAGTCGGTTAACTCCTTCAATTATAGAGAATCAGATGACAGATCAAACCCTCACTTCTTTCTTCTAACTGATTCAATCAACAGATACAATATCGATATTATTTAATATCGATTCCTCTCCTATGTATAGAGCCTCGTCCCAGAGCGTAGTATGTACTTTTCGAACCAAGTATATTTTTACAGAACTAAAGCAAACAGGGCACATCTCGCATCCAATTTCAAAGAAAAATCTTTCATAAAGATGAATTTACTTACACAATCTCTGTCTCTGGCCTGATCTTCAATGGGATGGCCTTTCCACAATAAAATGTTTAATACCTCATAGCATTCCACTCTTCATAACATGTTCAATCAAACTCCTTCAGGCCCTTTCAACTTCACTACTCTGTCTCTAATTCCTCTGTTGCTTCTGCTTCAATTCCTCTATTTCATCTGCCTCTGTTGCCTTTGTTGTTTCAGGTGCTCCTCCTTTTCCATCTACTTTGCCATCAATGACAACATTTCCAACAGTCTCCCCCTTTGGCATTGATGGCAACACATCCACCAATAATCCAATGCTTCCTCTTCCTATCTGCTTTTCCTCTGCCTTTGACATCAATGGAAAAGGGTTGCACATCTCTCAGTGTAGATTCTATCTCTGCATTTCCTCTCTCTGAGATGTGTTTAGGCCTTCTTCTTCTAACTTTGTACCCTGCTGCTCCAAACTGGTGTAAAATATTTTTTGAGAGAACACTTTTGAGGATTATTGATCTTGAAGGTACACTGCAAGTTGATACAATCCCAAAGCACCAACTCCTTTCACTTGTATAAAGCTGAAAGTGAGGATAATGACACTTCATAGAACACATTGTACCAGCTTTATCTAATCAGAGATGCATCATTGGATTAAACCTAAAATTCTCAGAATGCTTCAAATATACTTCAGTCTCTATCTGATGTAGTGCACCAATACATTTCTGTTGAGGAAGATTGTGGATGGAATATTTCTTCTTCTGCAATACTCATCTGCAGTACAGCATCTGTTCAATTGTGATGAAGTGAATATATATTTTATTTCTATGGTTCACCTATACTACCTGTTATTGGTGATATGTGCTAAACTACTGACAGAGATATTACTCTTAAAGACTGAAAGGTCCTTGTTGCTAAAGTGAACAATCCAATACTTTAACTATTCTTTCATGGTAGTTTCCAACAAAGGCATCTTCAAGTTGTTTGATTGATATCTCATCCAACAGACTTCACACAGTTTATGCATAATTCTTGATATTCTTTTTCATTAATCCTTTGATCCTGAGGACCTATACCACATTGCTGCTCCATGATAACTCTTGATATTTTGTTGATAGACATGCTGTTTGCACCAAGTACCAATTAATACTACTTTCACTTCAGCTTGCTCATGAACCCAATATTAAGGCATCCTATATGAATTCTACTATTGAGCTTTCCATTTTTCATACCAACAATCATCAATATGTTGAATCTGATCTTGTCATTAATAACCTCTTGCTAGGTTTGTCATTCTAATTTTAAAGGAATGTCACTGCATTTTCCTCTCTAGGACTGCACTAGAGTCATTGCTGCTTTACATACAATTCAGTTGTTCTAACATAATAATCTTCAGGAAGACATCTTCAATTCTTTTATTATAAATCTTCATGGGTAGATTACTCATATATTTATCACTTAATTAACTGTACTCCTCCAAGGGAAATTTTCATAGATGAGAGATGTAATGATATAATGATGATAGGCACTATTCTTACTCATCCTTCTTAATGTGATTCACTGTTCATTCTAGCAGAATGATGCATAATGTGATCATCACTAAATGTGTTGATGTCTTCTTAGCTTACATGTCTATGGCTGAAGTTCCCTTATATCATCATGGCTTCTTGCAGCCTTTTCTTCTTCCATCATTCTGTCGACTATAGAGTGCTTCAGTTTTTCTTCTTTCTCTATAGTTCTCTGTTAGAATAATTGTCCTTTCACTTCTTGATCTTATGACTATTATGATTTCATGGAGCTCTTCTTAGCCTACTTTTGTGGGAATTTTTATGAACTGCTCTCCCCCTGAGATGTTGCTTCATATCTATCACTGGATGTATGATTTCTTTGCTTCCTAGAGCAGCTCCCCCTGAGACTATGATATCTTCATTATGTTATTGAGATAATAGGTTCCCCCTTTCTCTTTTCTTTCCATACTTTATTGGGGTTCTTCATAATTTATTCTCTTCCTTTTGATTCATAGTTTTGATTGGTCTATTTTGATTCCATCCTCTGTCTAGAGTTCTTGAATGTATATGGCATATTACAGTCTTTTGCTTTCTGGCCAAGCCTGAGGCATACATAACATCTTATTTTATCAAATTACATTTGAGCTGGAGTATAATATTTTGTTCCCCTCTTTGAACATAATTTACAATCAACAAGTTTATGTCCAAATTTATTGCATGCATAACAGTAGCCATGAAAATGATTTGTGTACCTGGTGAGAGATTGTATTTTCCCTTTGCTTGCTTGAGGTGTTCTTCTTATTTGCTACATCTTTTGCTGGTAATAATTGTTTCTCTTTGTCTTACAATGTGCTGCACCATGTCCTGGTTTGTGGTAGGAAAAACAAGTGATACTTCTCATAGGTGGAAATAATCTTCTTTGAATTTTTCCAAATTTATTCAATTCACCCTCATAAGTGTATGGGCCTTTTTCAGCAAACTGTTTCATCCTCTCATTCTCTGTCTTTTCATGTTGCTGCTTGATTCTATTTTTTTCTCTTCAACTCATGTTCCTGCTGGTTTCTGCTTCTTTAGGAATTTGCTGAGCTGCTTCACTGTTATTTACAACTTTTACAAAAATGGTTTTCCTATTATCTTCTATCTGGGACTTACTAGTTTCTCCTTCATATCCTATACCAGCCTTTATGAGAGGTGACCTTTGAGAATTTATCATTTTGTCCAATTGTTTAGTGCTTTTCATTAGAGGTGTATTCATTAATAGTTATCTTTGGGCTTTTTCTAAATTATTTCTCAGGCTCACTACTTCTTCCAATATTTCACATTCCTGACGTTTCTCTCTCATTTGTTGCAGCAGAGTGTCTTATACTTTCTTTGCTTCTTCAAGCTATGTCTTCCAGCCAATAATTTCTTTCTTATCTTCATATTCTCTCTCATCACATATTTGCACCACTGTCTTAAGGTCTTTGTTTTCATTCTTCAATCTTTCTATTTCAGTCAAAGTAGTGTCAAGTTTGGCTTTTTCTTTAGCTACAATTTCTTCATGGTTCTTACTTCCATTCACACTAGCAGGTACCTCATTTGATTGAACATTTTCTTGTTGACATGAATTTTTCTTCTTCTTAATTCTCTTCTCCTTCTTGACAATGCAGTCCTCTGTGTCTACACCATGCATGAAATGCAGTCTGTCCCAGATCTCTTTTGCAGAGGTTAAATCCATTATCAACTCAAGGTCCTTGTTATGAAGACTGTTATATATCACACATTTTTCCTTGTCATTCCTCTGTTTTTCTTTCACCGTGGGGGATTCTATGCAGCAACCATCACAAACAAGCTTCCATACCTTAGGTTCATAAGTCAATAGTCATGTTTTAACTTTATCTCTCCATTCAGGAAAGTTTGTTGTATTTAACACTAGTACATTTTGATAGTCCATGACTCAACCGAATCTCCTTCAAGCCTTTAAGCTTACACCAAAGGAACCAGCTCTGATACCAATTTTTAAACCCTTAGTTAAACTGAGAGGGGGGGTGAATCAGATTAACACATTCATGGAATTTTAAAACTTTTCATTAAAACTTATTTACACCTTCATTTCATGTTCAACTTAGTATGTGAGTAATCTTAGAATGTGAGCAGCAAGTATTAATATAATGTAACAACAGACTTAATATGAGAGCATTAAGTATTAAGAAGATGAGATAAACCATATCAACACATACACATCATGCACAGAGACACCAGATATAAGTGGAAACCCATAAAGGGAGAAAACCACATCATATTATTGTTGTGATGCAAAGGCAAACTCCAACTCCCTCTCACCACTAATTTTCTGTAGGCACCAACCTACAAGAGGCTCCTACCTCAATTCTGCAAGCTACAACTTGCAAGGAAGCTCCAACTCCCTTCAATTTTCTGAAGGCACTAACCTACAGGAGGCTCCAACCTCAGTCAGCTACAACTGGAATTTTATCAAGCTACAACTTGATGTGGAAGCACCAACTCCCATCTATTTTCTACAGGCTACAACCTACAAGAGGCTCCTACCTTAGTCAGCGACAATGAAATCTATCAAGCTACAAATTGATAGGGAAGCTCCAACTTCCTTACTCTTTCAAAAGAAAAACACTTGTTGATTTACCTTGGATATCAGCTCTGTTATGTACCATCTTCACTGCTGTGCATCAGTCTTCATATCTGCCTTATATCATTTCTGCATCTTCTCAGATTCACTATCAGCTCCTCCTTCTTCTCTACCTCACTACTTCATTTCTGCATTCTCTAAATTTTCACTGCATCTCATTCTACTCCTCCTTCTTCTTATCTTTTCTGCCTCAATTCCGCATTCTCCAAACTCTCTCTCTCTCTAACCTCTCTATGCATATCAATGTGATATTATTTATAGAAATTCCCTTATGGCTGTTAGCATTCCTTAGGGAATTTGAAATGGACAGCGATGCCTCTTTGCCTTCTGCCTTCTCATTTATTTTACCCACTCATTCAGAAAAATATAACAATATGCATTAATTTCAATATTACAGTGGGAGTTTTTTTTTCCTACCGGATACTTGCCAATGCATCAAAAACAATAAAAAATCAATTACAACATTTACATTCACATTTTCAGTTACATAAAGACAATTTTACTCAACCCATTTTCTGGCTTTTGGCTTTGCTAGCTTTGTCTTTTTTGTTGTTTTCAAGTAACTGTTCTACCTTCTTCTGCTCACTGTCTTCTCCATATTTTCCAGTTTTCTATGCTTGTACACCAGTCAAATTCATTCTTGTGCATATTCTTGTTCACCGTGATTGTGTGTCTACTGTATATATATAGCTACATTACAATATATATAACTGCTGACTTTAAATCTGGGAAAATTCCAATGCTTTGGTTACCTTTACTGGCAGTCTAAATAACTGAATGCGGAGGCTTTAATATCGCCATGGTTATAAACCCAATATATTCCATCTATGCAAGGTTCTCCCCTTCTATTATTTCAAGCAATTAATGTTCATTCTCAGCGTTATTATTTTGATATTCGAACCTTAGAAACCATAACCCAATGGTTAATCAATCATTGAATCGTTCAATATGTGTTCACGGCTTTCACACACCGGGCCTGAAGCTTTAACACCTATTGTGTCCTCAACTCACTTGCTATGAAACACCACAACAAATCTTCGACTTTAGATATAACGCAATTTCAACTCTCGGCATAATTATACAAAGCTTTAACATACAAACTGTCGCGTTATTTAACTCTGATACATCTTGGCAATATAACAATAATGAATCATTTTAATACATAAAATTCCCTTTTAGGCCCACTTTCCTAGCTTGCATTGTTCTCCGATGCGATGTATCATCCCTTGAATTCTTTCGATTGCGATTAATCGCAATTGCAACTTTTAGTTGTGAGTTTCGATGCTCTGCTCCTTCTCCGATGCGATGTAACACTATTTACCAGAACTCAAACATATATTAATCTTCATTTAGACCATATCGGGTCTGAAACTAAATCGCAATCACAATCTTTTGATAACAAGTTCCGCTGCCAACTTTTCTCCGATGCGATTAGATGAGGGTCCCACAATATAATATTTTGTTACCTTTGGTTCTTTTGATCTTGGGCTCAATAATATGATACATATGCCTTGTATTATACCTTTTGTCCCTTGTCCATAAAGGGTCCATATAAATTTATATATATTCTTTGGAACTTTGTGTATAAGGCGCAATATATGTAATGTGTTGCATATATATAAGCTTCCGCTTCTGCCTTAAAGTATCCTCCAGCTTGGGTAATGATTCTCGAAATTTTATGTAGGTGGAGGGGGTCCCACAATATATATAAAATATTGTCTGTCAATATAGTATTAAGTCTTTCGCTCAAACTTAAACCCAACATTAATGTATATATATATTTATATCACCTCTCGGGCTTCGTGGTTCGTTTAATGTTTCTGCTCCCAGCATAGACTTAGCCATGTTATTTATTCGAACCTTAGTCTTAAAGCTACAAACGGTTCCAGATCTTTTAATTTTCATACACACACGCTTATAGGAATCCTGGGCATTTAGATATATGATGATAGACTCTTAACAGTCGAAGGGTTTCTATAGTTCAGACCTTATATTAAGGTTCCCTGTCTATGATATATTGACTACGCATAAAATAATCCCAATATAATTGGCGTTCACTTTATATTAACTCCGAGCCCAGAACTTTGACAAACTCAATACAACCATTGCAATAAAGCAGCCCCAGCATTTAACATACCTCTTTGTAACTTCGATCATGATCCAACGGTTATAAGCCCATCACGCTCCAACCAAATATCCGATGGCGTATAATGAATATCGCGGAACAAAGTTGCACGTGGCTTGCTCCTCCAAAATCATGCGATGAGGGTGGTTTTTAAAAACCACTTTTTGCCATGCATCATTTCGTTTGTGGAATTGCGTTATTTTTCTCAAATCAGCTTACCACTTTAGGAGCTACACGAATACCATAAACTATCTCTTGAATCCATCTTTCACTTTTCCTCACGGTTCTGCCTCTCCTTTATGGTTCTGCTTCGTTTCTTAACTTCGTTCTTTTATACTTTTCAACACCTTTTTTGATATAAATTCCACCCTCTCTTTGTCTTCGCATTCACATTACTTCATCTGTAGCTCACACAGAGGTTAAATAACCCATTGTGCCCTTAATGCGACTGGACCATCTCTTCTTTCATAAAGATGAATTTACTTACAAAATCTCTGTGTCTGGCATAATCTTCATTGGGATGGCCTTTCCACAATCATATGTTTAATACCTCCCAACATTCCATTCTTCATAACATGTTCAATCAAACTCCTTCATACCCTTTCAACTTCACTGCTCTGTCTCTAATTCCTCTGCTGCTTCTGCTTCAATTCCTCTGTTTCATCTGCCTCTGCTGCCTCTGTTGTTTCAGGTGCTCCTCCTTTGTCATCTCCTTTGCCATCAATGACAACATTTCCAACACAACGTGCATGAGACAACGATGAAGGTCGATAAAGGTCGTCACCGATAAGAATGTAGCGAGGGGCCTGGTGTCGAATACGCCAACGAGCATCACAATAAAGATGGAGGGTGAAATTTTGGGTTCGCAAATAAGTGAGGATGTCACCATACCAAGGACCATCTATGTTAATGGAAAAAAAATGTTCATCAGGAGGATCCTGCGTACCGGTAGGTAATTCAAAAATGAGTTCAGCGAGGGTTAAACCTTTCTTACTTTTGGGTGTGACAAATTCAAGATTGAATTCCTAGAGGATAAAAATCCAACAAGTGTACTTCCCATTGATGATTCAGTGACTCAATAGGAAGGCCATAGGGTTGGAATTAGTCACAACCTTGGTGGAATTCATGAGGATGTAATGACGAATTTTTTGGACCGAGAACACGACAGCCAGTGCTAATTTCTCTTCATGTGAGTAGGAGACAGGGGGGCATGTTAGCTCTTTGTAATTTTCTATATTAATTGAGATACAAATGTACAGGGGTAACATCAAACCAAGCTTTGGAATCCAGGGACCTAGCCTTCCTGGATTCAGAGAGGGATCTCTCTATTAGGTGCAAAGATGTGAACTTGTTTGCTGATTAGGGTTGACTTTAGGCTAGTTATGAAATATTGGGTTTTTTGATTGTTTTTTGGTTGGGTATGATGCTTAGATAGACTAGATAGAAACAAGGAAAACTTCAAGTCATTGGGAAATGGATTCTAACAAGGTCATGATAAGTTCATTAACGGATTAGGGAATATTGTAGGGAAAATCTAGCTTGGTTGGTGGATCTTTGAGGTTTGAAGGATCATGAGATGGACATTAATTTTTAGAAACAAAGTTTGACAAAGAGAAGTAAAGAATTCTCTATCATATACTTAAACAAAGGGATTTGGAAGAATCATAAGCATAGAGAGAAAATCAAAGGTATAGAAAACCCTAAACTCTTTGATTCAGACTTAAAGCAAATAATTATCCAAGACAAACATTTAAATGAAATATAGAAAGGAAAGAAAATTATTTAACTTTTAGTGATTTCATCATCAAAGACATAAAAAATTTAAGATGCACGAATAACTATAATAAAGGAAGGAGAGAAACCCTGAACATCCAAGGTTATAGCTATGAAGGCCCTTTAAAACAATTAGTTAAGCAAATGCAAAGAGCATGATTGAAACAAACTTCTTTGACAAACCTAAGTAATGATGCTTTAAATAGATGACTTCAAAAATAGTGTTATTAGTGGCAACAAGAAGTAGGGATAGCCATAAATCATGCTAGATACCATCTGTTTTAAACCATTCAAGAAATAAACAAGGTTATGAGATCCTTAGAGAGCAAAGAATGATTCTCTAATATTTCCTAGTAGAAGAAAACATTAAGGCAGTGAAGAACAAACAGACCTAAGGTGCCATTAGAAAACATTTCTTAGTCTAAATTATTTGTCCTACTACAACATAGAAATATAGAAACAAAATGATAAACTAGAAAACATAAACAAAAGGAAACACTTCACCATCAACCAGACTCATGGATCCTGCAACCAGTCCTTGTCCATCAACAAACAAACCAAGGCATTCATAAACTCCAAGACATCAAGTTCTTTTCAAATTCCAAGGGACTATGTATTACTTTAGATTCATTCATCAAAATCCAACCCAATACATAAGATCCTCATGCTCTATTTATGGATCAAGTGAGGAGATGGAAACCATAAGAGGCTTCCAGAAACCCTAATTCTGTCATAAATGTCATTTATGTGCTTAATGACCATGCAAGGCCCAAGAAACATAATAGATAAGCTAATAAATGAAAAATATCATAACATAACTCTTCAATCAAATCTGGAGTGATTTTCCCAAGAAAATATTAAAAAAATATTTTTCCATAAATTTGTGTCTTTTGTTGACTTTTGGCAAAAAGACAGTTTGTTTGCGGAGCGCTACTTTTGCATAAAATAGGTTGTTTTGCAACCAAGTTTTGGGCCACTTCCCGATGTTAGATTTCGCTCTGTGATGGCTTGTTGGAAAGCCTGAAGAGTATAATTTTAAAAAATACTTGTGGTTTTCTAATATAGATCTTAAAACCTTGTCAAAAATTTAAAACCCTCAGATTTTCGTTTGCGTAGCGCCAAGCCTAAAACAGAGGCAGAAAGGTGATTTTTGAGGTGTTTTTTGACCTTTTGAGGGGTCAAAACTGCTCCAAATCTTCTAAAATTTTGTGTGGATGTTGTGCAGGTCATGAAAAATCCAAAAATTTCAAGCGTTCCTCCTAAATATGCTCCAGAGTTTTGTGGAGCGCTAGTGGCGCTGCGCAAATGAGGCCAAAATTTCTCAAAAAACAAAATATTCTACAAATTCCTTTAAAATTGGTGGAGACCCTCCTTAAATGGTTTTAGATAATTTATGAGAAGCCTTAGCCAAAATTCCGAGGCTGTTATGCTCATATTCCCTTTTTAGGTTTTTTACCTCCAGGAGAGCCTCCTTGAGTTTGGCACAAGCCAACCTGCTCTTCTTTGCGTAATGCTTTGTCATCTTCTTTTGGAGAGCAAGGCCTCTCTTGATCTTCTTGAAGTACTTATGCTCATTCTTATAGTACTGAATGACGTATTGGGCTCTTTCAAAATCCTTCTCCCACTCCCTGATTTGTGCATCTTTGTCTATGAGTAGCATTTTAGTGGTCATCTCCTCATCCTCATTATCATTGTCTAAGTCAATGAATTCAGGCCCTTGAGTAGTTTTCTTTATCCTATTACTCCTCCTCACTTTTACCTGCTGCTCAATATTTTCCACATTTTCCTTGCCCTTCTCCAATGTTTTGATAGCTTGAGGAGAGATGGCCCTTTACCTTTTTGAGGCAGAAAACACATCTCTTTGTCCTCTGTAGTATGTGCATATGTGAGGGGTGATGATGGTAGCTTTGACCATGTTTTCATCATTTCTTTGACCCTCATCACTGCCATCAGCCTCATCTTGGCTTTGTTCTTTACTGAGGTTCTCTCCTTGGTCATTTCCTGCACTATCATTTTGAGTTTCTTGGTTATCCTGAAACTGATTAGTGGCATGATAGTCATGACAGCTGTCATGACTGTCATGAATATTTCCTTGGTTGTCTTGTGCACTTTGCTGACTGCCTTCCTCATCTAGTTTCTCTTCCCTACTGTCTCCATCATCTCCACTATGATATGTTTGTTCATTATGCTTACTGCCTTGTGTTTCATCATTTTTTCCTCCATCACTTCCCATATCCTTTGTCTCTTCTTCATACATTTATGTGTTTGCCTCACTGACTTCTTCACTCTCACCCTGATCTCTATGTGATCCTTGATTTCCACTATCTACTTCACCTGATGCATCAAGAGAAGGAGAGGAAGGGATGTGTGCATGTGGTGAGGGCACTTGTGCTGATGAAGAAGACAGATTTTTTTGATGAGGATGCTGTGGGTTTGAGAAGAAATCATTTTTTATGAAAACACCCCAAGGTACACCTTGTTGCTCTAGTTGATGTACAACCACCATCTTGATCAAGGAATGATGGAACAAGCTATACATTTGTTGGGGGTAAATCCTCCTTTGGACAACAGAACATATTTTCATAACACTCCTATAGAGATAGTAGGGTAGGTCAAGTTCCTTAACCCTTCTGAAATGCAGAAGGAGTCTAAGATGATAGGTATAGACCCTGGAGTATCTCCCCTCACAGGTGAAGTATTTCATGATAGCCAACATCAAGGGTGCATACCTATGTTTGAGATGTGAGAAAGGGAAAACTATGATACTACCTTCTCTATAACTCCTTTTCATAAATGGAAAAAATAAATCTCTTTCTAGCTTACCATTCTTGAACCATTTCTCACCCACTGAAGGGATACCAGTGGCTTCAGATATGGACATTGTTGAAATCTTAAATTTCACCCCTGCTAGGTCTGCATGTTTGTTTTTTAAATTGAGGATGAGGAGCCTTCTAAGCTCAGGATTTCTCTTCACCTACTTGACCTTCTCACAAAACTGAAAACACCTTATGTTTTGAAATCATGACAAGATCCTAGGAGAATATGTGATAGCCATTGTATTTTGGGGTTCAAACCTATTAAATTTCCCTCCCTTGTGCTTTGTATTTGAAGGCCTTTGACCTCCTCCACTACGACTGCTATTTTTAGTCTTTGACATGGTGATGGGAGACACTGGTCTGAAAATTGAGGTTTAGTGGAAAAACCAAGTGAGAAATGATGATGAGGTAAACTTTAGCTAAGGAGATGAGTTATGAGGTTGTGAGTGGTTTTGCAGCTTGAGGAGTTTAACCATGAATATAGTAACAGCCTTAATTCCCTTACCCACCCCTGCTATCAAATTTGGTTTGAAAATTCCTTTTTAGAAGAGCAAGGTTCCTTTGTGACTTTGACCTAGGGTTTCACCCTCCTAGGGTTTTTACCTCAACAACTAGACAAAAACAAGATGATTTTGTAATTTTTCTTGGGGGATCAAGAGAATTTTCTACTTACCACATTCTTCAACCTACTTCTAACTTGAAAACACCTAAAAAGGATAATTTTAGGCAGCACGGGTATTTCTTGCACTTTTTGCACCTTCCTAGACTTTTTGCAGTGCCTCTGCCCGAGATGTCGGGTCAGGTGGTTTGTGCAACGCCTGTGAGCTTGAACAACGGTTAGCAAAACACCAAGAGGGTTGAACACCTTCTGTTCGGGTCATGTCGTCGGTTTGCACAGCACTGGGAGGAATAGGCAGCCCCTACACATTGGGTGGGCAAGCTGGGCAGCCTTTTTTCGCAACACCTGGCAAATGAGTTGAGGTGTTGAGCGAGATGCAGGGTTTGTCATCTTCAGGGCGAGCTGGGCTTGCGTTTGTGCAGTGCCCAAATTTTGCATACCGCCCAGGCCTTTTTTGCGTAGCACCATGTAAAAATGAATGGGAGGGGCATGATTTTGCATAGCACCGACTCCTTTTTTGTGCAACACCCAGGTTTTGCGTAGCGTCTGGACAATTTGCCCAGAAATAGCCAAGAAACTCTGAATTTTCTCTTTGGAGCTTCTTCCCTCCTTGCCAAGTGCGAAAATGAGCTTGACAATGAATTCAAAAAACCTTTATGCACTTTGAAATATAAATTAAGCCAAAAAACTCACTTTTACTATGTCTTGGTCTTTTTTCATTTGTTTCATAACTTTTTGTCCTTTGGAGGGTTTCGAAAACTTCCTTAAGGCACTTTTTTCTCCTCTTATGGTGTTGATTTGCTGGTGTCCTTTTTACCCTTCTTCTTTTTGATAACTTGGGCACTGATAAATTTGTCCTGGGCATGATTTTGTCATAAAGAACACTTGATTTTAACCTTCTTGGCATTTTTTGACTGTTGGTGACCTGAAGACTCTTTCTTTTCCTCTTTTTCCTGTTTTTAAGGTAGTAATAGGTTTATTTGCCAACAGTAAAACAAAATATATTATGCCATTGGTTTCACTTGGGCATTTTCAGAGACTCAACCTTATGCTTGCCTCTTCTTTTTTACTTTGAAGACATTTTGCATTTGGGAGGTTAGCCCTTTTAAACTGATATTCTTTTCCATCTCTCCTTTTAGTGCAGGTGAAAACAGTGTTGTTTTTGACAAACCCTTGAAAGGTAGCTTGAAATTCTTTGGTAGCCATTTGCTATAATGAAGGAGGCTCTATCAAGTGTGAGACAGATTTTATGATAAACTAATGTGTTGAAGATAAAAATCCAATGTACTTGATCTGTCTAAAGGGTCTACAAAAATAGTTTGAGATCATTAATGCTTGGGGTGTTTTGGGAAGGACAACAAAGCGCTTTGATAAGTGATCTTAGTTGGCTGGGGAGGGTTTTAGGGAAAAAAAAAACATAGGTTTTTTAGGCTAAGTTGACAAGACATTGTGAATAATGAATGGCATGAGCCCGTGATGGGTCTTCTTGGAATCGTAAGCTAGGCATGACTGGACAAGATGATAATATAGTGAAAATTTTATCTTAGGATAATGAAGGCAGTGAGATTTCTAGAACTCACAATGTTTCATGAACTTTGTTTCTAGAAATCTTATGACAAGCACTTAGTCATCCTATAAAGGAAAAAATTATTGATGACTAATAGTGGCTCCGCTTGGGGAGGGTAGCTCCTTTTCAGGAGGTGTCCGGAACTTCGGATCTTGATTTTTATGGAGACTAGTGCCTCATCCATTGGGTAGATTTTTCTCTCTTTTCATTTGTTGATGCTTGCTTGAGGCTGTGATCTTAGTAATCTAAAACATATGATTTATATCAGCATCATCTCTACCTACCCAACCTACTTGCCTAACATTTTTTCTTCCTTGGTTGCACTTGAACTGGAAAACCTTTGAAATTTTTCTTTTTGAAAAAAAAAAATCAAAGTATCTAAATGTACCCTTATTTCTTCCAAGAGTTAAGATTAGGCTAATGAACTCTCTTTATTTTCTACCTAGTCTACTTATTTGTCAAGATTAAGTTGTTTGACAAATTTTATTCTCTATCCTACTAACATGAAATTGAAATCATTGTAAATCAGGATTAGGCAATCTGACTTACCATGAGTTGTGGCATAAGAACAAGTTGCACACAAGTGTTATTTTTGTATAAAGAAAACTTAGAAAACATAAGGGAAATATATGTCATTTGTTAAGCATCCCTATTTTCCTCTTTGATTCAGATTTGAGTATGTGGAACCAGCATCTTTCATTCCTAATCTACACCTATTGACAAGTCAAGATTAGATGTTTTGACAAGTTCTTCCTTTTACTACCCTATCAGCAGATAAATTGAAAACATGTTCAGTCATGATTAGGCTAGATGACTGAACAAGACTTCTCTTCTTCTTCTTTTTTAAACAAGTAGTGGCATTTAGACTTGCACACTTTTAGCATCACTATTTTTTGGGTATGGGGTTGTACCTTTCTTTCAAAATCTGCCCTCTTTTTCCTTTTTCAATATATATATATATTTTTTTAGGGATTTTCTCCTTTCTGTTTCTTAATCAATTAATTTTATGTACAATGAGTGCTATATGCAAAGTTCAGGAATCTTGACAAAAGTAATGCTTGAGCATCCTTCCATTGACAAGACCTCCAAACATTCCTACTCCATCAAGCTCTTGCAGAAAGAAAGCATTGTTGCCTCTAGCTGAAAGAATGATGTAAGGGCCTTTCCATAAATTTTCAAACTTACCATGTTTGCCCTTATCTTCCCTTCTTGAATCCCACTTCAGAACTATGTCTCCAATTTGGAAATCATTGGCCTTGGTTCTCCTATCAAAAATTTTCTTAATATTGCTTGTATTGCTTGTGTCCTCTTGTAAACTTCCTCTCTTGACTACTGCAAATGAATGGTTTGGTTCAGTCTTCTTTTCATATCATTTTCTTCTGATTGTACCTCTTGGAGGAGCTTCATGACTGGAACTCCCAATGAGGTGGGGAAAATTGCATCCATGCCATACACTAGTTGATAGTGAGACATACCAATTGATTTCTTGGTGGTTAGTCTATCAGCCCATAGTGCGTGCATTAGTTTTCCATCCCATGCCTTTTGATTTTGTTCTAGGATCTTCTTAATGATGTCCAACAAGCTCTTGTTAGAGGACTCAGCTAGCCCATTGCCTTGCGGGTAATAAGCAGTGGAGTGACCTAGTATGATGTGATATTTATAACACAATTCCACCATTTTCTTAGATGTAAAGGCAGCAGCATTATCGGTGATGATTTTTCTAGGACAACAAAACCTAGATAAGATGTTGGTTTCAAGGAATTTGATAATGACTGATTCAGTGGCATTTCTAGAAGGGATGGCCTCTATCCATTTTGTGAAGTAATCAGTGGCAGTGAGGATCCACTTATGTTGGGAAAATGAGGTAGGATGGATTTCTCCAATGAATTCCAACCCCCACTGTTGGAAAGGAGCTTCAACACTGATGGGATGGAAATTCAAAGGTAGAAGTTTTCTTTTTCCATCGAAGATTTGGCACTTATGGCAAGTCACAACTAGTTTGTGAGTATCAAGAAAAAGGGTAGGCCAATAGTAGCCAGCGCTAAAGATCTTGTTGGCTGTAGTCTTACAATAGAGGTGACCTCCACATTCCCCTTCGTGAAATCCATGCATGATATTTTCTGCATTATCTTCAAGCAAGAATTTAAGTAACAAACCAAAAGAACTCTTCCAGTACAATACTCCAGCTAAAATGCAGAAATTTAGAGCTTTTTGTTTTAAGAATCTAGCTTTAGTCTTTGACAGAGAAGGAGGAGCATTGAGATAAAGAATCACATAAATGATATCAACATACCAATATGAATTTCAAAACATTTCTTCAATGTATGGAGCTGTGAATTCTTTTGTCTCCTCTAACACATCAACCATATTCATGTCTAAAGCTTGGAAATTTGATTCAGCCATAAGTTTTGCAAGTCCTTGTCCTTTAATCAATTTAGTGGGTCTAATTTCTAAATCATATTCTAAGATAGTAGCAATCCACTTGCCCCTTTTACCATCAGGGTCTTGGTTAAGTATGTCTTTCACCAGTGTGTGCGGGACAAAAGATATGATATGTGAATGCAAAATATAAACTCTAAAATCTTGTAAAGCTTTTATTAAGGCAAAGGCTTGCTTTTCCATGATGTTATACTTTAGAGGAGCATCTCTCAAGGCCTTGCTTGAGAAAGCTGTGGGTTGTTCTTGCCCCATGATGTTATTTTGCAATAATACTGCAGCAACAGTGTGTTCAGATGCAAATGAGAAGATCTAGAAATCCTTGGTGAAGTCAGGACTGATTAAGACTGGTGTTTCTGTGAGTGCTTGTTTTACCAGCTCAAAAGATTTTTTTGCTTCCATATTCTACTTTACTCCTACTTCCTTTTTCAACATGTTTGTAATATTCCTTAGGAGTTCATCAAGGTTGGGGATGAATCTTCTTAGCAAGTTAATCTTCCCAATGAAAGATTGCAACTCTTTAATGTTTCTAGGATGGCTGATTTGTAATATGCCTTCTATCCTTTTGGGATCTATTTTGATTCCTTCTTCAGAGATGATGTGGCCTAAGATTTTTCCTTCCTGAAGGCCAAACATAGTTCTCTTAGGATTCAGAGATAGGCCATACTTTCTACACTTTTCAAAAAAAAATCTCAAGTGGACTAAGTTTTCTTCTTTAGTTTTAGAGTAGCTTACTGACATAATAGATAACATGTTCGATTGTGTTGTCATCTTCCTAAATAAGGACTCTAACGACTGAATAGGTGGAAGCGGAGATGTACAAGATAAAATCCCTATCAAATGCAGGGGGACAGATCAAGGGAGTGGATGTGAGAGCATGTTTTAGGGCATCAAAAGACTCTTGAGCATAGTCATCCCACACAAATGGAATGTTAGATTGGAGGAGTCTAAGGAACCCATGTGCGGTGGTGGCATAGTCAGGTACGAACCAGCGAAGGAAATTAGCTTTGCCTTGGAGGCTTTGTAACTGACATAAAGTACGAGGAATAGGAAGCTCAAGTATGGCTTGAACTTTCAATGGGTCAAGTGTTATACCATCTTTAGACACAATGAAGACTAGAAGACAACCGACAGGAACACAAAAGGCACACTTCAGCGGGTTGAGGCGGATATTATACTTGTGACATCGGAGAAAGATGGTATGCAGATCATGGAGGTATTGCACCTGATGTTTATAATGTGCAGTGAGGTCATATAAATAAGCAAGGATAATATTAGCTAGGTCATGGAAACAGTAAGACATGGCCCGCTGAAAAGTGGCTTCAATGTTTTTAAGGCTGAACGGCATGACCCGTTAGGTGAATATTCCCCATGGACTAATAAACACATTCTTAAGCTGATCAGCATGACAAATAAAAATCTGGTTGTATTTGGAGAAACCATCCATGAAGGATAGAACCCCATGCCCCACACACTCATCAATGATTTGGTCAATGAATGGTGTGGGGAAGTCGTCTTTGGGACAAGCTTTGTTCAGGTCACGAAAGTCAATGCAGACACGAATGGTGCCTTGTTTCTTGAGAACGGTAACCTGGTTTGCCACCCAAGTGGTGTATTCTATGGGATAGATAAAACCAACTTGCTTGAGCTTATTAATTTCAGATTTGACAACCTCTCGTCTGGAAGGATTAATGGGTCTCAACTTTTGACAGAAAGGATTGGCATTGGGCCATGTATCGATATGGTGTTCGAAAATGGCAGGATCAAGTTCGGGCATTTCTAAATAGGACCAGGTGAAAACATCGTGGAATTCCTTGAATAGCTTGGTTTAAGCCTTAATTTATTCCGGGGTGCATTGGGTGCCCAAGGTGATGTTTTCTTCTACCCCTGGTTTGTCAGAAATGTCAATTTTAATGGTAGGAGAGATATTGGCCATATTTCTTTCTTCGAAAGCATCGGGTGGAGGGATGGGATTTCTAAACCAATCGACTTCATCAGGAATGAAGTCTTTAGTTTCCAAAGCATATTGGTCATGGGATTGCTGCGGGAGGAATTATGCATGGTGGTGCATATCATCCCACAGAATGTCAGGGTCGGTCATGGCTTCTATAATGTCTTCATTGGAATGGAAGATGGGGTGACTGGAGGAAGGGAGACCACCTGAAGCAGTAGAGCTACCTGACTCGTCATCATGTGAAGAAAGGCTCACATGCGCAATTCCATGGGGGATGAAAAAAAATAAAGCAGATAAAGGATCTGTTTATGTTGAGTCCAGGGTGATCGCTGAAAGGAGGTCAGGCGAAACATCAGGGGAATTCTCCAGGAGGACTTCCACCAAGGGTCTCATGGATGATGATAGGTAGAAAATGGTGGTCGAATACTCTGTCATTTCGACATCATGATGGGGAATGTCAATGGGAGTAGGCAGATCCTCTGGTTCTAATGAAGCAGAACTCACAAACAAGGGGGGACGTGAAATTTTTATTCTTGGCCTCCAATTGGCGGAACACTTCCAAAGAGGAACAATACTCTTTAAGGCACAGAGGTGAGTGTAGTGGCCATGGAAATCACACAAAGCACAAGGCTGATTTTTGTGCAAGGCTTTGAGTTTCAGGACTGAATCAGATATAGTGACATAGACCTCAGGGATATCAGACTCCGAAAACATCTCATTGACCATGGGCTTGAGGTGATCCAACTCCGGACAGGTATGGGTGGCATGACTGACAAAATGACACAAAGCACACTGGATGGTACATTTTGGCGGCCGAGGAGGGGAAAGGTTTATTAGGGAAACCTTGTCTTTAAATGATTTCTTGCTACCTTTGCCACCATTACCCAAAGTTGTCGCAACAAGAGGAGGTTCTTGTTGAGGTGGCTGAGGCACAGTAGCAGCGGGAGGGGTCATGGGGACCGATTGAACAGGGGTCAAAGCAAGATAAGGTTTCAGTTGATCAGATGGGGTAGCGGCTAAGGGATCAATGTACTAGATGGGAGTCCCTAGGTTCGGGTTAGGAAGGGATACGGTAGCCATGACAGGTACCGAGAACACTACAGGAGGGGCAGCTAGGAATGGTATCTAACCGGAGGGGTAATGGCCAGGTGGGATGGCTTTGAGATGGTTAAGGCTAGGATGAACCATGCCAGGAGGGTAGAGAGACTCATGGATACCATCTGTAGGTGAAGGACCAGGAGGAGGGGGTCCAGAAGTCGGATTCGAAGTGCTACGAGCAGGTTCTGGAGGGCGCGGCTGCTGAATAGCTAAAGCAGGCTGCTTGAGGGAAGCCTGAGATGATTGTATCATGAAAAAATTCAATGAGTTGGGATCAGAGACAAGATGAGTAAGACCAGAGAATGAACCAAGAAAAGAGGAGTCTTTGTAACAGTTTGCTTATTGGCCACCGAAGATATGATGGACTGAGGGGAGGTCTGAGACTTTGGTTCGTAATATGTCAACTGGTAAATGGTGACTATATCTCCATTATCAGAAAAGGACATCTTGTGGTGAACCGCATATGGTATAGTAGACATTGCATAAGTGTAGCTACAACCCAATATAATGTTGTAATATAAGGGGGCATTAATGACTTCTACGTCAACGCAAGCAGTCTTGCCCCAAGAGTAATAAGAAAATTTCAAAACATGCCAATGGGCTTGGAGGAGTGTTTATCCCATGCTCGGAGGGTGATATTGGAAGGGTCCAACTCAAGTGATTCGAGTTGCTTCCAAACCGAAGCATACATCACAAAGGTGGATGCCACCTCATCAATGATACAAAGGGAAATGTTGGCATTCCAGATCTTGACGGGGATTTGGAAGGTGATGGAAGTAGGAAGGGGAGGATGTTCTAACCGGTCAACATCAAAGACAATAAATCGATCATCTAAAGGATCTACAGTGCCCATGGAAGATAATAGAGCTTTTCGTTGTGAAGGGCACGACTAGAGGAGTTCCAATGTTGAGATGGCAGCAGGATATTGTGCCAAATCATCTACTATACTATATGAATGGGAAGCTTTTCTAGAAGCAGAATTTCGGTGTAATGGTCCCTTAGGGATCTTGGTATGAACCTCCACCTTAGGCTAAAGGATCTACAAAGGACCATTGGTTATCGAAAGAGGATCTGTAGAACCTGAAGAAGGGGGCTCGGGGGCAGACGTAGTAGGAGGTTTTTTGTACTGACAGGAACAATTCTGAATGTTGAGGTCAATGGTAATGGGTTGGTCAGATTTCATCATGAGAATCTGGTAATCAAAGGTACCAAATGGAGGAGGTTGAGTGGCCGCCTGACCTTCAGGTGGTTGGGTAGCCATGAATTCTTGCTGAGGGAAAGGATTAGTAAACACAGTCGGCTGACTAGGAACATCACTGGGAGGAACGGAAGGGGAGGCTTGCTGTCCTTGCAATGTTGCTTGAGTCTCCCACATCTTCCACATCTATGGTAAAAGAGGACAATCGTGCATGTAATTACCATAAAACCCACAACAAGAACAAGGCTTATTCGTGCGAACAAGCCTGTCCTGCTTGGGTTGAGTGCCCTATTGTTGGTTAGCAGTGTTAGGTACATTATTTTGAGGATTAGGTCCAGGATTACCGGGGGAAGATTTATTATGAGTGCCTTTCCTCTTCTTTTTGGAAGTAGGAGGATTAGTCATGCCCTGCTATGCATACACCTACCCCTAAGGGGGCGATGGCTGTTGTTGCGGGGGTTGAGAAGGCAAGGGAGGAGGGGGTGCTAATGCTTGAAGAGATGGAGAACCAGGTTGTGGATACGGATAATAAGGAGGTTGAGTAACATTGTTGTAAACAGGTTGGACAAAAGGAGGAGGCATGTCCTATCCTGGATACATGCTCCTAGGAAAGGGAAAAGTGCTCGAGGTGTTGGCCCCTCCCTGAGGAAAACCATAGCCCATGGGAGGCTGATCATATGGATGAGAAAGAGCTCCAATGATACCATCGGTGTCATGGGATGCCCCTGGCGCATTGGCACCACCAGGTCTAGGGAGATCAGGTAGGACAGTATAAACATAACCAGACTGAGCGTAGATCAGGTCATACTTTAACGCAATCTGGAAAGCAACTTCTTCGATTTGAGGGAAATGCGATGCGACATCTTTTCCTATAGTAGGAAAAAAGGATCTAAGGAACTAGTCCATGTAGACACGGTCTTCAAAGGTAGGGGCTTGACATAGGTTCTTTCTTCTCTGCCATTCCTAGACATGATCGGATAGGCGGGTCGCAAACGATTGACGGAAAGAATTCAAAAGTTTGGTACCAGTGTCATAACGAAGGGGAAGTTGGAAATGAGACAGAAAATCCTGAGCAAGATTTGCAAAGGTGGTATGAGAGGATGAGCCCTAATCAGCATACCACTTCGAAGCTTCGCTAGTAAGCGTACATTGGAACAACCGAAGAGATACAAAGTCATCAATAATGGAGTTAGACGAACACCACATGTGGAAATATAGAACATGATTTGTAGGATCTTCTCCAGCAATACCTTCAAACGTGGGGATGTCGGAAGGGAGCTTAGTTTTCATAGTAGGCCAACCAACGTCATGGCTTATAGGGTCATTGATTAGCTGGTTAAAATCGGGAAGACTGAGTCCTAACATATAGGGGAGCAAGGGAGTAGTCAGGGTAGTTCCTGTTGTGGTCCCACTAGTAGTATTCCTAGCATTAGGGCTAAGGCTACCACCAGTGTTAGGTCCTGAACTAGACATGGTGAAGGTGACAGGGGGAGAACCGAGGGCGGAACCAGAAGGGGTACCCAATGAACCAGAAGAGGAGTTGGAGTGCGGACTCGATGGAGGACTAACTCGAATCCTACGCGGAGGAGTAAGTATTCCTACTAGAAACTAAGGATGAAGGCCAAGAAGTCTCCAGGATAAACGCCAAGAAGTCTCCAGGACAAAAATGGAAGAGAGACCAACAAGGGAAAAGAGGTGCAGGATCAACTGATTATAATGTTGAAACAAGGGCAGAGGTGTGCAGGATCAATTGATTACAATGTTAAAGTCTTTTGTTGGTAGTGTTAACCAAGCTCTTATTCACTTAGGGTGTGTGTGTCAAGTGTGTAAATTTTAATTTTTAAACCCACACATTTGTAGAGAAAAATAAAAAGTGTGTTATATAGCTATAAAGAAACCTGCAGATAACAGTAAATGAAACTGAAATAACAGAAAATAAATAGCTAATTATGCATTAATCTAAACCCAAGGAGGCGGGCCTATCAAAAAATAGTCTGTAGGTGGACAAAAATCTAGTCAAAATACACCAAAAAATCCAATAGATCTAAAATCAAGAGGGAAAATGATCTAGAGGTCAAATCTGTTGGAAATAGGTGCAAAAAATATCAAAAAATCAAAGGAAAAATTGTTTTAAATGAGGTGGCGAAAGGCTATAACCTGGAGGGACCGGAGGGGAACCTAGAGGAAAACCAAAACAAAACTAAAAGGAGGTGTTTTGGATGGATAAATAACCAATCTAAATTGGATTTGAAGGTAAGGGATCAGATCTGGAAAATGGCTAAACACACTGAAATTTCAGACAACTTGTAGCAGTTAAAACTATTCCACAAAAGGTGGAGGGTATTGAAGCCCTAGGGGGCTAGGTTCCCACTTTTATGAGTAAAAAAGAACAAGTACAGGTTTGAAACAGGTGGACACGGAGGTCAGAAAACCCTAAATAGGTGCCTAGAAAAACCCACAAAAATCTCAGAAAAATTCCCGCAAAAAGTTTAGGTCGCAGTTTCTAACCTATTTTCTATAGAGGTTGCAGGTTTTGGCATGTTTTCTGCACCCTGGAGGTTCAGGTCGCAGGTTTGGGCCCAAAAAGTGTGACCTGCACTTCTGACACTCTCAGGAGCATGTTTTAGAAAAGTTTGTCATCTCAACTATGGCCGATGCCTGTCACCTGCGCAATAGGTCCGAAAACACACAGAAGTAAGAATTTTTAAATTTTTAGGGTTTTATAGGTTAAAAACAACATCAAGAAAAGAAAAACAAGAATCTGAAGAGAAATCCTAGGGTTTGAAGTAGCTTGATATGCAGGGATATGAAAAATGACAAAGGTCATAATCGTAAACCCTTGTGGAGTTGCCAGTTGTTAGTATGAATCTTAATCACAAGCATACGAAAAATGCTCACTTTAGCATGCATAACAAACAACCCTAATAGCAAATATGGTTGCCAATATATTTAGATCTGCAATTAGTTGACCAAGATAAATGCTGCAAAATCTAGATCTATGAATTAAAAGACATTAAGAATTAAATAAAAGCAAGAGTTGCTCCATGTATCCAATAGACAAGACAAGATTGTTTTAAATAAATTTTGTATTTTTTGACACCTAGGAAGGGAACATAGAAAGATGTTACCAGTCCTCCTCAATGGGATAGGTTCTTGTAAGTCCTTAGCACTTCAGATCTAAAATCTCTCTCTTGATGGTGTAGAAAACCCAGACAAAAAATGGAACTCAAAGGGAGCTCACAAGAAAAATGGTAGCAAAATATGACAATGATAGTGGATCAAAGTCAGACCAAAATTATAGATCGAGAGTGATCTTTAGGCAAAAAAAGGTAGTGAGTGAATGGAAAAACCCTTCTATTTATAACAAAATATTGAGTTAGTCTAGATATTGGTGCACAATTGAAATATTATTAACTAATTGTAGATCCAACTTTATGGAATATTTTATTATATTTGTTGGAGGAAAAAGAATTTGACTTTGGTCAAATCCATTTATTTCTAAATAATAAATAAATAAATGATTTATTTATTATTTTAAGTGTGTGGTTGAGTAATAATCAAATAAATAATGATTTATTTAATTATTTATGAATGATTTAGTCAAATTTAACAAGGAATATTATTTAAATAAGGTTTACACAATTATTCCTAGAAAATAATAAGATAAATAATGATTTATCTAATTAATTTTCCTGTTTTGGGTTAAAGATGACCAGGAATACTAATTAAACTATTGTTTAACTAATTATTCCTTGAGGAAAATCAAACAAACGTGGATTTATTTAATATTTCCTCACGGGGTTTCCTATTTAGACCATAAACAAATTAATAAATGTGGTTCACTAAGTTATTTTTCATAGTGGAAGCAATTTTACTTAGGGTAAAATTGGTCT
The DNA here is from genome assembly GCA_034641835.2 of Pinus albicaulis. Lineage (NCBI taxonomy): Eukaryota > Viridiplantae > Streptophyta > Pinopsida > Pinales > Pinaceae > Pinus > Pinus albicaulis. The sequence continues at coordinate 826,308,383 of CM076573.1, forward strand.
TACATGGTGTACTTTGGTCCATCTAATATTAACAAGTTAGGTGACCAAAAAATGGTGTAACACTAAGTGTCCTCCATCTCCATGCCTTTTGTCTTCATCTTTAAAAGAAAAGGGCATAGTATATTTCTTTGGAGCTTTATGCAATATCGGTTCTTTCTTTTGCTGATAGAAAGTACAAGGACCTCCTTCATCTTGAAACCCTATTTTGGTTTCATGGCTTTTCTCCATTCTTCTTTTCTTGACTTCCTTGGTGAGGTCCCTCATAGATCTGAAAATAGATGAGATAAAACTCATTCCTTCCATCATTCTGATCTCTTTCAACTTCTTCTTATTCTCCTGATAGCATAATGGCTGAGATCCATAGGCTGAGCCTAGATTATGCTCTGATACCACTGTAATATTCCCAAATGGAAAAAGCATGAATATAGTGCACAAAACTGGAAATAGCAGTGTAAATCAATACATCAACAATGGAGACCAATATGGAGCCATAAAATTATGTATAAGAACAACAAATCAATACAAAATAGTGAGGCACAAGTCATATGATATGAAGAAACAAGCCTCCCATAAACAATCACCCCCAAAAGTGAGATGTTGCTACAATAAAAAATGTCGAAGAGCTGCTACAACATAGTCATAACATGCATAACTAGAGTTGTAGATCATACAATTATACAAATATAATGATATATGCCTCAATATATGTTATAAAAATAGATATAGGCCCTATATCACCTTTCCAAGATAACCCAAGAGGGTTTCCTAAAAATGCATACAATATGCAAATGTAAGCTGCAACCCTAGGGCTGAAGGTTTGTTGCAACAATAGAAATGAGAAGATACGGCAGAAGCTAATGTATAATCCTACATCTCTCCTCCAATAGATCCTCTGGATGAAAGGATGTCCCCTTTGTTAGGGTCCCGTGATTTGGCCGATTGGCTAGCCAAATGACGATGTAACATCAAACCAAGCTTTGGAGCCCAAGGACCTAGCCTTCCTGGACTCAGAGAGGGCTCTCTCTATAAGTGTAAAAGATGTCGGTGTGTTTACTTGCGATGTTCGGATATTAGGCTAGTTATGAAGTATGTTTTTAGTTTTTTGGTTTTTTAAGTTTGTGAGGGATGAAACTGATCAAATACATAAACTGGATAACAAGATGTAGATAAATTGGGCTATGGGGTCAAACAAGTCAAGGAAGCTATGAGGTGATGATGTAAGGCTGCTGTAGGGCCGATTTGATTCACGGTAGAAGGGATCTTTGGGCAAAATGGGTTAAATGGACAACAAGTTGGTGAAAGACAAGGGATTTCAAATGTAACTAGTTGATAGCAGACATAAACATGTTATAGCAAGCCATTAATCATGCTAAATGCAACTATGAGCTAATTAATACATAGAAATCAAACATTCCAGCCATACATAGAGGTATAAGACCCTCTAACTTCGGGAAATGGCTATCAGACTTTGGGGAAAACACATAAGACAAACTAACAACTTATAAACTACGCCTGAACGCCTAAACATAGTCTCTAAGTCATTGGGCACTTTGACAAACAAGCTTTCATAGTTTTAGGCAAAGGGCTAGATCGGGACTAGGCCTCCTTGGTTCAACAAGATGATCAACAAATCAGTCAAAGAGAAATTTTTATGGACGGAACTACGGGCGGTGATAGGTAGGTAGGGCAAACCATACATCCTACTCAACATACATGGAGGCGACGAATAAAACTTAGCAACAACACCTTGGAGACACTAAGAAACGGCTAAAATTCATATAAGCAAGGAGAAGAAAACATAAAAGCTATGAAGATTAAGGGATTTTGAGGTGCCTCCATGGAAGCATGTCGTAAAATCCAAATCTTTCTGTCTATATGTGAAAAAATGAAATATAGGTAGAAAACTAGAGAACGAAACAACATTAAAAACATTAAAGCACTATACCACTCTATACCATGTGGGAATCCATCAACAAGTCTTCAACATTCCTCAAAAGCATCCAAGAGGCAATCCAAACATCATAACTCAAGTGTATTCTTCAAAGCTCATATGACCAATGCATTAATTCTTCTCTCAAGTTCAGCCTTTGATTTACAATGAGAACCATGGGATAAATAGGCTAGAAGGAGGAAAACCTCATGGAGCAACTAGCTATCCCATTGGCCAAGTCTAAATATCTAAACTTGTCCTTGAGGCTTTGCAAAGCCCAAGGCACAAAATATCCAATAAAATATCTAAAAAACTACTAAAAACGGAAATTATATTGACTTTACATGATTTTCCTATGATAAAAATAGCTTAACGCACATTTGGGAAAAGCAGATTTTTGGAGTTCAAAAATTACAAAAATACTTCATATTTATGCCTGAAAAAGGTCCCCTGACTTGATGGATGCAAATGGAAGCCTTCCCGATGTCGAAATGAGGCTCATCATGGCTCGTTGGAAATCTTTCTGTGTCTGCTTTCCAATGCAAGTGGAATCATCTCAATCTGATCTTTGAAAGTCCCTCAAAACTGTACCTGTGTGCAAAAACCCAGAAAATAGCAGGCTGCTGATATGGCGGGCAGAATGTGCAAAATGAGGCTGTTTTTCGCCAATTTGAGGGGGCGAATGATATTCAAATGCCCTGAAAATCGCTGGAGAGCTGCTCATGAAATTATGGAATCCATTGGTATCACCCTCCTCCCTTGACGACTCATCAAACTGAAATGGCGCATTTATGAGTTTTTGGCGAAAACCCCAAAAAATGCCAAAAAACAAAAAGTTTTCGAAACAGGCCCAAAATTGGCATACATGACCCTCAAGGGTCCATAGAAACATGCTCCGAAGCTGAAGCCAAAATATCGAGGGCTGATGTGTTTTTTGCTTCTTTCCGTGCTAGGCGCCTCTCCTTCAACTTCTTCAATTTTTCTTGTGCCACCTTCAATTTGCGCCTGGCAAATTGATTTAACTTCTGAAAGTGAAGAGTTCTCTTTCTCTGTAGCTCAAGGTCCCTGTTTGCCTTTTCAAGCTTTGTCTCCAAATGCTGGTTAGCCCTCTCAAGCCAAGCTTCCTTGTTTTCCTCAATTTCCCGCTCAAAGAGGGTAGTGAGAGGAAAAGCTTCGAATTGAGCTTGTTCTTCAGCTTTCTGTTTCTCCAAGGCTCTCCTAAGCCCGAGGGTTCTAGGCCTCTTTTGCCTAGGCTGGTCCTCCTCTTCTTCATCATCAAATTCGCCAATAAGCCCTTCAATTCTTACTTGTGCCTTTTCTGCCTCTTTCTTGTACTTGATCGCCCTTGTTTCATGGATAGCTACATGAAACTTCATTTGTTTGTTTTCAACCTCCAAGAAATGATTGAAATTTCTTGCCCTTTGAAGATCTTCTTGTAATACTTCAATTTGCCCTTCTTTGTGAATGAGGAGATTTTCAAGGAGGCGGGCCTCATTGTCACTGTCATCGCTTGGTATAGGGATGACAGCTGATTTCCCTCTATGCTTGGCACTTTCTCCAACTGCACTTTTGCCTTTGAAGGCCAATCTAGCGCTTTTTCTCCTTGGTAAGCTAGAAGTTGTCTTTTTGGGCAATTTCTTCTTCTTAGGAATAGTTTTGGTCATTTTCAAGGAGGCAGCTTCAGCTTGCTGTCCTTCCTCAACATCCTGTCCAGCTTGTGGCTCAAAAGATGCTTCAATTGTTTGCTCAACCTGCTGCTCATCAACCTCTGTCTGCTGCTGTTCCTCTTCCTGTACTTGCTGCTGTTCATCAACCTCTAGCTGCTGTCCCTCTTCCTGAATTTGATGCTGTTCATCAACCTCTAGCTGCTGTCCAATGATATCCAACTGCTGCTGTCCCTCAAAATCTGGCTGCTGCTGCTCATCATCCTCCTTTTCTCCCTGTGGCTCACTGCCCTCTCCTTCTCCTTGTGTACTTGGCTGCCCAGTGGTCATCTTGAGTTTTTAGGGGTAGGCCTACTAGATAAAGGCACTGGGCGATGGACAGGCTGAGTAGGAGACACATGAAAAGGAGGGACAGTGGCGAAATCGGCATGGCTAATGAATGACTCCCATGAAACCCCTTTCTTCTCCAACTGGTGCAAGAAAATGATTTTGACCAAGGAATGGTGAAAGAGAGAAGGGATTTGCTGAGGTGGAGCTTTCTTTTGGACAGTAGCTGCCATTTTCTCTATGCTTTTGGACAAAAAGTATGGGAGGTTTAATTGTCTGCTCCTGGTAAAATGCATCAACAAGCGAACATGATAGGCAAATATTTGGCTAAACCTCCCTTCACAAGTAAAATATCTCATTATGGCCTTCATCAGTGGAGCATAATTGTCAAGAAGATAGGAGAAAGGAAAAATAGCAGTGATGGTCTCCCTATGTTCTGGCTTGATGAAAGGTTTATAATCCTCCAGATCAAGATGCGCTTGCTTAAACCACTTTTCACCATGATACGGGATCTTGGTAGCCTTGGATACATACCTTGGGGAGATTTTGAAGTCAAGACCTGCTAACTGGAAGTGTTTGTCCTTGAATCTCAAAGTGCACAAATGTGTAAGTGGCGAGAAACTCTTGACTTCTTCTATCCTCTGACAGAATTCAAGACAGCCTACTTCATGGAAATTGAAAAGCACTGAGGGATGAGCATTGATTTATTCTATGGAGATAGGCTCATATCTCTTATGTTGTCCGCCTTTGTGATCTCGTTTTGGAGGCATTCTGACTTGAAACAGGCTTTGGAAGAGGCACACTGCCTTCAATGTATGAAAAATGCTCTGCTGGATTAAAACTGACCACTGCACTGCTTGGATAGTTATGGACCCTGTGATTTTGAATAGAATGCAACAATGCTTCCTTGAATAAGCCCGCTCTTCACTTATTAACAACAGTTCTTCAAATCTGGATACCCTTCAGCTATGTAACCTTCTTAACAATGATACCATGTGTAAAATATGAGGAAACTGCTTTGTAGACTTTCTGTGCCCAGTCTTGAACAATCACCCCTCTGGTGACTTTGCTAGAGGCCTGCTTACACTTGTATTTGTGTCTTTGAAACCAAACTTCAAAAATTATAACCCTGCTCTTTTAGGTCATTTACCTTGAAACATGCCCCTGTTAGCAGACTTCTGTGGAGACCACACAGTGGGAAAAGAAAAGAGACCCTGTGGTTAGGTGAAAAATTAGCCCACTGTGTTAAGGGAAACACCGTTCACTCATGCAATTTGAGAAGTCAATCATCATCTTTGTACATCTGGCCTCATCCTTTCTTTGTGAAGTTTTAAGAGAACAAAAACTGCTTTTATACTTCTGCTTCCAGAGCTAGAAAAACATCAATTAAATCTGCCCTTCAATGTAACATTTACCCTTAGAGCCTCTTTGTCAATAATTTTCCACAATGATGTAATACAGTGCAAGGGAAAAGCAGACTTAGCTTTGGTGAAAGAATCAGTGTAACAGTAATTTAGACCATACACTCTTGGCTTGTGAGTTTTGAGATATGCACCAATACACTCTATAACCCTGCCTTCAAGGTTTAAACTCTCATTAACAACCTCGGCCCTCTTAAATTACCTCATCTCACTGTGTAGGGAAACTGCTTTTGTTTTTAGCAAAGATGGCAAGATCCGGGGTTTTCAAACATGTTTGTCACTTATCAAAACTTTGCAATTGATGGGAGCTCATAAAAATACCTCGAAAAGGATGGATGCTCGCTTGAGAGGATGCAAGAAACCCTGGGCAGCTTGAAAAAGGGGCGCGGCAATCTTTGGAGCAAACTCGTCGCGCCGGAGGAAGGTGTCGGGTGGACTTGTCGTGCGGTCGGGCGGCCACCTACAGGCACGTCGCGCCCGACTACAGGCACGTCGCGCCGGCGTTGAAAGCCTGTGTAAAATGACGCCCAGGCACGTCGCGCCAAATTCCAGGCCCGTCGCGCCGCTGTTGAATGCAAATTTCTGAATTTTCGCCCAACTTTCTCGCTTGCTGATGTTGGATGTGAATGGGATTTTGACTCTAGCCTTTTTGAAAGTGAATTTCCCATTTTTATATTTCAAACTTATATCGTTTTTCAAAACAAAACAATATCAACGGTCATTCTATTTTTGAAAGGTAAAATAGAACCGTGGTTTGGCTTCTTCTGCGGAGTTTTTGTGTTTGAAAAACCTTCGGATTTTTTAACTTTGGTACGTTCAAACTTGCTTTGGAGATTTGCCAATCATTTGATCACATGTAGATTTCGGATATTAGCACAGGTGTGGGGTGGAGAACCTCCGGCTTTTTCTTTGGTGGACTTTTCAATCACTAACCTTTAGACCCTGAAACAAAACTCCATAATCTTGGGACTATTTTTGCCACTATGTCTAATGGTACAGGTATCAGTGGCTGCATTCTTTATGACCTGCAATGTTCTCCAAAGAGGGGCATTTTTTACTATAATCCCCTGCTTGACAACTCATCATGCCACAACTCTGCCACTGTTTATTTAATGTGTCTTTGTGCTAAGTCTGCCCTTTGGAATGATGACAACCGTGTTTGTTTTAAGACTTAGAAACAGTGGCAATTTCATCAAAACCAAACTCTTCTGCCTATTCATAAGATTGTATACCCATTTGCCTCTTTAAAAAAAAAAACAAACCTGTAGAATATGAAAACAGGGCTTTTTGATACATGGTCCTTACTTTGTTTTGATCAGTGTGTCGAACCCCTTTTTGTCAATGGAAACACTTCATGACTGAGCTGTGTTCACTGTTTTCCTCTCTTGGCGACTGTTAACGGAAAGGCTATTCATAATGCACCATTTTCTTTGAAAATTTTGTAAACACCATTTCTTGAAAGGCGCCTCTTTGGACCTTTGATATGATATTGTTTCTTCTTGACCCCTTCCTTAATGAGAAAATCTTCTTTTGATATCGATGGCACACATATGTTCAAATTGTCTCTTTGTCTATTCATAGAATTGTATACCCTGTCATCATGCATTTTATGACTCAACCTTGGTCACTGTTTTACTTTCCCAGTGATAAATTTCTGCTTCTAGGTGTTTCACAAGTTTTTCTCTGGACTGTAAATACACTTTTTAGGTTGCATCTTTTCACCCTAGACTTCTTTGTTTGCTCAGAAAGGATTTCCTCAGATTTCTGGATAGGTGATCATGGAATGTCTTTACACCTTTTTAAATCAACTGCTCCTTTGGCATTAATAGCATACAATGTGTTCAATACCTTCTCTTTTCCACTAGATGTACTGTCTGACAGATAGTTCTTGAAAATAGGAGTATCAGTATCTTTACATTATCAGAACTGTCATTCATCTGTGTAGTGACCTTGTTTCAGTCTTTGGTATCCTTCCACTTCTTTCTTGCATCAATCAGTTTCAGCATCCTGCAGTAGTTTTGGCCCTCTACTCATGCATGGAGGAGGCTCTTCATCGAATGGAGAGTCAGGGGCTTTCGACCACTAGAGGTAGACCTGACCACTTTTACGAATGTAGTGGTAAGAAACCTCTTGAAAAACATCAGTCTTAGCATCTTTATTTGTAAGCATCATTGTGTGTCAATGAAAACCCTAGCCGGAAGTAATATTATTTCCCTGTCTTGTCATAAGGCTGATTTTAGATATTTGGCTTGTTGCATCTCATGATTGATTATTTTCTAGCAAACAAACTTTGTGACTATGAAGGCCAGTGTTTCCTTGAAATAACCAAGCACTTCCTCCTGCCTGTGTAATGGCATTGGTTATCATCTGTTCTATTTGATCTTGTAGATAGACAGGGTCCTTATGCTTTGGAATTTTCACTGATGACAGGTGTTGGGCCGTTAATATGCCATTATTATTATCACTTGTGAATGCTTATTCCACCCATTTCTACCATTCTTCATCACGTCATTTATTATAATTTATTATTTAAATCCATTTTATAAATGATTTATGCTCTTATGGATGAATATTATTTATCTTCCTTTATTTCTAATAAATTGATGATTATGAATTATTTTATCAATGATAGTTTTAATAAGTTGGTTATAACATTATTCACCATTTTTAGCCTCCAAGGTAATTTCCAGATTGAAGATTTGATCATTAAAAGTGCCAACTCAGAAATGCGCTGGAATAAGGAGTGACAGTTTTGCGGTTGATATTATGAGCAAATGAAGACGAATCTGGAAAATCCGGAACATGGGTTTTGTTCAGAACGGACCCAATTAACTTTATCAAAGAACGGTTTGCCCAAATTCAGCTTGTACTGAGAGAAACGCAGGGTTCTTTGAGCACGATTTTCTCAGATCTGTGGTTGCGGCCGTCCTCCAAATCTCAGCTACAAAGCCAAATTCGACTTGCTGTTGTTGAAAGAGGGATGTAAATCTATTTTATTGTTGATCGATTGGTTGGAAGAAATTCAATATTATTATTAGAGATCCTATTTGCTATTTAATTTCTCCACCTTCTGATTATAAAAGGAGAAGCATGTATTGTGTATAAGGGGATGGAGAGACTTTTCTTATTGTAATTTGCAGAATTGTGCATCGGCTCTTGTTAAGAGAGTGTGAGATGTTTGTAAACATTATTAATGCCTGATTAATAAAAGAGTTCACTGTTGTTCCATTTCTCAAGCGCTGGAGTAAAGCACAGCAACGCTTCACCGGTGGTTGAGGGCCCGACCCTGGTGGAGCGATCTGCTGTTTGTATTTCTGTTGTGTGAAGTTCGTTTATTTATTGAGTTATTGCTAATTGGATCAAATACAGAGTCATTGTTATTCCATTCTTTACGAGAAGCATGATTCATGATTCAATTGTTATAAAATGTTGTTTTTCTGTATCTAATTCCAGTTGTTATTCCTTTTGTTTATGAATTACGATAGTTGATTGTTGCGTGGTTGTCGACAGGATTAAAGAGTAGAAATCTAGTTTGCTTGGTTATGAATTGAATTCACTGTTTATTTTACGCTGCTATTCAATTCCTGTTCATTTCTTTTAGATTGTTGTTCCTTTCCAGTTTGCGTTTTAGATTTCATTCCCTTTGAGTTGTTTTCACTTGCTTTGAGATCTCTAAACTGTAGAGGGCAGAGCTAATCATTCCAGGTCTCCATATTTGGTCATCTCACATCGATTTCTAGGGGAAAGAGTTATTACTACTGCATCCCTAATCGATGTCTAGCAAGGTTGCTGTAGTGTAGTCTTTACATTTCTGTAATTTGTAATTAGATTTCTTTTCAAGCAGATTTCTTTTCAAGCATTTATTATTTCTGCATTTGTATTTCTATACTACATCTTCACAAACATTACTCTTGAGTAAATAGCCGCCTCAGACTGAGTACACTCTTGAAACAAAAATTCGTCCCTGGGTTGATAATTAATGTGAGGTAATTAGGAGTTACAAAGACACCTTTTTATCGCTCCACATTTTGGCGCCGTTGCCGGGGAGAGTGTAGCCATTTCTAAAGAGTAGTGTGAATCTGATGAGTGCCTGCTAAGGAAGAGTTGGATCTTAAAAACGGAAGGTAAGAACCTACGTGCGGAGCATGTAAAAGCCCTGCTCCACTGTCCGCTTTCCTAACAGATTTGTTGTTGCTTTGTTGGGTAGAAATAGATGTTTGAATTTTTGTGTGAGTGACTAGGGAAAAATAGAAATTTTGAAAAATAAATCACATGATTTCATTCAAGTGGTGATGTAAGCACCACCCATTTCACTAACCGATTGACAGGAACATTTGAAGAAGGAGCTTCGAAGGAACACATGAAGAACATCTTATATTATGGTAAGAAATGGCTCACGTTTCTACTTTTGAATTTCCTATCAAAGATCTAGGAGGAGTGACACAAATGCACATAATTCCCCCATCTTTACCAAATTTTCATGGTTTAGCAAATGAAGATCCGGATACATTCTTATTTGAGTTCGAAATACTTTGTAGAGGATATGATTATTGTACTAATGATCAAAGATTGAAAGTGTTTCCTCTTACTCTAAAAGGAGCAGCTCTCCAATGGTTCATGAGCCTAGGTGGGAATTGCATCCAATCATGGGAGGACATGAAGAACATATTCTTGAAGAAGTACCAAGACTATTGCAAATCCAATGAAGATATTTTCGGTATGATACAAGGGGAAGATGAAAGTTTGGAGGATTATGTAGATCGATTTCATTATAACCTTCAAAAATCAAAGCATAAGCATTTGGAAAAAGAGATCTTAAAAACACTCCTTCTTAAAGGAATCAAAGATGAATTTTTAGAACTCTTAAATGTGATAGGAAAAGGTGATGTTTTTCAGTTATCATATGATGATGTTTGTGAGTTGTGCATAAGGTATTCAAGAGGAATCTCCAAGGCTGGTAAGAATTCTAGAGATGTTTGTTCTTTCTTTTCCAAATCTGCTACAAGAATAGGAGACATAAGAGATGAAATCAATGATTTATTTGAAAATTTTAAAGTTGATTTTATTAGCTCTCTAAGCTCAAAATTGGACGTTTTGCAGGTTCATAAAAATGAAGAATTTGATGAAGTGTTTTTCCCTCATGACCGAAAGGAGCAGCCCATAGATACTCACTCTTCCTTGTCTAGGATGGAAGTAGCATATCAAAGAGATAAGGAAGCTACAACAAGGTCAACAGGTATGGTTCAAAACACTTCTTCTCCATTCTCTTACTTGCATAATCCATTATGGAATACTCATGTTCTAGGGCAGCCATGTCAATTTCAATATAACCACCAATCTTATCTTCAAGTTTGGCATGGTTCACCTTATGATTGCATGACTACTCTCCCTCATCTTGTAGCACAAGCACATTCTCCATATTCTCCACCAGCTCTTTCACAACATCCTGCTTGCATATCAAATTTATCCACTCAACCCAACCAAACACATCATCACAATGCTCCATTCCATACACAATTTCCAGCTCAACTAATTCCACACCCTCACCACAATAAACCAGTACAACATGCTTACAATGTTGAACTGCCAAATTTACCCACCCTTCCCACCCATTCTATCTCACATACGCCATTAGAGAAAACTTACAATGAGATTCAGAATGTTTCAAATTCAAAAATTGTAGAAGCTATGGAAGCAAATGAGGTTTCTTCTAGGTTGCACCAACAAACCATTTTAAAAACTCAAGAACTTCATGGTATGATGGGAAATCAAGAAAGTAACGGATATATTGAAGATTGGTTTCACTCCATCACGTGTTTGCATCATCACTCTATGCTTCAACAATTTTTGATACCATTTTTTCGAGGGAAGTTGGCTTCTCATACCCTAATTTTCATTAATATGCATTTTTCAAATTTGGGTATGTGTATACATGAAGCCTTATTTCGAAAATGGCTCCACTGGAAGTACTCATATACGTAGTCATATTCATTTTTCAAATCAAAATAGGTTAGTATAAAACATAAAATAAATAAGGGAATAAATAAATGCATTTTGTTTTTTATGTAAAACTAGTTGTTTTTTTGTTGCAACATGCTATGCAAATCAATATTGGTGATAATTTTTCAATTTATTTGTGTATGTAGATGAATTATATTGCAAATAACAATTCTATAAACACTTATATTCATTTTTTTATCACCAATTTGAAAAAATGCTTGAATATCATTTTTTTGGCTTGCGGGCTTGATGAACTTTCTGGAAAAACAGTCGGGACAGTCATGTTTTGAGGGACCAAAAATTAATATTTTTAAAACCTGTTTCTACCCTAGATAGCCCTTGATGTCTACTTTCTAACCCAATTTGAATCAGTCAATTTGGATTTCAAACGAAAAAGTTAGAACCAAAACATTGACCGGATGTCTAGCGGGCAGCTCAGGAACAGAGTTGGGACAGTCAGTTTTTTGAGGCCTAAATGACCATATTTTTAAAACCTGTTTCTACACTAGATAGCCCTTGATTTCTACTTTCTAACCCAATTTGAATCAGTCAATTTGGATTTGAAACGAAAAAGTTAGAACCAAAACATTGACCGGATGTCTAGCGGGCAGCTCAGGAACAGAGTTGGGACAGTCAGTTTTTGGAGGCCTAAATGACCATATTTTTAAAACCTGTTTCTATGGTAGATTCCCCTATGAATCTAGTTTACAATGCAATTGGAATCACTCATTTTCGATATCGTATGGGGAAGTTATGATCAAAATACTGACTGTCTATCGTAAATCAGCACCCTTAAAACTCTGTTTTTTCGGATGTTCCTTACAGTATTTCACCTATCAATTCTTCTTTTCTTCAAAACCTGTTTCTATTGGAGATAAATAAATGAATCTACTTTCATTTCCAATTTGAATCATTCGAATCCGACATCAAACGAAGAATCTATGCTTAAAACATTCATTGTTGTTCTAAGTGGGGTAAGCGAAAATGACTCTGTTATGCAGGTTGTTCTAAGTAAAATTGACATATCATATCATTGAATTTTTAAAACCTGTTGCTATTGGAGATTAACATTTGAATTAGCTCTCATTTGGCTTTGGAATCACTCAATTTGGACGAAAAACAAAGAAGTTGTGACTAAAACACTGCAGGTTAGCATGATTGGCCACTGCTCTCCCGCAGGTAACAAATAAATTTTACTTTGTTATTTTCTCCATGGATTTTTTTTACAGAGTAACTACTTGTTAGTTTTTTGCATAATTCTTGGATTAGGGGAGCCCGCGCACCTCTCTTTCTCCATGATTTAATGTTTTCTTGCAGGTAGACACTCGTTTTTTGCAGGTCTTGGGAAAATAAAGAAGGTCAATTTATGGACGAATGATTTTTGAAAGAAATTTTATGAAACAAAGGAATTTCATCTAACTCATTACCCAACGGATTCGTAATAGAAGAAATGAAGAATTGATTTCAATTTGAAGATTCATGTCTTATCACTACTGCCAAAACATTTTTCAAAGAGATCATTTTTTTTTGACATAACATCATAGCTGTTGTAACTTAATTTATTTATTTACATACTGTTTTTGTTGTTTTTTTTTTCTAATTTCTCTTATATTTTGTGTTTCAGGTATTGCTTCATTCAAAGCGTAACTCATCCTCAGCATCAATACCGTGAACAGCAAATTTGTTTTTTTTGCATGTTTGCATTGTATGACTGTCCATTTTGCTTTTCCTTTTCCAAAGGAACGACACTTGCGTTTTTGCTGTTCCTTTTTCCAAAGGAACGACATTTGCATTTTCACATTTTTTTTGTGTGTGTATTTTTGTTTTTTTGTGTGCATTTCCTTTGTTGTTCCCTACAAGGAACAACACTTTTTTTGAGTGTTTTTGTTGTTCCTTCAAAGAAGCAACACTTTGGGAGCAACCCTTCCTTCCTCTTGTGGGATTATTCCTAGTTCATCTCAACCACATTTTACTGATTTCCTTTAATGGCATGAAGTACACTACTTATGAGGACAAGAATTATGGATTCTATTGAAGCAAGTTAATGTCATTCATGTTATGATCTTTAACAGGACAGCTCCTTGATGATAGATTATTTTCAAAAGGGACACAATTATTTATATACTACTTTACTGCATTGTTTTCTATTGAACATGATATTGATTGATCATCTTAATACCATGCTGGTTCCACCCTTCCTGGTTATAATCTTCTCTGTCTGTAATAAATGAGATTATGGGTATATTTTTTTCTATTGACATGTTCAACTTCTTCCACCATCCCTGCTCTTAAGGAGTGCTGAGCCTCCCTCTTTTTATCATAAAAATGTGTAATAATAACAAAATTTTGTTCGCAGATGGAGGATAGGGGGTCTCAGTACGAGCCAGCCTACCATGTTCATAAGGCTGTAACAAAGTGACATTCCTATTATGGCCACCACACCAGGGTGATGATCCATTGGATAGTCAAATTATCCTTGGAACAGGAGGTCTCATCACGAGCCGGCCTGATCACTTTTGCTACATCCCAGTGAATGGCAGTGTGGTTATCTGGTTACCACGCCAGCACACTGATCTCTTCTGTAGAACATCATTGTAACTCTCCATTTATAAATTGAGGATCCTGGCTCATATGGGTTAAAAAGCAACCCTGCCGAGGCTATGGACGCCTGCTGGCAGCAGCGGCTCTGCTTATGGTATTGAAGTTATATCTTATCGTAAATTATTATTATAATACCCTTTTCTTATTTTTTTCTTTTTATCAGAGAAGTTATTTCCTTAACTTTTTCCCTGTTTTGAACCTTTATGCATGAGAAATTGTTTTATGATCAATCGCATCATTTTCAGCTAGCATACTATCAGTAAAGCATCTTTTTTGCATATTGTTGTTCTTTTTCTCTTTTTCATCACCTATCATCAATTCAAAGCGTCCTATCTCTTATTCATAACTATCTTTACACACTCTGCTCTCATTATAATCATAACTCTCGTTGTCCTATCATTGATATGTGTACTCTGTTTCATTTACTATTGTATTGTTCATTCCCTTGCCTTGCCATCAGCACAACACCTCTCATATGCTTTATGGTCATGGAATTCCTTTTTCAATTGGATGGGGGAATGTATGCATTATGGGATTGCATGCGATATGATTACTGCACTCTGCCATCACTTGTTGATTTGCCAAAATATTAGTATTGCATGTATACATAAGTTTTTCTGATTGAACTTTTTGCATGCATCTTATCTATTGCTTACACTATGGATTCAAGAACATTGTATGCCAAATAGTGCTTGGTTTGCAGGAAAACAACAAGTATGGGCAGAATTCTATTCACAGCATGACTACACTATTGCACTTAACAGAAGAGGCTCGAGCAACTCGCATACGTGAACAATTCTTCAGACATGATGTGCTTACCTGGATTCCACCTTTTGCATCACTTTCAGCACCAACTCTGCCTTCATCAGCTTCAACAACTGCCAGTCCATATATGTCATTCCACATTTTTTGAGGTAAAACTTGAGGTAAAATAGCATAATTTTCTGATTTATTACGAATTTAGGAGAATTTCATGAAAATCCATTTTGAGCATTATTTATCATCCTTCATTCCACATCTTTACCACTATTCCCTTTTTCAGCAGCATATCATTTTCGAGTATGGGGGAGTGTTCCTTTCATTCATTTCTTTCTTATGACCATGTTATTCATCTTCTTTATCATCCATTGCTATTCTTATTCACTCTCACCACCTCCCTTATTCCATGTTTTTTTACACCAAGCATAGAATTCAACAGCTGGTAGCAACCACCTCAATTTTTTTCTAGCATCGCATGAGGGCATGCTAATTTTTCAGAGAGGGGGAGGAATTGCTACGCATGATGGATGTTTTCAATTTTCTTTCTCATTTAAGGCATACAATTTCATTTTTACACAATGCAGAAATTGATTTCCATAATATTTTTAAAAAACCATGAACTCAATTCTTGTGATTTCTGGAAAATACAGACGTATCATTAATACAAACCCAGATAATTTCAAGATAAATTGGTTCATAAAATTTCGGAAATCATGCACTCTCACCTACAGCCATTTTGTTTATATCTCATGATCCGTGCATCAAAACGATCTGATTTTTGGATCATAAAGGCATTCATATATTATAAACTTACTTGCAACATTTCAACAAAATCTGGTTTGTAGTTTTTGAGAAAATGGTTAATGAAGTTTGTTGTTACTTATATCATATTTTGCTGCAACTTCATACATATAGTTGAATGTCAATGTAAAAATTGTTATGCCTTCATCAAGATTGCTAAAAGTGAATATTCATTAATTAAGGAAGAATTCATTTGTTCTATCCATTTCATGAGCTGAGATGAACATATTTTTTATTGCTTGGTTAACACATGGGTTTTTGTCTTTGGGTTGCATGAGGACGTGCAATATATTCAGGTTTTCGTTGCATGAGGACATGCAACATATTGAGTGTGGGGGTATGTTGGGCCGTTAATATGCCATTATTATTATCACTTGTGAATGCTTATTCCACCCATTTCTACCATTCTTCATCACGTCATTTATTATAATTTATTATTTAAATCCATTTTATAATGATTTATGCTCTTATGAATGAATATTATTTATTCTCTTTTATTTATAATAAATTGATGATTATGAATTATTTTATCAATGATAGTTTTAATAAGTTGGTTATAACATTATTCACCATTTTTAGCTTCCAAGATAATTTCCAGATTGAAGATTTGATCATTAAAAGTGCCAACTCAGAAATGCGCTGGAATAAGGAGTGACAGTTTTGCGGTTGATATTCTGAGCAAATGAAGACGAATATGGAAAATCCGGAACATGGGTTTTGTTCAGAACGGACCCAATTAACTTCACTAAAGAACGGTTTGCCCAAATTCGGCTTGTAATGAGAGAAACGCAGGGTTCTTTGAGCATGATTTTCTCAGATCTGTGGTTGCGGCCGTCCTCCAAATCTCAGCTACAAAGCCAAATTCGACTTGCTGTTGTTGAAAGAGGGATGTAAATCTATTTTACTGTTGATCAATTGGTTGGAAGAAATTCAATATTATTATTAGAGATCCTATTTGCTATTTAATTTCTCCACCTTCTGATTATAAAAGGAGAAGCATGTATTGTGTATGGGGGGATGGAGAGACTTTTCTTATTGTAATTGGCAGAATTGTGCATCGGCTCTTGTTAAGAGAGTGTGAGATGTTTGTAAACATTATTGATGCCTGATTAATAAAAGAGTTCACTGTTGTTCCATTTCTCAAGCGCTGGAGTAAAGCACAGCAACGCTTCACCGGTGGTTGAGGGCCCGGCCCTAGTGGAGCGATCTGCTGTTTGTATTTCTATTGGTTTATTTCTGTTGTGTGAAGTTCGTTTATTTATTGAGTTATTGCTAATTGGATCAAATACAGAGTCATTTTTATTCCATTCTTTACAAGAAGCATGATTCATGATTCAATTGTTATAAAATGTTGTTTTTTTGTATCTAATTCCAGTTGTTATTCCTTTTGTTTATGAATTACGATAGTTGATTGTTGCGTGGCTGTCGACAGGATTAAAGAGTAGAAATCTAGTTTTCTTGGTTATGAATTGAATTCACTGTTTATTTTACGCTGCTATTCAATTCCTGTTCATTTCTTTTAGATTGTTGTTCCTTTCTAGTTTGCGTTTTAGATTTCATTTCCTTTGAGTTGTTTTCACTTGCTTTGAGATCTCTAAACTGTAGAGGGCAGAGCTAATCATTCCAGCTCCCCAGATTTGGTCATCTCACATCAATTTCTAGGGGAAAGAGTTATTACTACTGCATCCCTAATCGATGTCTAGCAAGGTTGCTGTAGTGTAGTCTTTACATTTCTGTTCTGTCATTTGTAATTAGATTTCTTTTCAAGCAGATTTCTTTTCAAGCATTTATTATTTCTGCATTTGTATTTCTATACTACATCTTCACAAACATTACTCTTGAGTAAATAGCCGCCTCAGACTGAGTACACTCTTGAAACAAAAAATTGTCCCTGGGTTGATAATTAATGTGAAGGAAATTAGGAGTTAAAGACCCTTTTTATCGCTCCACAACTGAGCCTTCACAGCTTGACATTCACGACTTGAAAGTTTCGAGATGATCTCTTTTATCAAATCAGACTCTCCTTTCCTTTGAGCCAGCATATTTCAAGCTCCATTCCTGTTATAATTATCCATTACCTTCATGAAACCTGAAGATACTGTTTCATTGTTTCAGTAGAGGCAAACCTGGACTTTCGCAACCTTCGGAGTCAATCACTGGCCTGCGCCCTCTGCTTATGGATGAAGAAGGCGCCCTAACCCTCTGCTTGTAAATGAAGGAGGTTCTAGGCCTTGACAATTTACCATTTTGCTGAGACAGTGGCGACCCTTTCCTACTGTGATTTTCATGCTGGAAAGAGATGTAAGGTCCTGATGAGCGACCTTTGTTTTGCAGCTTCATCTCAGGCTCATAATACACTTAGAAGCAGCTGTTCCTCTAACTGTAAACTCAAACATTTACTCCATGAGATGAAATATATTTCCTGTCTTTGTAGAACCATAGAACACAGTGAAAAACCTACTAATCATCTTGAGAATGGGCTCCATGCAGTGCTGAGACCTAGGGAATATGAGTAGCGCGACTTAAGGCTGTTTGTCAACTTCATTTGCAAATTAAGGGATCAGTCATGGTAGGTCTGCTGCAGATGGGGGCTTTTTGGCTTTTTGATGATTGCCAAAGGTGAAATGTCCTAAACGCCACTTCCTAACATAGGGGAGACCTTTGAAACAGATGTGGATTTGCCTTTTAAAGCTGATGGGCAGACCAATAAGGCTGAGGTTAGATAGGATTGTTGACGAGGAGGTTGTGGTTTTGCCAGGGGTGGACTGAATAGGTAGAAAGGTGAAAAAAGTTTTGGGAGGGTTGTCTGGATGACATATTGACATAGGGAAATCAGTTTTCTAGAAAACTCAGCTGAAGATATAGTCATCACTAACATGTAAAAAATACTGATGGCTAACACCCTTCACTGAAAAAATCACCTCTTGAATCAGACACTGCAACCACCCCTACAAATCCTCCCTAAAATAACGCAGATCTTAACTGAAACTGCATTGTAGGGGGTAAAATCACCTTGGATTGATGCAAAATATGTTAATAAAGCCCAAGGGGCTTCTTTACTGGCCTCCCGATGGAAGGAAACCTTCCTCCACTGCAAAACTAGCTCAGAAAACACCCAATGCAAACTTCCACTGCTGCACCCTACAACATTGCACAACTCTAAGCAGAATCTGCATTTTTTGAAGAAAGCTGAAGCTTGGCCTGATGCTTGAATGTGGAAATGTAGTGGAATAATATTCCTAGAGGCTCCTCAAGGAAAGAGGTTAGATTCTCCCCCGAGAACACCCTGTGTTAAATAACACTGCAATCTTAGCTAAACAGCTAAATAAATCTATATGTCTAAACAGACCATATAAAAAATAATAATCCAATCATCCACACAATGGCTGCCATCCCCTTCCTTATATTCTTGGTGAGCTTCCTCACCCTGGGCCCCACTCATTAAATCCACTACTTCCATTCATGGATTCTGTTAGTATCAGTCTTGTCATTACTGCCATCAGTGATCAAAATCTGCTCTTTTTCATTTGCATAGTAGGAGTCTCATACTATAATTTTTAATCACTCCATTAGGTCATGGATCTACTGATGGTTGGGGTCACTTCATTAGTTTTCCCTCATGAAAAAAACTTGTTGGTTCTCCTCTCTATGGTCTTGAGTCATGATTCATTTTCACTCTGCAGTTCATTTTATTAGGTCATAGGGTTTGGTCTCATTAGGTTTTAGGGTTCCACCATAGTCAAATTGATGATGAAAGTGTCAATAAATATCAGCAAGGACATGAGGATGCCAAATAAACTCAAAGCATAGTATCTGGAAAAGTCAAAGAGTTGTTCTTTTAAGCTTAATGTAATTTTCACCTCAAAACCATGTTTTGAGGTGAAAATAGGGTACTTTGCTTTTATTATCTTTCTTATGTAATTTTATGTTTCCATATGTAATAAGTTGAAACTTCAAAAGCTTCTATCTTCATAAAGCCAATGATAGTCTTTTGTAGCCCGTCACCAAGGGTCAAAGGGGATTTTTCTCTGCCTAGTTTCCAAAGGTGTTCTCCACATGATTTTCAGTTCAAATCATACTCTAAGCATGTTCATTAGAAGCAGCTTAGAAAAATATTTCCAACGGTATATCTGTAATGTTCCCACTTAGCCTTAGCTAAGAGGAACATTCAATTTTGTTTTAATTTCTGTTTCATGAATAAATTAATAAAGGAGGACATGTAAAACTCCTAAAAAGTCTGAATAAATCAATGCCCATGTGAACAAAGACAAATCAGGGCTATGTAAATAATCACTTGCAGGTGTGAAAGAGGTTTGAGCTAAAGACTGGGTCAACCTTGACCAAATCAACAACGCTATCTAGGTTCATTTCATCTCCAAAAGGGACAGCACAGTTCAAGAAGGGAGCCTCTAATGTGAAAAGGGCTAACTCATCAATATGGTTTAGGGTTTGCAAGAGCTTTCTCATATTATAAAAGGAAAAGGGGGGCAGCAAGAGAAGGTTGTTGATAGATCATATTTCTGAGTATTTTTCTGCTTAGACAAATACCATTCTCTGTTGTTGAGTGGAGGATTGTACCTGGAATTCCTATGCAGGAGTTTCACCTCTTCTTTTGATGATTCAAGGAGGAAAGTTTGATAAATTGAACCAATATCAGGCTTGAGGCCAAGCTCCTACTTACATTGGCAGCGCTGATCCATTGAGGGTTTTTCTGTCTCTGCAAGCTGCAGCAAGTGGTGATCTAGATCTACAAAGATCTGGTGTATTTTGAGAGCCTCTCTCCATGGAGTGGGTCCTTTGACCTCCTGGAAGAGTGTACCATTTCTTGTACTTCAGATCTATAATTCTTCAGTATTTTTCTATGTCATTTGAGCTACAGCATTGTCCCACTGGGTAAACTGCGTTATTTATGTATGAGGATTTGCAGGTTGTCTTGCTCATAGTTTAGATCAGAGATCTCTTGTGCTGGGCTTTGCTTTCTACTTGGTGATCCATGGATTATCTTGCTGATATATGTTCTATTCAAATCTGATCCTTTGTAATGAAATGTTATATTTATAAATTTACTGTAGCAATTTACAGATCTGCAACTTGTTTCTCAGATCTACTCTTATTCATGCATGCTTTTGTCAAAATTTCAAGTGGATCTTGTAAAGAAAACTATATAATACTTCTATATCTGGTATAGATCTGATATTTTGTCCATAGATCTGTCCTAGAACTAATTTGTAACTTCTAGCTACTGAACCTCCTAAAAGATAACGCTATTGAAGCATTTCTGCAAATGTACTTGTGTTCCTGCTCTCTTTTCTGAAGATTTGTTGTTGTATTGGTTGATGCATTCTACTGTATAATGAAAGGGCTTTATCATAATGTTGATTTTCTGCTGTAAGACTAAAGTATAAGTCTCCTTTCTGGTCTCCTCTAAACATCTGCTAAAACTACGCAATTCCTGAAGCAGTGCTTGCATTTTGCTACAGCCTTCCCCTTTGGGTGCTTTTTAGCTAGTCAAGTCTTTGGGAGATCTGTTTAAATAGTCTAAACTAATTTTTTTCTGATTAAATTCCATATATAAGTCACATACATCATAAATGAGGGGAACCAAGCCCTGATCTACATTATTTTTTCACATTTTTACTTATACAGCGTTTTCCTTGAGCACCTTCTTGAAATTCCTGAAAAGGGGATTATACCAAGTTCTATAGACAGAGTTTGAAGATGGCCAGGTAGCCTCTATATCTCATCATTTTTCAAGGGTGACATATCCAATAAATTCCCTTGCATTCAATCTCTACGATAGAACCTTGATATTCCCAGAAAAGGGATATTACAGTGGTATCGAAGCTCCACTCTTGGCACAGTCTGTGCTTACCATTGGAGCACCAGTCATGATTCATTCCAAATATGAGGATCCTCCCACTGAGAGGGAGAGTAGGTACCAAAATAGAAGTCATATAAACTATGACTACACCACTGTTGATCTTGACAAGGGTCAAGACAAGGGGAAAGCCCCTGAATCTGTGAATGATAAAGATAAGGAAGCAGAGGAGTTTGCAAAAACTCTCTTGGAGGCTATGCAAGATCTATCCAAGGAGATAAAGGAGATGAGGGTGGATAGAATGAGGGAATCCCTTGGGAGATTCCATCAAGGAGAAAGTTCTGATATGTCTCATTTTGGGACTGGTCAACCTGTGAGCTTGCCACAAGCTCCACAAGCCTCACAATGCTCTACCATGCCTACCTTCTTGGATGTAGAGAATTAAGGACTACAAGATCCAACCTCCCTGGAAGGGTACTTTGTAGAATATGATTCACAAATTTAGAGGTTCAAGGATAACTTGAGCTTCCAAGACTTTTTCCATCTCAAGGACCGAAGGAGACCATGGCAGCAATACAGAGATGGTGGTTTCTTCCAGGGGAGACACCATACTATGGGTAGGTTCTTTTTGCCCAAGTTTGATGGAACATACTCTTCTTCTGCCAAAGCGTGGGTGTAAAATTTGGATATCTATTTCCAGTTGAATAAAGTGCCCAAAGTAGAAGCCATCAATATTGTTACGCTGCATTTTGAGGGAGAAGCCCACAACTAGTGGTTTCATGGACTATCTACATTGGGACATAGCAATGTGCCTACATATGCTAATTTCACTAGGAGACTAGTGGAGAGATTTGATTAGAAATATCTAGAGGCCCCTTTTATAAGCTTGGCAAAGCTGAAGCAGACAGGAGATGCAGAGGCCTATATCTTTGAATTCCTGAGATTGTCAGTAATGGTCCCTGATCTATCTGTAGCAAGGAGAGTCTACATTTTCATTGATGGCTTGGAGGAACCTTTGCATGGGTTGGTTAATTCTACCAAGCCCATCACTTTGCATGATTCCATTGAGAGAGTTAGAGATCTCCAAGATGCCTTGCCAAAAGCAAAGGCAACTTTCTAAAGCAAATCCCCTCATTCCTCTAAGGGGAAGGAAGGGAAATTTTCTCCACCCAAGGAGAGCTCACTGAAGAAGCCTCTTGACCTTGATCTCTGGAGGGAGTTGAGGAAAAAGAGATTGTTTTTCACTTGTCAAGAGCCATGGGTACCGGGACATAGATGTGCTACTGGAAAGGAACACTATATAGAAGTCTTCTCAGACTTGGAGGAGGAGGATGGGAATGAAGGACCTAGGACGGGTCACAGTGTTGGTTATGATGAGGAGGAAGATCAATCACCATCCAAAGGTGAAGAGGGAGCCTTTTCTCCAAAAAGTGGGACTCTTGCTTCTTTGAGAGGAGTGCCCAAATATTTGACCCTAAGAGTGCAAGGTTCAGTCATGAACCAGAGAGTGTCTATTTTGATTGACAATGGGGCAACTCACAACTTTATTGATTCTCACCTTGTGCAGAGGAGAGGGATCCCCACTGATATTTTTGATGGGTTCCCTGTTTTGGTTCTGGGAGATAGAACTATGCAGTGCATCCAGTATGTTCCATCACTTTATGTAACTATGGGATCCTACACCTTGGTGGATCACTTCTTTGTAGTTGACATACCAGACACCAATATCATATTGGGTGTCCAGTGGTTGATTACCTTGGGGAATGTCACCACTGATTGGAAGGCCTTGCAAATGGAGTGGGTGGACTTGAAGATTGGGAAACCACAAATAATTCAAGGCATGCACACTTACCCTACACCTGATGTTTCCACACAAACAACAGAGATGGATTTGTGCAGTGGAAGCAAGGATCTCACAGTTCCTCCTCTCATGTTTATGAGAATGATGCAAGGGACATTCCTACCTCATGGAAAGCCCTTTGAAATGCCATTAGATTCTGATCATGTGGGGGAAGCCTCACAAAGTGCTGCTCCAACCATAGACCAAGCAAGGAGTGGAGTAATGGAAGAGAAAGCCACAATGTTGTAGGAGGAAGGAAAGGGGAGGATCAGCCTCCCAGCCAACAAATTTGGCATGCATAATTTCAAAGAAGAAATTAGCAACGGGGAAAGCACCACCATAGATGCATCAGCAGCACTTTCCTTGTTGATTTTTGTGGATCCATATTGGAGATCTCAACTCCTTGTGGAGTACTCCAAAGATCTACACACCGGGATGATATTAGATGGCATGAAGCAAGGGGGAGGCTATGTGGTCCATGAAGGGGTCATCTATCATCTTGGTAAGGTATTCTTGTCTCAAGTCTCCAAGCTTAAGCAAGGGATACTACAAAGAGCACACAAAGAGTTCATTTCCAGCTATATGCAGTCAGCAAAGATCTACTCCCTAATCATGAGGAGTTTTGATTGGGAGGGTATGAAGGAGGAACTACATCAGCACTATGATTGGGAGGAACTACATCAGCACTTACAAGAGTGCAATAGCTATGAGGAGATGGCGCAGCCAAAGGAATCTATGCAGGAGTCATTTTAGCCATCTCTTCCTTCTCTTAAAAGAGAAGAAATGCCCATGCCCAACTCCATGTGTGTGGGAGACTTGAATGGTAAAGAATCTGATCTTATAGAGCATGTTTATTTTTCTGATTTGACATATATTCTTACCATATGTATGCAGGCGATGGCTCCTATAAGGAGTGATATTACATGCAGATCTCATGGCACTGATGAGGCCAATAGAAATTCTAAATCTGGCCACTCCCTTGAGGTGCAAGGGGATATTCTCTATCATGATGGGTACTTCCCAAAAGCACCTAACTTGGGTATCACTTTCAGCCATGTCAAGGTGACCCATGAAGCCAAGATGTGGTGGGATTACCACTTACCACACTCAGATCTACTCAAGCCAAGGAGAGCCTTGCATTGGTATATTATGTGGGATTGTGACCCACCTCCTCAAGTAAAAATTTCAGTTTGCATATATGTAATTTTTCTTCCATACATGGATGATATATTGGTATTATTTATGGGTTTGTATGGGAAAAAAGTGGGCAGTGTATATGTACCACATGGGATGGAACTTTATCTTGTACTTCATGATACATGTTTTAGATGTGACATTGCTTCACCCATGTTTATTTCTGTTGAGTTTTACACTCCTGGAGGGATAGACTATGCCCCTATCATGTTAGCATTGGAGGAGCAATTTCTGATGTATTGGCTTGATGAGCACTTGGTCCATGATGAAAGCTTGATCCTTGATGGTGCCATCAATGGAGAATGAGAAGAAGTACAACTCTTACCCTGTCAGTTTCTTGAGGAAAAGCAACATTTTGGAGGGGAGGACTGTAATGTTCCCACTTAACCTTACCTAAGAGGAACATTCGGTTTTTTTTTTTAATTTCTATTTCATGAATAAATGAATAAAGGAGGACATGTAAAACTTCTAAAATTTCTGAATAAATCAATGCCCATGAGAAAAAATACAAATAAGGGCTATGTAAATAATCACTTGCAGGTGTGAAAGAGGTTTGAGCTAAAGACTGGGTCAACCTTGACCAAATCAACAGTATTGTCTAGATTCATTGCATCTCCAAAAGGGACAGTGCAGTTCAAGAAGGGAGCCTATAATGTGAAAAGGGATAACTCATCAAGATGGTTTATGGTTTGCAAGAGATTTCTCATCTTATAAAAGGAAAATGAGGGCAGCAAGAGAAGGTTGTTGATAGATCATATTTCTGAGTATTTTTCTGCTTAGACAAATACCATTCTCTGCTATTGAGTGGAGGATTGTATCTGGAATTCCTATGCAGGAGTTTCACCTCTTCTTTTGATGATTCAAGGAGGAAATTTTGCTGAATTGAACATTATCAGGCTTGAGTCCAAGCTCCTACTTACATTAGCAGTGCTGATCCATTGAGGGTTTTGTTGTCTCTACAAGCTGTAGCAAGTGTTGATCTAGATCTGCAGAGATCTAGTGTATTTTGAGAGCCTCTCTCCATGGAGTGGGTCCTTCGACCTCCTGGAAGAGTGTACCATTTCTTGTACTTTAGATCTGTAATCATTCAGTAGTTTTCTATGTCATTTGAGCTACAACACTGTCCCACTGCGTAAACTGCGTTATTTATGTATGAGGGTTTGCAGGTTGTCTTGCTCATAGTTTAGATCAAAGATCTCTTATGCTGGGCTTTGCCTTCCACTTGGTGATCCATGGATTGGCTTGCTGATCTATGTTCTGTTCAGATCTGATCCATTGTAATGAAATGTTATATTCAGAAATTTACTGCAGCATTTTCTAGATCTGCAACTTGTTTCTCAGATCTACTCTTATTCATGCATGCTTTTGTCAAAATTCCAAGTGGATCTTGTAAAGAAAACTATATAGTTTCCAGATCTGGTATAGATCTCATATTTTGTCCATGTATCTATCCTAGATTTTAGTTGTAACTTCTAGCTACTGAACCTCCTGAAAAATAATGCTGTTGAAGCATTTCTGCAAATGTACTTGTGTTCCTGCTCTCTTTTTTGAAGATTTGTTGTTGTATTGGCTCATGCATTCTATTGTATAATGAAATGGTTTTATCATAATGTTGATTTGATACTGTAATAATAAAGTATAATTCTCCTTTCTAGTTTCCTCTGAACATATGCTAAAACTACGCAATTCCTGAAGCAGTGCTTGCATTTTGCTGCAGCCTTCCTCTTTGGGTGCTTTTTAGCTAGTCAAGTTTTTGGGAGATCTGTTTAAATAGACTAAAATGATTTTTTTCTAATTAAATTCCATATATAAGTCAAATATAGAATAAATGAGGGGAACCAAGCCCTGATCTACATTATTTTTTCACATTTTTACTTATAAAGAATTTTCCTTGAGCACCTTCTTGAAATTCCTAAAAAGGGGATTATACCAAGTTCTATAGACAGAGTCTACAGATGTCCAGGTAACCTCTGGATATCATCCTTTTTCAAGGGTGACATATCCAGTAAATTCCCCTGCATTCAATCTCTTGAATAGAACCTTGATATTCCCGAAAAATGTATATTACAATATCATACTCCCGAAATCAATTTCTGGATCGGAAAATATGCCCAAATGAATAATGGCCCAAAAAGCACAACTCTGCCCTTTTTTCCATTATTCCGCTGGCCCTTTAACTTTAAATCCCATACCTTTTTTCTATATTTTTTCTTTACTGCTAAGTCCCTTTTTCTTTTCAATTGTCGTCTCCTACAATCCCGATGCAATCACATTATGCCATCGCATCGCAACATCGCATTCCTGCAACGCTTAACTCTGCATTCCTGAATTAACCGATGTGATAATCACACATCATATATCACGATTCTCGTTGCGCTAAACACACCATATCCTTTTTTCCAATGTGATTTCATCGCATCATCGCTCTCCCGCCAGCACTTAACACCCTCCATCCATTTCCGCCGACGCAATAGTCCTTCATCGCATCGCGCGATCGAAGCATTCCCGCTACGCTAACTCTTACTCTCCCGACTTTCGCCAATGGCATAATTGCGCATCGCACCATCGCAACATCACCTCATTCCCGTCACATCGTCCTATCCTCCATCACTCATCACTTGGCGCAAACTTCCACGTTCATTGCTCCACCTCCCATTGCATCGCTCATCGCTCCATCGACCATCACTCCATCGCTCCATTGCTCATCGCATATCGCGATTTCCTCTGCCCAAAGCAATCCCGCTGCTCTTCCAATTGTGATTGCGATTCCTGGGCCCACCACTTCCTTCCGCTCTTTTCAAAGAAAAAAGGGCTTTTCTCCATTAAATGAGGCACATTCAATTTTTTTTTAATTGGTTTAAAGGGGTTTTCTTCAAGTTAAAGGAAAAAATAATTTTGTTAAGGCCGTGAGAAAATTGTGAATACATAGATCATTATGGCATCAACCACGAAACAGAAGCAAACGATAAATGAGGGGGCAGGGTTCTAGATTTGTTTTATTTTCATTTTCTGGAGTAAATGTAACAAATAATGCATCCAGATGGTCAAAATGAACGAAAATTTCCCTCTCTTTCAGAGGTGTATTTTTGGGTTTTTCTATCTTCAGGTTTTGGTTTGGGGGCAGGTGAAACAGCTCCTCCTTTTACAGATTTTCCCCTTGAGGCTAATCTATTTAATGTAATTTTTCAGTCATTTGTAGAGGTTGGAAACAGTTGGAATCACTGGGGCGCTCTGAGCTTGATTGTACATATTTGTAACCAGTTTGGCAGGAAATTAATAAGATTTGCAACTATTTTTTATGGGATCCCTGTGGTATGGAATTTTAGCACAGCTTCTTCTTTTGTAATCATTTTTTAAATGTTATGTATGCCATCATTCATTCCATTGATTTCTGTTGAATTTTTTCAAGTTATATAGGTATAATCCATTGTTACAGTGCTCTGCCTTGGGAAATCATTCAAAATTTTATGTTTTCTATTGTTTGAGAAGGATTCATCTCATATGCCCTCCTTAGCTTCCCACCAGTCTTAAAATACTTCACAATCATAAACCCAAAGGTGTTAAATTCCATGCCTACCTTGCCCCATAGAATACTCTGCATTTCTGATTTAATTTCCCAGACTTAAACTGCCTAGCTCCATCCAATCCAACAAACAACACCAAAAAATCTATCCAAACCTTTCGAGCTACTATACCTAGCCTAAAATAATTTTCCGCAGCCATCCCTGACTGAGATTTCTTATGGAGAGAGCCCTCTCCCTGCCTTGTACGGCTAGCTACAAGGTTAAGTGTGGTTTTTGGTTACCCTGGCTTGCCTTCCTTCAGCCCGAGGTCAATCTAGGTGATAAGATAGTGGCGACCATACTGGGGAAAAATCTAAAATGAAAGATTGATCGCCCCGGTAATATCTTCCATATAAATTCTTGAACTTTGGATGATGAGTTTTAGAATTTGCTAGGCTGAAATAAAACATTGCAAAGTAAAAATTTCGAAATTTGACCACACTGGCTTCAAAGAAATACATGAGGGCCAATCCTGATCCAAATCCTCCCCATATATTTGAAAATCCTAACCTTATTCCGTGAATAATCAGAAGACAAGAAATTTCAGTAAGCCCTAGACCCATTTTCGGATCCCATTTCTAGCCCAGTGAGTGGTTGTTCATTGAAGACCTCCCTTTTGATGAGTGTTTTGAGCTTTCTCTATTCAGAACCAAATCTGAAACTTCCCTTGATGACACAATGTTAGACCTGGAGTTTCTTGTAGATCTTGAAATTCAAAAGGCAAACAGATCAATTGATGATTATATCTTAAACTCTTCTCAATCATCTATCACTACTACCAATGTCCCTGAGCTTTCAGAATCATCAGAATCAGCATTCGGTACCCTCAATTCATCAGTATTCCCATCAAATTCTAAAATCAATTCTCAACTTCAATTTATACCTACCCTTCCCCTCCAACTTATCACCCCTACTTCTCCATAAACAGCTCCCTTGAATCCTATTAGTTCAAACGTTGTTGTAAATCCACCTCGAGTCATGGCTGCCCAGTATGCACCCCTAGTTTTACCTCAGAATTTGAATGATATGCCTGCTGATTACCAAAGTAAAATAACTTTTTTTGATGCCACTCAAAGCATTACAGCACAGCAACATGTTGATAAAATGAATGACTTATTTGACCTTCATGAGGTAGAGGCATAAAATGTGACTGTGAGATTGTTTATCCAAAGTTTTGGAGGTGAAGTTCGAAAATGGTTCAGAGCCTTACCAGCAGTCTCTATCCACACTTTGGCGGAGCTACATAGACAATTCATAGACCGGTGGGAGGTAAAGAAAAACCCACTCCAAATTTTGTTTGAGTATGAAAATATCAAAATGAATGTGGGTGAAAGTGTACAAGATTATTATGTGAGGTTTAATGTAGTGTATAATGCTATTCCGGCCAACTTAAAACCCCCCATGGGGTTAGCTTTGCTCAAATTTCCAGATGGTATCAATGCTGACATGGCATATCAGTTATGAGAACGAGATCCTACCACACTTGAAGATATGCAGAAAAACGATGTAAGCGTGGAAGCAAATCTATTGGATAAAAGAGCACGGACGAGGGCTGAAAAGAGAGTGACTATAAAGGAGGAAGCATCCCCTTCAGATACTAATATGGATACTTTGATCCGAACAGTGGAGAAGATGGTTTACCAGTTGACTATTTCAGATAGACCTGAAACCCCAATCGGGAATCCAAATTGCAGAGGACAGCAGCAGCCCTAATTCTGAATCAAGCAGAGGGAACATAAAACGCAAGACCAAACAACACAACAACAGCAAATCAGAACTCCTTTGCAGAAAAATTATGTTCAGGGAATGGAAACAGATGATGATAATGAACCGGTAGTTGAAGCTAATCATTTTTTCACTGTTGATGGTACGCCCATTTTTCTGACAGAAGATGAAGAATATGCACTGGTTCCAGACACTCGAAGAGACGAAGATTTCATATTGGCTAATGACGTAGTTTTAGAGGAAGAGTCCAATGATTATCAACGAGGATATATGAATGCTTTGTTAGCATAGAAGAAGTAGTATTCTTTGAGCAGAGATGTGCCAATCAATCCCATTTAGAAAAGGAAAGAGCTGCTATCAAATAATGACTCTTCAAATATTCAAAGGAAAGAGAAAGAACCTATTGATCCAACTTCCAGCAAAGTATCCTCGACAAATAAAATTGTAGATGAGAAGAATAATCAGCCAAGTGTGGTGAAGGAGCAAGTGGAGAAGAAATATCTTCCCGTCAAAGAGGTCGAAAAATTTTCATCTTTTAATTTAGAAAATGAAATTTCTAAGTTGAAGGTGTCCATTCCCTTATCTGAGTTGGTGAAGAACAACATTTATAAACATCAGGTATCTAGAATGTTGCAAATAGACTCTATGTCTGATATGGTAAATGTTGAAGATGATCATCCTGAACTAATTTTTGGTCCTGCCATAGAAGGTCAGTCTTAAGATAGTGAAGTCCCTCCCTTTTACCTGAGTCTTAGATTGCATGAGTACATTTTACACAATGCTATGTTGGATTCCATAGCTTCTCACAATTTGATGCCTAAAGCCATTATGGATAAGTTGGGTCTTGATATTACCCGCAAATACCATGATCTGTACCCCTTTGACTCTGGTACCGTCCGTTGTATTGGTCTTATCAAAGACTTGGTAGTATCTTTAGATCAAATCCCAGCCACATTTTTTTTGATGGATGTGGTTGTAGTTGACGTTCTACCATGGTTTGGTATGCTTTTGTCTAGATCGTGGGGTGCAAAACTTAAGGGTACTATACAACTTGATTTCTCTTATGCTACCATCCCCGTGTTCGGTCAATTGAGAAAGCTATACAGGGAGAAGAAAATTAAATATATGATCACTAGCAAAGAGAAGCTAGTTAATCATCCAATTAATGTTGTCCATACAAATTTTGAATCATTTGTACTATATTCAAATAGTGGTTTGAATGATGAAGATGTTCAGTTGGTAGAAGTAGAAGAGGTGCCAAAAAATTTAGAGAATTTTAGGGAAGTCCTTAAATAAGAAAAAGAAAAAGTAGCAAGCCTTTCTGAGCCTTCCACCTGCCAGCAGCAAAATGTCAGTGAACATCAGAAAAATGAAGAGATTACTCAAGGTAAGGTAGAGAAAGAAACAAAATTTCAGCATCTAGAAGAAGAGGAAGGCCTTTGGAGCATGGATTTTGATGGATTTGTTGGTAAGGATGGTGCTGGTATAGGAATATGGATTTGGAGCCCTGTTTTCCAGCCTAACAGAGTTCCTAGTAATGTTAGAGTATGTGCTTATAAGTTGGCTTTTGACTACTCTAACAATGAATCAGAGTATGAAGCTTTGATTGCAAGTCTGAAAATTTTGAAGAAGTTAAATGCAAAAAGAATTTCTATCTATGGAGATTCAGAGTTGGTAATCAAACAGGTAAAGGGAGAGTATCAAGAAAAGCATCCGCGATTGAGAGCCTACATAAATGTGTTCCTTGACATCCTGAGAATGTTTTCTGAATATACTTTGACAACAATACCCTAAAATCAGAATCTTATTGCAGATTCACTTGCCACTACTGCAAGCAATTTGAAGATTCCAATGAACTCTAGCAACAAATTTGAAATTTATGTCAAACATCAGCCTGTTGTACTGGATAATTTAAGGTATTGGAAATTGTTTTGGGATGACAACAAAATCAATGCTTTTTTACAGAATGAAGGGAAATTCAATAATTCTTCCATAGATGGTGATTATGATGAACAAGATATTGAAGAAAATCAGATGGACGATTTACAGCTAAAAGATAATGTTATTCCTAGAGGTCTTATACCTTTAGAGGAGCTTTTTGATCAAGATGATGTTGCAAGAAACGAGAGCTTGGTGCCTACTGATAAAGGAGTTGAAGATGTCAATCTTGGAACAACGGACAAGCCTAAGTTTGTGAAGTTATCAAAAGCATTGTCTCCTGAGGTAAAGGCCCATTATGTTAAATTAATTTCTGAATTTTCTGATGTGTTTGCATGGGATTATTCATATTTTAAGGTATATGAAAAAAATATAATTTAGCATACTATTCCTATCAAGCCGGATCAGAAGCCATTTAGACAGAAGCTGAGAAGAATCAATCCAAATCTTCTTCCATCCATTGAAAAAGAGGTAAACAAATTTTTTAAAGCTGGTATTATTGTTCCAACTATATTTTCTGATTGGATTTTGAATTTAGTCCCGGTATGAAAAAAGACAGGAGAAATAAGGTTGTGCATAGATTTCTGGAATCTCAATAAAGTATCCTTAAAGGATAACTATCCACTTCCGAAGATGGATCATATTCTGCAAAGATTAGTTGGAGCATCACGGATGTCACTACTCTATGGTTACTCAGGATATAATCAGATCTTTGTGCATGAAAAATACCAAGACAAAAATGCTTTTACGAAACCTTGGGGAACTTTTCAGTACGCCAAAATGCCGTTTGGATTGAAGAATGTTGGAGCCACTTTTCAGCACGCAATGGACATCGCTTTTCCTAATGAGAAGGATGTTTTTCTGGTTGTTTATTTAGATGATTTGACAGTATTTTCTGGTTCTGATGATGAACACCTGCACCACTTGAGGATTTTATTTCAGCGATGCAGAAATTTTGGGATTTCTCTCAACCTGAAGAAAATTCTTTTTTCTATGGATGAAGGCAAGCTCCTTGGTCATATCATTTCTAAAGACGGTATCTGCATTGATCCTTCAAGAGTGGAGGAAATTCAACACATAGATTTCCCACTTAACAAAAAGGAGATTCAGGCATTCAATGGTAAGATGAACTTCTTACGCAGATTTATACCCAATTTGGCGGAAAATTTACGAGAAATGACTAATATGTTGAAAAAGGACAGCACTGTCAAATGGAGAGAGGATGCTATGAAGTCATTTAATTTGGTAAATTTTGCTTTTTCCAATGCCCCGGTCTTGATTAGTCCTGATTACACTCAAGATTTCATTATATTTTCATTTGCATCGAAGCATACCATGGTTGCGGTATTGACGAAAAAGAGAGATCATATTGAACAACCCATTTCCTTTTTCAATAGGACTATTAGAGATGTTGCCTTGCAGTATAATATCATTGAGAAACAAGCATTGGCTCTTATGAAAGAATTAAAGGATTTCAGAGTGTACATTCTGCATTCACATACCATAGCATATGTTCCTAATGCAACATTAAAAGATGTTCTGGTGCAAACTGATCCAGAGGGAAGAAGAGGTAAGTGGATAGCAGCAATGTTGGAATATTATTTGGATATTAAACCCACAAAGTTAATCAAGGGAAAAGGCTTGGAAAAACTAATGGCACAGTCAAATCTGAGTGCCCTGGACATAAATCTCATAGTAGC
Organism: Pinus albicaulis; assembly: GCA_034641835.2. Classification (NCBI taxonomy): domain Eukaryota; kingdom Viridiplantae; phylum Streptophyta; class Pinopsida; order Pinales; family Pinaceae; genus Pinus; species Pinus albicaulis. Next base: position 826,341,664 of record CM076573.1, read on the forward strand.
AATGTTGGAGAATGAGGATGATGGTTCTCTTATTCCAGTTTCAGAATTTCTTCTCAAATCACCATGGTATTTTGACATATTTTATGTTCTTCAACATCTTTCGCCACATCCAGGGATGTCTAGAAGCAAAGGTAGATCAATAAAACTCAAGTCTACTAAATTATGTATTTTAAATAGTTATCTTTATTGGAAAGATCTGGGAGGTATTCTACTTAATTGTTTGGTTGAAGATGAGGCTCAGTAGGTGATGCATGACTTTCATAAAGGTGATTGTGGTGGTCATTTGTTTTGGAAAACAACAACTCACAAAGTATTGAGAGCAAGATATTATTGGCCTACTCTATTTTCATATTTGTATAAAATAGTGATGAGCTGCCATGAGTGTCTAATTTTTCAAGGAAAAAGGAAACTACTTCCTCTTCCTTTGAAACCAGTTCAATTAAATGCACCTTTCCAGCAATGGGGACTTTATTTCATAGGGGAAATCCATCCCACATCATCAGCATAGCATCGGTGGATCTTGATAGCTACAGATTATTTCACCAAATGGATTGAGGCCATTCCAGTAAGGCAGGCCACGGATATGGTAATTATTCAATTTTTAGAATCAAATATCTTGTCTCGTTTTGGTTTCCCTCACAATATCATAATAGATAATGCAGCGGTGTTTAAATCCAAGAAGATGGTGGAGTTCTTCTATAAGTACAATATTATACTGGGCCATTTGACAGCATACTACCCACAGGGCAACGGATTAGCAGAGTCATCAAATAAGACTTTGGTGAATATAATCAAGAAAATTTTGGAAGCAAATAAGAGGAATTGGCATCGAAAACTTGCCAACGCATTATGGGCCAACAGAGTTAGTAGCAATAAATCCATATTTATGTCACCATTCAAATTGTTTTATGGCACTGATTCATTATTTCCTACGTCACTTACAGTTCTGGTCATGAGATTACTACAAGAAGCTGGTAGCAAAGAGGATGATATTCAGCGAAGGATCAATCAAATTATCCACCTTCAACAAACAAGGGAATAATTTTCTCAAAATACTTTCTGGTTGCAGGGAAAAATAAAGAAAATCTATGACCGCAAAACCAAAGCAGAAAAATTTCAGTTAGAAGATGTGGTGCTGAGATGGGATGCATGAAATGAGGACAAAGGAAAGCATGGTAAGTTCAATAACCTATGGAAAGGACCGTATAATATTTCAGCATATAGAGGACAGAACGATTTTCTGCTCACAGAGATGGATGTTCAAGATTGCCCAAGAGGGCAAGTGAATGGTAGGCTCTTGAAGCACTACTACTTTTAAGATGATTCTCTAAAATTATGTCACAATAATTGTACATGCCATATTCATTTTTGGTAAGATTTCAAGTACACATTCATTGAAGCTTGAGGCTCGAAGCGAAGACTGTAAAAAAGCTTGAATGATATGTGTAAGGTTTTCTGATTTTGATTTAGTTTACAATCATGGTTTGAGTCACGAGTCAGTCTACATTGTGTTAGTTTTCAGTCTTTGAAGTATTTTTACCATATTTCCCAAGGGATAAGGCTACTAGGTCTACGGTGTTCTTGGTACCTCCAAGGAGCTACCATCCCCATTGGAGCCAATGTTAGTATCAGTCTTGTCATTACTGCCATCAGTGATCAAAATCTGCTCTTTTGCATTTTCATTGTAGGAGTCTCATACTATAACTTTTAATCGCTCCATTAGGTCATGGATCTACTGATGGTTGGGCTCACTTCATCAGTTTTCCCTCATGAAAAATACTTGCTGGTTCTCCTCTCTATGGTCTTGAGTCATGATTCATTTTCACTCTGCAGTTCATTTTATTAGGTCATAGGGTTTGGTCTCATTAGGTTTTAGGGTTCCACCATAGTCAAATTGATGATGAAAGTGTCAATAAATATTAGCAAGGACATGAGGATGCCAAATAAACTCAAAGCATAGTATCTGGAAAATTCAAAGAGTTGTTCTTTTAAGCTTAATGTAATTTTCACCTCAAAACTATGTTTTGAGGTGAAAAAAGGGTACTTTGTTTTTATTATCATTCTTGTGTAATTTTATGTTTCCATATGTAATAAGTTGAAACTTCAAAAGCTGCTATCTTCATAAAGCCAATGATAGTCTTTCGCAGCCCGTCACCAAGGGTCAAAGGGGATTTTTCTCTGCCTAGTTTCCAAAGGTGTTCTCCACATTATTTTCAGTGAAAATCATACTCTAAGCATGTCCATCAAAAGCAGCTTAGAAAAATCTTTCCAATGGTATATCATACTCCCGAAATCAATTTCTGGATCAGAAAATATGCCCAAATGAATAATGGCCCAAAAAGCACAACTCTGCCCTTTTTTCCATTATTCCACTAGCCCTTTAACTTTAAATCCCTTACCTTTTTCTATTATTTTCCGTTACCACTAAGTCTCTTTTTCTTTTCAATTGTCGTCTCCTACAATCCTGATGCGATGGCTCATCGCCAATGCGATCACATCGCGCCATCGCATCGCAACATCGCATTCCCGCAGCGCTTAACTCCACATTCCCAACTTCCCTGATGTGATAATCGTGCATTGCCTATCGTGATTCCCGTCTTCCGCCGATGTGATAATCGCGCATCGCACCATCGCAACATCGCCTGATTCCCATCACATCTTCCTATCCTCCATTGCTCATCACGTTGCGCAATATTCCACATTCATTGCTCCACCTCCCATCGCATCGCTCATCTCTCCATTGACCATCACTCCATCGCTCCATCTCTCATCGCATATCACGATTTCCTCCGCGCAAATCAATCCCGCTCCTCTTCTGATTTTGATTGCGATTCCTGGGCCCACCACTTCCTTCCACTCTTTTCAAAGAAAAAAGGGCTTTTCTCCATTAAATGAGGCACATTCAATTTTTTTTTTAATTGGTTTAAAGGGTTTTTCTTCAAGTTAAAGGAAAAAATCATTTTGTTAAGGCCGTGAGAAAATTTTGAATACATAGATCATTATGGCATCAACCACGAAACAGAAGCAAACGATAAATGAGGGGGCAGGGTTCCAGATTTGTTTTCTTTTCATTTGCTGGAGTAAATGTAACAGATAATGCTTCGAGATGGTGAAAATGAACAAAAATTTCCCTCTCTTTCAGAGGTGTATTGTTGGGTTTTTCTATCTTCAGGTTTTGGTTTGGGGGCAGGTGAAACAGCTCCTCTTTTTATGGATTCGCCCCCTGAGGCTAGTCTATTTAATGTAATTTTTCAGTCATTTGTAGAGGTTGGAAATAGTTGGAATCACTGGGGCGCTCTGAGCTTGATTGTACATATTTGTAACTAGTTTGGCAAAAAATTAATAAGATTTGCAGCTATTTTTTATGGGATCCCTGTGGTATGGAATTTTAGCACAGTTTCTTCTTTTGTAATCATTTATTAAATGTTATGTATGCCATCATTCATTCCATTGATTTCTGTTGAATGTTTTCAAGTTAGATAGGTGGAATCCATTGTTACAGTGCTCTGCCTTGTGAAATCATTCAATATTTTATTTTTTCTGCTGTTTGAGAAGGATTCATCTCATATGCCCTCCTCAACTCCCCACCAGTCTTAAAACACTTCACAATCATAAACCCAAAGGTGTTAAATTCCATGCCTACCTTTCCCCATAGAATACTCTGCATTTCTAATTTAATTTCCCAGACTTAAACCACCCAGTTCCATCTGATCCAGGAAACAACACCAGAAAATCTATCCAAACCTTTCGAGCTACTATACCTACCCTAAAATCATTTTCCGCAGTCATCCTTGACTGAGATTTCTTACGGAGAGAGCCCTCTCCCTGCCTTGTAGGGCTAGCTACAAGGTTAAGCGTGGTTTTTGGTTACCCTGGCTTGCCTTCCTTCAGCCTCAGGTAAATATAGGTGATAACAGATTCTTCCTCCAAAACTGGGTTGTCCCACAATGAATGCCACTCCTTCCATACCAACATTGTTTGATTTGGTCAAGGTTGACCCAGTCTTCCTGCTCCAACCCCCTTTCACACATAAGGGTCTTCAATCCAGCTTTTAGATGGCCTCCTTTCACATTAGAAGTGTTTTTTTTCCTACTAAGGAGATTTATGGGTCTCCATACCCTCGCATTCCTCTAAGAGTAAAATCAAAATTTAATATTCCAATTATCTGTGTGCTAATTTAGGAATATTACAATAAGCAACGTTGTTCTTGTCATTTCTTGTACAACTATTTTTCTTCTTTCACCTACTCCATTTTTTTAGGAGAACTAGAAAAATAAATTTCTCTTTTGATTCCGTGTGTTTCACAAAATTCATTAAATTATTTTGAAGTAAACTCTCCACCTCTATCCATTCTAAGACACTTGATTTTTTATTCTTTGTCATGTTCTACAAGAGTTTTGAAATTATTAAAACATTCAAGTGTGCATTATTTAAATCCTATAAATAATACCCATGTCATTATAGTATAATAATCTACAAATAAAGAAAAGTACCTTTTACCTTGTAAAGATAGAGTTCTAGTTGGTCCACATAACTTTGCATGTATGATCTCCAAAGGCTTTGATGTTGAGCATTCCTTGGTCTTGAAGTTGATCCTTATCTGCTTGCCATGTTCACATGGTCCACAAATAAAAATTTTAGGTTTTGAAATTTTTGGAAAGTCTCTTACAACTCATGATTTGTGGATTTTCACTAAGTTTACAAATTTTAAATGTCCCAATCATTTGTGCCATAACCAACTTTCATTTGTTTTACTCATGTATCATTTTTCTTCTTGAATTTTACTTAAAATATGTTAGGTCCCTATAATTCTAGTGTATCCCCTTATTATTATTTGTGTGCCCATGTAGTCCCCATATTTTTATTATTATGCCCCATAGAATCCCACAATTGTTATTGTTGTTCCCTTAAATTATTTTTGTTATTTAGGCTTTGTTTATATTGTGACCCCTTAGAATCCTATATATAGAAAGTAGATTTTTTCATTTGAATCATCCAAGAATTGTTCATTTATGTATTGTAAAGGAGGTTTCCCCCTCGAAGTGGATAATTTTTAGGTCAGTGATCTATAATTTCTTCTATTTTGTGTGGTGGTTGCATAACATTTGGTATCAGATCTTTGGATTCTAGGGTTTCGTTTCTTAAAACAGGTCATATTTGAATTTTCTTTATAAACATTTTTCTATGAAGCTTCAGAAGGTGAAATTGAAACCACATGGATCAGAAATATTGGTTAAATTCACGTTGTAATTTCATATCTTTGTTCACTATTATTTCAGAGATATGATCTGAGGAAGTGAGGGTTTTTGTGGGCTCCAAAATTCAGTCTCCAACAGGTGACCGAGGTAAAATCGTTATAACTTTCATTTAAGGCATCAGATTTGAATTCTATAAAAAGTGGTCAAAATTTAATGAATTTTGGTTTCTTTTAAATCAATTTTAGGGTTTAAGGTCAAAACAGTGAGACGTGGCATGTCGTACAAGTTCTCTCTACTGAACTAGTCCATAATTAGGGCATTGTGGGAGATCGAGCATAATTTTATCTTGAAGAATCCAAATTATTTCTGACCTGTGGAAATGGAAATAATCCTCAGAGGGATACTACAGGACCTCAAATCTTAGGGATCCAAAATCATAGAGATACATCGTGTTCAATATCGAGCTCCTCAAAAGCAAGAAAAAGGTGTGATTTTTTTTTTAAATTGCATAACTTTTGTTTCAAAAAACAGTTTGAAGTTATTCCAAGGGAATATTGAATTATTTATATCAGTATGGAGTTATATCATTCCTTCCAAAAATAATTCCACTTCCACAAATCCCTTAGAAATATGTACTATGACACATGAAGAGGAAGAATTGCAACATGATATATCAAAATTATGAGACCAAATGCAACAAATTTTTCTCTCACAAAGAGTAACAAAAAATGAAATGGAAGCTAATATAAATGGTATGGAAGATAATATGGAAGAAAAAATGGAAGGTTTAAAGGGTGGCTTAAAACCATACATGGAAGGTTTGAAGGAAAGTCTGACAAAGTTGCTACAAGAAATTATTCCTAATGGTGAAAAGGTATTAGATGAAACTCATGATGAGAACAAAAAAAATGTTAATCATGATTCCATAGACTCTAAAATTGGATTTAAGACCCACAATATTCCAGAGATCAATATGAGGAAGTTTGATGGCAAGGATCTAGTAGCATGGATACTACAAATGGAGCAATACCTTGATCTCCATAATGTGCAACACACACAAAAGGTACGCATTGCAATTTTATACTTAGAACCCAGTCATTTTTTATTGTATCAATGGATTTTTTCTCATAAACCACTTGTCACTTGGTCAATCTTTATGGAGGAAATCATAACACATTATCATAATACAAAGAGCGACACCTTCTTTAGCCAATTGATAAATCTCAGACAGAAGGGTTTAATGATAGAGCACATTGAGGACTTCCAAAAATTTAATATAAGGGTAAATGATATTCTAGAGGAACATAAGATTGATGTCTTAATAAGGACGTTAAAGGATAACATCCAACATGAGGTTCACCTTTGGGCACCTAATTCATTGGAGAAGGAATTTAGGTTGGAAATAAAAATTGAAACCAAAATTATGGTGACAAGGAATCCTACCACTCACAACTATAAAGATGGAAGTGTTGCTACTCCTATCCTTCCACAACCTACAAGGTTGACACCACAACAATTGGAAGAAAAAGGAGAAAAATGGATTTCATACAGTTGTGATAGAAAATACACTAAATTTCATAAGTGTGCTGAGAAGAAATTATTTTACATAGATTGTGAAGAGGAGGAAGAAAAGGAACAAGAAACTTCAAAATAAGAGGATATACACCAGGAACTAACCTTCGAGGAAGAAAAAATGAATCCGACCATATATTGTAATGCATTGGCAGGAATTATCACTCTTCAAAATCTCAATATAGAAGGACATATCAAGAAGAAAAAGGTAATAGCGTTGATTGATTCGGGTAGTACCCAAAATTTTATTCATTGTAAGATAGCCAAGGAATCGAATTTCTTCCTATATCCAGCACCAGAGTGTCAAGTTATGGTTGCAAATGGAGGAACTATATATTTATCTGGAAAGTGCCATAATAGCAAGATAACCATGGGGGGATATGTATTGAATAGCCCAATTCTTTCCATTCCAATGGGTGGTGATGATGTTGTACTAGGATTTCAATGGTTACAATCTTTGGGTATGATAAATTTTAATTTTCAAGAAATTTTCTTGAATTTTTTTTGGGAAGGAAAGGAAGTTGAATTAAGGGGTATCATAGGGAAACCATGAAAAATAATCAAATCTAATGGCATGAAAAAACTTCTAAAGAAATAACAATGAGGCGTAATTGCACAATTATTCTCACTATATTTTCAAACATCGAAATCATGTATTTCTCCATATCTCCAAAAATTCTTGGACAATAATTCCAAGGTATTTAAGACCCTGATCTGAAATTGATTGTTATTCAATGTTGTGCTAATATCAGTTTCAAAATTTAACATGAAAATGCTTTGGTTTGCTTCTTATACAAGGGTTTATACATGTGCTTATGATTGAAAATTCAATAAACTTGATGAGATTAAGTGTATTTGATGAACATAAAAGCATAGAAACTAAATTATGAATAGAAGCATATAGAAACACAAAAAACACAACCAACTGAGTCAAATGCACAGCTTTTTTATGAAGGAATTCACCCCTCCTGGGCTACATCTCCTTGGTTCAGATTCATAGCTTGTGCCTTTGTATTAGCTTCAATTGTGAAAAATTGTTGTATACAGTCTCCTGTTGCCTCTACAACCTGCTCCAGTGGCTCCAAAAAATCAAAATCTACCAAGAATGACTTTTCCTCAGCCAAAATTGGTCGAAATTGCCTCAGTTATGGCAAAACCAATTTTCCTAGTATTTCTCCACTAAAACTGGAAGTTCATGAGTTAACTCCACTAAAAGTGGAGCTTCCCCCTATTTGGAAAGTCTGCCAAAACCTCCGCTAATATAAACCTGCATTTAATTAAAGATAAGCAGATATTTAAGTGCATTTAAGGGTGTGTTTAGTGTTAAGCACTTTTAGCACTAACACTTCAGCTTAACGTGGCTTAACCATGGATTAATGTTAATAACATGGTTTTAACATTGTTATTAATCTCCAGTCGGAATAGTTCCTGGCTCCTAATCATCGTGCCTTTGACATATGGGAAGGGTTTGGCCCACGGGGTCGGCCCCCTCCGTACCCCCAACCATACAGCAGATAAAATTCAAATAGAGGCGGTATCCCTTACATATCAAGGAACACGTGATGGTCTGGCGGTTGGTGCGGGTGCTAGCTTGGGGGAGGTCACGGGGTCAACCTCGACCTCTACCCCTCCTTGGTCATACATTTTTTTGAATGGATCTTTGTGCTCGACCTTGGTATAAAATAAATACACGATCCAACCTTCCCATGGGGGAGGGCACGTGGCAGCCCTCTGTTGCGCCATGTGGCCCTTCTCCATTGTTGATCCAGGTGGATATTGGTGGCCACCCGCCTATTCCACTTGAGGCCACACTATTATTTCTTTTATTTGTGCATTTTCCTTAATTATAACATAATTTACGTTTTTTAGTAGTTTTTCAAGTCTTGAACTTCGGGAGCCATTTTGAGGCCCTAAACGATGTTTTTTGGGCATCGCTTCTCTGAAGAATATTATTCCATTCTAGAATCGATATTCGTGGTCAAAATTTGTATTCCTCGGACAGATATTTCTAAAGATGTTTCATGTGCGTCAAATGGAGATAATATGCCAAATTTATGACCCTAGGAAATTGATGTACCAATTTACCCCGACTGGGCCCATATTCTGGCTTTTCATCTCCTAGGGTTAGGTTTTTTTATGTTTAGGGTTTTCCATTCTTTCTCAATAATATATAGGCCTTCGAGCCTCATTGTAAAAAAGAGTTCAGAGGCCTGTAGCCACCGCACCTCTTCTCAGAGATAAGCTATCAGCACCCTAGCTAGTTTATTTCCATTCTGTCTATAAACATATTTTAGTTCTTTGATATTAATGAAATGAAGTGTTATTTCCGCTGAATTTTTATATTTATGGTTATATGTGTATTCTGTTGCATTCCTGCATAAATCTTGGTCAATGGTATCAGAACGGTTTTCTCTTTCTCGTTCCTTCTTTGCATGTCCCCAACGAGGTCGGGGTATAAGGAGTTAGGGCTCGATATGGTTGAGCCTTTGCAAGATCAACCTCGTAAACCCTAATGGCTACCCATGGGGGACGAAAATAAATATGAGCGAGTAGTATATCCTATCAAAATATTGCTCAAGGAGGCCCTCAAAAAACAAAGGAACACGATGATGGATAAATTTTCCCATATCCTTCAATGACTGCCCATTGGCGATGCATCTGCATCCATCAACCACTCTAGAGGCGAAACTCCTTTTAAGGTACAAGTAAACTTTGAAATTACCATATTTGAGGGCCAATAGATGGAGATGTCATAGATAGATGGTTGAATCTATTAGAAGGATATTTATCAGTTCATGACTTTTTCAACCGAGAGAAGATTATTTTTTCACTCCTCAAAGCTAACCCCCATGTCAAGGACTGGTGGGAAACCTACTGTGAGAAAAAGGACAAGGGGGAACCCTCTCTGTTTCTAGCCGTACCCACTTGGAATTCTTTCTGAGATTCCATCAAGGAACAATATATCTCGTGGCGAGCTATGAGGACATGTACATACAATGGACTATGATGCGAAAGCAAAGGGATCAAGATGTATATGAGTTGACGAATATGTTCCATACCCTGCACCCAAAGTAACATATTCAGAGAAACATTTGGTGTTGAAGTACCGCAGTTGTTAGCATAAATACATTTAGGAGAAAATGGAGTTCCTTGACATCTCCATGCTTGGTACGGAATATCAGTATGCTACCAATATTAAGCAAAAATTTAAAAAGAAGAAGCGAGTCTTTGGATATGCGAATCAAAAGTAAGGGAAAGGTGCTCCCAAATGGCAGAACAAAGGACAAATCCAAGGCATGGTGGCCCAAGAGAACCTACCAAAGCCGTAAGCAAAGAACAACACCACCAAGCCAAAGAAGGACACAAGAAAGTGGTGTGATTTCCATAAGAGCTCCACTCACAACACAAGTGAGTGTTTGGCCAAGCAGTCACTCATGGCTGAGATGAGGGCTTCTGAATCAGATGAATGCTCTGACTCTGAATCATAACCTGACAAGGGGAATGACAAAGGGAAGCATATTATTGATGTGGAGCCCAATGCCACTATTGCCACTGCAAAGATCCAGAAGGAGGAACCGAAAAATCCAGAGGAGGAGGAGCGCCTTTTCCACTCTCAAATGTGGGTAAAGTGTTCCCCACTATAGTTCATTGTCAAAAGTGGGAGCCAAAAGAACCTCATTTCAGCAGAGGTCATGAAGCATTTGGACTTTCCGACCACAGCACACCCACAACCATACACCATCGGGTGGCTTCACCAAGGATGGGATCTTCACATCATCCAGCAGTACCGCCTTCCCTACAACATCAAGCCCTTCATAGATGAGGTATTATGTGAAATTTCTCCTCTTGATGTTTGTGATGTATTATTAGGCAAACCATACTTGTGGAAGTGACCTGCTATGTATGAGTCTTGACCTAGCACTATTATTGTTACTTTGGGAAATAATTTGTACAGGATACCAGAGGTGCCATCGCCTGTGACTATCTCTTTGGTTACGGCAAAAAAATATAGTAAGATCATTTCCAAAACCCAGAAATTTTTTTTCCTGATGATCCACCCCCAGGGCAAGAAGAATATTGTGACCACGACCTCCAGACAGGGATCCTCCACACGACAACAACAAATGGGTAAGTTCATGTAGGAGTATGAGGACATCTTCACCTCACCCATAGGGGTACCTCTGCACTGTAAAGTCAATCACCCCATCAATCTAACCCCAGGTGCACTACTACCCATTAGACAAATCTATCGGTGCCCTGTTCTGGAGAACGACGAAATCAAGAGGAAAATTCAGGAGTTGTTGTAGAAAGGTCACATCTAGCCAATTTCATCGCCCTGTGGGAGCTCGATCGTGTTAGTACAAAAGAAGGATGGGACTTGGAGACTCTGTATTGAATATCAGGTGTTGAACAATATCATTGTCCAGAATAGGTACCCGATCCCACAGATTGATGACCTTCTGGATCAACTCAAAGGGGTGAAATATTTCAACAAGATTGACTTGAATTCTGGTTATCACCAGGTACCAATTGAACCATATGATGTGAGGAAGACTGCCTTCAAAGCCAAGGAGGGCCTTTTCAAATGGTTGGTCATGACTTTTGGGTTGATGAATGCTCCCGCAACCTTCATGAGGCTGATGGATGACATCTTATGGCCATTCATCAATTCATTTGTAGTAGTGTACTTGGATGACATCCTGATCTTTATCCAGAATTGGGAAGAGCACCTCCACCACATCCAACATGTCCTCCAAACACTACGGCAACATAAGTTGTGTGACAATTTGGAGAAGTGCACTTTTGGCATGACCCAAGTTCAGTATCTAGGATACATTATTGATGAATGGGGCTACATGTGGATCCAACCAAGATCCAAGTAATTCCAAATTGGCTAGACCCAACCACTCTAACAAATCTTTGCAGCTTTCTGGGTCTTGCTAACTTCTACCGTAGGTTCGTGTTTGGATTATCTAATATCACTTGGCCCTTGAGTCAAGTCACCAAGGGAGGAGCGAAAGAAAAAAAAATTGGTCTGAATCTCAAAAAAAGGCGTTCATAGAATTGAAACATTGCCTCTGCTCTGCCCCATTTCTCACATTACTAGACTTTTAACAACCATTGAGATCGAGATAGATGCCTCTGAATATGCTATTGGGGAAGCTCTTACTCATCAAGGGCATCCAATGGCATATCACAGTGAGACACTGTCCGACACAGTCCGCAAGTATCCCACTTATGAGAAATAAATGTATTCCATTGTGCAGGCATGCCACCAATGGAAGCATTACATTTTGGGGAAGGAAATGGTTATCCACACAGACCACCGACCCCTGCAATTCATATAGACACAAGGGAAGTTTCAAAATGATCGCCATCAAAAGTGGTCCACATATATGCAACAATTTCGTTTGAACATCAAGTATAAGAAGGGCAGCACCAATAATGTTGTAGACTGCCTCAACCAACCACCGATCGTGGTGTTAACCACCGTTATCAACTCTTGTGGGCATGACACTTTTGATTGGATGCTTCTCTGCAAGAGCAATCCATAATTCTACCACACATACAAGACACTCTTGCAGGGTACGCAAGTTCCAAATTTTCACCTCCACGATGCACTGCTATGTCACCTGGGACACCTTTGTGTTCCTGGAAGCAAGCATTCCAAGATGATTTTGGAAGCACACTATATTCGAGTTGATGGGAATTTTGGGGTCGAGAAAATAGTGGCAGTACTGCAAAAGTATTTCTATTGGCCAAACCTTCGACAGGATGTTGGGAAGTACATCAGATCATGCATTGCTTGCTCGATTGCCAAACTGACCATCAAGAAGCAAGGCCTTTATACTCCGCTACCTACCCCTAGTGGATCCTGGGAATCCATCTCCGTGGATTACATGTCGAGCCTTCCTTCTACTAAGCATGGAAATGACTATGTTTTCATGGTCATCGACAGATTCTCGAAGATGGCCATTATGTCAGCCTGCAAGAAGAATATCACAGCAGAATCCATTGCTAAACTCTTCTTTGAACGAGTGTGGGTGCACTTTGGGATCCTACAGTATATCATCTTAGATTGGGATAGCAGGTTCCTCAGCACATTTTGGTCCAACCTCTGGTCAATTTTGGACAGCAAGCTCACCAATTCCACAGCTTTCCATCCCCAAACTAATGGCCAGATAGAGGTCGTCAATAGGATGATTGTACACATTCTGCGCATGTACAATTCAAAGCATCCACGCACATGGGATGATAGCCTTACCTATGTACAACATAATTATAATCGGGCTCTCCAAAACTCAACCAGCCATAGCCCCTTTCATATGGGTCTGAGGTTCCAGCCACTATGTCCCATTGACGTAGCCATGTCATTTATGGATACTCAGGCCGATTCGGGTCATGTCTAGTCTGAATATGACAAAGCAAACAACTTCATTGAGAAAATTTAGCACATCTTCCATCAGGTTCATGACATATTGGACAGAGCCAATGCTAAGCACAAGCAATGACATAATCAACATTGTCTGCCACACCACTTCCAGGTGGGCGACAAAGTGTGGCTACATTTACAAAAGGAGCGCCCCACTAGACCCCACCGCAAGCTTCACCCACTTCGATCTGGGCCATACACCATCACCAAGGTTGTAGGGAGAAATGCCTTCTAGCTCAGTATTCCACCATTCCTTTTTCTGCACCCAGTATTCAATGTGAACCACCTTCGGCCCTATTTCCCACCTCTACTAGACACCTCTGACATTGCAGAACAACTCACACCAATAGAGTTAAACCTAGACTGCATGGAATAGACCACCACAGATTGTATCATGGACATTCAAATCAAGAACACTCACCAGCATAATATCCAACTATATCGGGTGGTCAAAGCTAGCCAACTCCTGCACCAAGGCAAGTAGTTCACCAAGGACCAAGTTCAACATAAGTTTCCTCATCTCATGGAGGAACTCAACACAATGGGGACCATTACTTCCTAAGGGGGGAGGAATGATCCAAGTGAATATTGGCGGCCACCCGCCTATTTCACATGGGGCCCCACCATTATTTCTTTCAGTTTTGCAATTTCCTTAATTATAGCACAATTTACTATTTTTAGCATTTTTCCAGGTCCTCAACTTCTGGAGCTGTTTTGAGGCCCTAAACGACATTTTTTGGGCATCGCTTCTCTGAAAAATATGATTCCATTCCAAAATTAATATTTACAGTCAGCATTTTTATTTCTCGAATATATTTTTCTAATGATGTATCATGTGCGCCAAATGGAGATAGTATGCCAAAGTTACGACCCCAGGAAATTGATGTACCTATTTACCCTGACAAGGCCCATATTCTGGTGTTTCATCTCGTAGGGTTAGGTTTTTGGATGTTTAGGGTTTTCCATTGTTTCTAAATAATACATAGGCCTTCAAGCCTCATTGCAACACAGAGTTCAGAGGCCTGTAGCCACCACATCTCTTCTCAAATATAAGCTATCAGTGCCCTAGCTAGTTTATTTCCATTATGTCTGTAAACATATTTTATTTCTTTGATATTAATGAAATGAAGTGTTATTTCCACTGCAATTTTATATTTATGGTTATATGTGTATTTTGTTTTGTTCCTGCATAAATCCTGATCAATTGGCCCAAAAATTCACCATTAAAAATAATAATCCACCATAGATAAAAATTTCAACCTTAGGATTTGGAGGACAATTTCAATTTCCCCAAGCAACATTGGAGAATCTGACTGTGACACTTGTCACAGTGTCATTGGCTGAAAACTAGAGAATATTCTCTAAAGATTCACAAAGTGATGACTAGACTTCCAAGTCATCAGTCTGTCACTGTTTTGCACATTTTTTACCTGTTTGAGAAAATGAACATCAGGCCATAACTTACTCATACGAACTCAGATTTTGATGAAAAGAGTTGCGTTGGAATCTTGGTGACAAGCTATATCTAGTCGTTCTAGTTTGAAGCACTTCTTATCACTTTCATTTTTGAGCTAAATATTGAGCCTTTGATCATTCCTCCCCAGTAGAAGCCTTTTGGACCCCAAAATATACTATCAATTGTTCAACAGGTGAGGGTACAACTCCCTCACCCTTTCAGTCTCCATCCATTTGGCCTTGGAAGGATTTTTTTCCTTGAGTCCCACTCTAAGGTATTCAACATTCCCTCTCCTTGAAGTTCTGATTCTTTTTTCAAGTACGAGATCTTGCTGAAGTTCATCAATATATTCTGGCAAGAAATAATCTATTGATGGTAGTTGAACATGATCTCCTTGATCATCAATCAAAGGAGGCTCAAAAAATCTCAAATTCTCAACATTAACGACAGAATATATTTTCATATAAGGAGGAAAATCTATCTTAAATGTGTTATTACCGATATTTTCCAGAATTTTAAATGGACCATAACGGATTGTCTTGAGATTTTTAGTTTCTCCTTTAAATATTTCTTTGTTGATATATAACCAAAATTCATCTCCAACCTGAAATTTTTGATCAACACAATGCTTATCATGCCTTGCCTTGTAGTTGCTTTGAATATTTTCAAGTTGTTCTTGCACTGTGTGATATACCAACTGAATTTTCTCAATGAACTTCATTGCCTTATCTATGTTAGTATGACCATCTATAGCGACATCTTTCTCAAAGATGAAGTCCAAAGGCCATCTTGGAAAGTACCCAAGACATGCCTCAAATGGCGATGTGTTTGTGGAAGAATTATTTTCCCTGTTGTATGCATGTTGAACGTAATGCAACTGTTCATCCCACAACTCAAGATGTTTTTTGCAATAACCTCTAAGAAGATGAATGATTGTCTTTTTTATCACCTCAGTCTGACCATCTGTTTGAGATGAAATGTTGTACTCTTCTTCAACTTTGTGTACATCATGTCCCATAATTTTGACCAAAAATTCCAAACAAACTGGAAATATTGATCACTTACAATAGAAGTAGGAAGACAAGAATGAACCCATACATTTTGAAAGAAAATATGAGTGGTTTGTTTAGTTGTAATTCTTTTATTACATGGCATCAAAAGACACATTTTTTTGAACCTATCTACCACAACATACAAGTAATAATGACCTTTCCTTTACATTAGAAGACCACCTACAAAATCCATTGAGATACTCTCCCAAGGATGTGAAGGAACCGGAAGTGGAGTGTACAATCCAAGTTTCCTATTACTAGGCTTACTTATTTCACATAAAGAACATACTCTAATAAAACGAGATACACTATCAATCTTGTGTGGCCAATAACAATACCTTTCGAGATTCATTATTTCTTGCCAACACCAAAATGTCCAGCAATCAATGAAGTGTATGCCTCCCTTATGATATTGTTTCTTTCTCCCTTTGGTATACAGAACTTTCCCAAGTGATACAAAAAAATGTTATGCACATGATAATATAGCTCTTCATTTTGGTTTCCATGACTCAATATTTCATACACATCCTGAAAATCACTATCATATGCATAATGTTCAATGTAAATTTCATGCATAACTGAATTGTGCTTGAGTATAATAGATGAATTTATAATAGGCCCAGAGAGCATATCAACTACCTTATTGTAGATTCCCTTTTTATACCTGATAGCGAAATGAAATTGTTGTAGAAATCCCATCCATCTGAAATGTCTTGATTGCTGCAACTTTTATTGTGATTGTAAGTACTGCAAAGGTTGATGGTCGGTATGGATAATGGTATCTTTCCCCATCAAATAGTGCTTCCATTTCTTTACACTTTGTACCAATGCATATAAATATTTTTCATAGGTGGGATAGTTAGTCACGGCTCCATTAAAATTTTTAGAATGAAACGAAATAGGCTTACCATGTTGCATGAGAACTACTCCCATGGTGTAATCGCTTGCATCTATTTGGATCTCAACTGGTTGTCTATGATCCGAAAGAGAAAATACTGGTGCTGAACTTATATTTTTCTTTAAAGCATCAAATTATTTTTTTTTCATATCTCCCAATGGAATACTTTCTTGACACTTGTAAATGCATGTAATGGAGCTACAATGGAAGAAAAATTAGCAATGAATTTCCTCCAATACTGTGCTCCCCCAGGAAAGCTTTTTACCTATGTAACTATATTGGGCTTGGGCCAATTCAGAATGACCTCCACTTTGGAAGGGTCTATCTTCAACTCACCTCCTCCAACAATGTGTCCCAAATACACTAAAGAAGTCTTACCAAACTCACACTTTGACATCTTTAAAAATAATTTCTCTTTTTTCAAGACATCAAGTACCTTGTTCACATGCATGACATGTTCATCTCTTGATTTGCTGAATATAAGTATGTCATATAAGTAAACAATGATGAAGTCATATAGAAATTTTTTTATTACATCATTCATGACTCTCATGAAATTAGTTGGAGCATTTGTTAGACCAAATGGCATAAATAGCCATTCAAACAATCCTTGTCTAGTTTTAAATGTAGTTTTCCAAATTTCTTCCTCAACTATTCTAACTTGATGATAACCACTTTGCAAGTCTAACATAGTGAAATATCTTGCATACTTTAACTGATCTAGCAAATCATCAATGCATAGGAGCAGGTAGCGATTATTTACCGTGATCTTATTCAGTACACAGAAATTTGTGCACATGCGCCAAGTCCTGTCCTTCTTTGGTACCAAAACAATTGGTGAACCACATGGCAAAGTAGATGGGTGTGAACCACTCTCCATAATTGACATGTGATACATACCAATGTTTGGAAGTGGAACATCCTACTACAACTGAATCTCATGTTGAATTCCCCTCTTGGGAGGTAACCCATTCGGTTCTTGAAACATATCGCCATGCTTAATTACCACATCAAACAAATCAGATTTTAATTTTTCATCACATCCTTCAAAAGATTCATAGTCAACATCATCCTTTTTCTTGTTCATGAGAAGCACAAAATTTTTACTTGCATTAACTAGCCTCTTCATTTGCCCTATACTGACTAAAGAAATATTCAGTTTTTTGCAATGAGCTCTCAAAATATACTCCACCCCATCCTTAAAAAAATGATATTTTTTCTCATGGCAATAAAACACCGCTTTCCTGTCATACAAATATGGACTTCCCAAGATAATCCTGGAAATTTCAAGTGGAACCACTTCCAACTCGACTTCATCAACAAAGTTTGCAGTAATAGAAAATCGAAATATGATATTCCTTGTAACCTGTAAATTGGCATTCTTAACTATCCAACCCAAAGGGTATGGTTTATGATGTGGTACGGTTTCAAGGTTAAGCTTCTGATCAAGTCTTCTGAAATAAATTTTGCTTGTGACCCACTATCAAACAATGCATCAATATTTGTATGATTTGAAATCACTCTAACATGATTCTATCCTTGTGTCTTCATTTAGAGTGTTGTTGTGACTATTTGAGGAACTAGTGCTTGCTATGGATTCCTTTCCTTTGTTAACCATGGCTACGATCTTGGTCTCATCTTCGGAATCAGATCCAACATCTTGTTGTGTGGTGGAAGTCACGTTTTATTTCCATTTTTTATTTCATTTCTTTGGCCTTAGTTCGGGATGTAGTTTCCAACACTGGGCTTCATCATGCCCCTCTTTGGAACAATGTTTGCATGTAGTTTTATCCCCTTCTTTCTTGATGCTTGCATTCTTATTTCCCTTCAGTTTTCCTCTCTTCTCTTTTCCCTTACCCTTGAATGGATTCTTCGTACTACCCTCTTCCTGAATGTCCTTTCCCATTACTTCAAGATGTGTGGCTTGCACATATACTTCATATAATTTGTTTGGGTTAAACATAAGGATAGTATGTTTCAAGTAGGAATGTAAACCCCCAATGTATTTCAAGAGTGTGTCTTGTGAATTCAAGTTTACTCCTAACAACAAAGCCCTCTTTCTAAACTCCTAGGTGTACTCTTGAACAGTTTGGCCTTTGAGTTTCCTAAAGTTTTGCCAACTCATAATTTATTTTTGCATATAGGCTAATGGATAAAATTGTGTTTTAATGGAAGAAATGAATTCAACCCAAGAAATGGATGTCTTACCATGAATTCTCATTTCCTCTTGAGTCTTTTCCTCCCACCAAACTAGTGCTGCTCCTTCTAGCCTTAATGAAGCCAACTGGATATTTATGTCATCCTCTTGTAGATTTTGAATTCTGCAGTATAATTCCAATTGACAGATTCAATTGTCTAAATTCTCTACATTTACTTCACCATTGTACATGGGACATTCAAACTTGATTTCCAACTTGAGTAATGGAGTTTTTCCTTTGGGATTTTTGAATGAGTGCGGGTGGTTTTTGTGGTGGAAGTGGAAGATGAAGATGTTGATGAAGATGATGAGGATGAGGATGGTGGATATGGATGTGGCTTTCCTCCACTTCCTCTCAAACTCTTCTCTTCATCCTTCTTACCTGTTATCACTCCGTAATTTGTAATATTGGAAAGAAAAAATGATAGAGGACAGCATCAAACCACTTTGGAGTTCAGGACCTAGCCTTCCTAGACTCAGAGAGGGCTCTTTTTGTTTTTTATGATTTAACTTGATAATTCTAAATGTTGATATTAGGCTAGTTATAGAAATTATGAGGTTTGTTTTTTTGAATTTTTTGGTTGTATAAGCAGGTCTGCAAGGACTATTCCATTGGACTATGGAGTCAAAGGAAAAATTGGCACATCAATGTTCAATAGCATCACGTGGCAAGCTAATTGTGCTAAATGGATCCTTAGAGATGTATTAATTATGAGGTGAAAGAAACAATAAGGTTCAGTAGTGACTAAAGAGTAGTTAAATTCTTTAATCAAACTTTAGCAGAAAACATTAAGATTGTAAATGCAGATAGAATTAAGGTGCTCCGACAACAAATCTTAATCTAAAATGTTTGATTTACAATTATATGAACATATGCAAAGAAGGAAAAACAACATAAACATTAAAAATAGAGAATTAGCACATCACCATTTTAACACAACTCAAGAATCATGTAAATGGTCTTTGATTATTAATGTCCAACTCCAAAATTATAGTGTTCCAATAAAGTAGTTCTTACAATGCAGGGGCTAACAATATCCAACCCTTCATAATGGAAATTCAAGCAGTATTTAACTAAAAATTGATTCAGTTACCCTAATCTACTTTGGAAAACTTCATTAATTACAAACAAACTGAAATTGGAAAAGTGTGGCAATGCAAGGCCCGAGCAAAGAAAATCTCTGACAAAACACCACCTGTAGAATTAAATTTGGTAGCTCTTCAAGAATGCAAAACTCAAGCGGCCCTTCATGAATCCAAAAAGTGGCTTGGAGGCGGCTGATATGATTGTGAAGAAGTGATGATGGGTGGTTTTTACATTTGGCTCTTCTTTTGGACTGCCTCTACTAGATCATTTAAAGATGCGATGTTGCCATTTTTTATGAATCGGTGGTCGTGCTAAGGTGTCCATCGTGCTTTTTCAATCTTGTTACATACACAACTTGTTCCATTCTTTTTTGCTGGGAATTCTCATGCCTATGATCTATCGGTACACTACATCCACCTCTATGTATTTGCTGAAAGTGGGCCTGGTGGGGAAAACATGCTTCATCTCATGTTGAATAAAGATGCCATTGCTTAAGAGACCCCAGACAAATTTCTTGGGCACCTTTCCTTTGATGTTGTTGAATTTGGTGGTATCCTTAGTTGTTTCTCTGAGTTTGGTTATATAATCTCCCATTTGGACCAGCTTGTTATTAATTACATATAGTGAGGGCAACCCTTTTGCCACCAGGGGTTCAATATTGTTAAGGAATATGTTGATGGCCATTTCCACCTCATGGCACTTCTCCTCTAATTCCCTTAATAAATTCCTCTTAATGAGGACATTTTTTACTTCCGATATGATTTTTGTTATGTCTTGTACGTCCAGCTCCTCAAGCTCATAGCTGGTTTTGGAGATCAGGAATTTTATGATTTTGGGGGTTGTGATTGGCATGTTTCCTAATTCCTGATTTTCTTTTTCAATGGCCACTGTGCATTTTTCCACCAACTCTTTTTGTTCAAAAATGATGTGGATGGAGTGCTAAATTTCCTCCACTAACTCTATGATACTGCCCCAAACTATCAGCTTCATTTGGCCCAAAATAATTCTATCTGAAAATTCCTTCTCTGCCTTCTCCAATCTCTCATTCTGTTTTTTGGCTATCTCATGGGCAATTTCAGACCTGGGCTTTTGACCTTTGAGGATGCCAATTTGTGCTTCCAATTTCTATATCTCTTGTGACTACAGGGTCATACTTTCCATGGCCTTTGACATCTGCTCTGTCCTACTAGATGCTCCAGAATTTTTGGGAAGAGATGATATAGTTGTTGAAATGGGGAAAACTTCTAGTGGGATGAGTGCCACTCGAGCTGCTTCTTCTTTTTCCTTCAGTAGCTTCTCCATATTGTTTTCCATATGTTTGATTTGGAGAGACTTTTCCACTACTAACTTCATTAGCTCTGCCTTCTGTGACTCATCTTCCTCAATGCCTTTGGCCAAGGGGTCATCTGTTGTTGGCATCTTGGGTTGTTTCCTAAGGGCTACTATGTCAACATTATTCTTCTTCAAAACCACCTCCACAACCTAAAAATTGGTTGGGTCATGACCCAGATTCACTATTAACTCTTCTAAAGACTTGATCCTTGAGTCTTTAGCCATGGAAAATATCTTATCCATCATGAGTTATGATTGAGCATTGGATAAGGATACCTGCAAATTTGACAAGATCATAGCAATACTTGTCAAGGTGGAGGCCACCATCTCTCCAGTCTTCTTGTGTAGTTCCATTTGGTCAATTGAATGGATGTCCTTGGAATTAAATTTGCCTTCTTGTAATCTCCTGCTCCTTGTGGTCATGGGACCAAGGCTTCTAGAAATTCCATCTACACCCTTCCCTTCTCAGTGTCAAAAGTAGACAGTAGCCTGCTTTGTGAAATTGGGGTCTGCTTCCAGAATTGATTGTATGTGTTAGTCTTCAGCACCTCATTTCTCAATTTTATTTCCTTCAATGTGTCATAAACTAAATTTTCTCGACCTTCTATGGCAGTTCTAGAAGTATAGGTTTGCAAGGCCTGCTGTTGTAGATACATCGTGGATGTAGATGTAGGGGAGTCCATTCTTTGACCACCCATTGTATATGGCCCAGGGGTGTCTGCAATATGAACTATTATTTGCTGCCATGATTCTCCTCCTTGATCAATATCCATAAGAACTTGGGCCCTCTTCCTATATCTTATTTTTAATTATTTACTAGAGGTATTAGTCACCGAAGGTGACTGGTCCTCTCTTGGCCTTTTTCTCCCTACCTCTTTCTCTTTCTCTTTCCCCTTGTCTTCTTTTCCTTATACATTCTTCCTTTCTTGTGGTGTTGGGGTCTGGACACCTGGAGTGGAGAACACTTGTTCTTCCTCTTCTTGGAGGGTGTTGGGCACCCATTCTATTTGATTTTCATACTGCTAAATTCAAGGTCTGTGTCTGTGAACATAGGGTGTGGATCTGTTTTCTACCCTTTTCCTAGAGATAATCCCTGCAGGGTCATAAGACCAAGTGACACTGTGGCTGAAGCCCATCTCTTTTAGTATCTTTTCTGCCTCCTCTCTTGCTTCTCTACTATTACAAATGAAAGGCCCAATTTTTGTCTTGATCTTGAACTGAGCCTTCTTATTTGCAGAAACAAAGCGGAGCTCATCTACATGTATCATTTTCCTTATGTATTATAGTGAAAATACCCTCATGGAAAGGAACATTGAAAACTTGTAGGGGACTAGCTCATTTCCATAGACTCCAATATCTCTGTAATTTTGGTATAAATACCAATCCATTGTCTTCACTTGCTCTATTAGTTACATGGTTTTCCTGATTTCTTCATTTATCCTGGGCTCTACTACATTGATGAGTGTGCTAATGGTTGGGTGCACAAAATAATATACAAAATCCTTGTTTGCATAATCCTTATGATCTTTTGATAGCAGGGTGGTCCAAAAAATGATAGATTGAGGCTCACCATATTCATTTACCTTGGTATTCCAAATTGAAACCTTCGTGACTGGAAATGGACAAACATATATGCCAACATACAGGAATATTTGAAAACCTCCTCTGTATCAAAATTTAAAAACTTTTCATGAATGGCCTCTGCAAGAAACTGAGCACAATTGAACAAGACTATGGGTTTAGCATCTAGGGAAAGAGTGGAAAAAAAACCTATCATAGCTTCATCTTCCCACCGATCGGTGTGATAACCCAATAAATAAGATAAAATAGACATAATGTGCTTGGTGCTATCAGAAAATATAGATGAGGGATAAGGAGTGTTCTTTGTAGCCATTGGGGTATTAGGGACCATCGAAAGTTGCAAAGTTTTGTCTCTGCTGGCAGGGTCAAGCTTCTAATAACATTCTATGAGGGCTTCATATGAGAAAGGGACTGCTTGTTCAGGAGTGGGGGCCTACATCATCTTCTGGATGGATTGGACATTGATGGCGAATAGGATTTCTCTTGTTGGGGTGACTATGGTCCTCTGACTAATGTCATAATAGATTCAACACTTCCTGATGAAATCTAGGCAACTATGGATTTTTGGAAAGATGTAAAGAGGCAGTTAGGTCTCACATAGGCTAATGTCATGAGCTCCTTCGAGAAAGTTGTCCTCAAGCCAGCAATAGACATTGAAATAATCAGATTCCAACTCTGTCTCATGGATTTTATAGTCTCTGTCTACTAGAGCCAAGTGATCTAGGTCCACTTGTGGGTAGACCATAGGATTAAAAGGCTATTGATCTAGCTTTGGAGGCATCTCTTCAATGATTCTTCTTTCACAACCTCCAATGGAGAATGGGATGATAGAGGGAGGGAACCAAGAAATGGAAATGGTTATGGATTAGCACTGGGAAGGGGTATAACAAAAGGGGATAGTGACTGAGATTGAACAGTCTAAGGGAGCCCGGTAATCCAGTTCACAGAGTGCTGAAAACTGTTCTTTGAACAAATGGCTTTTCGGTGACCGTTTGGACAATTCTCACTTTTCTTCAATAATACCTACAAATTCAAATCTTGCATCAGTTAGACTATAACACACAGAGTAAACTCTGTATTTATGCCAAAACTTGGCTTTAAAATAGTGATGTGGTGGTGTGGAGGTGGCGTGGGTCCGTTGGATAACGACCTGACCCTTTATGGCACAACAAATTTCTTAACGGGAGGGGATGTGATTGAGTGAAGGTGACAGGCAAGAGAAAATGTGGCACGAATGGTACAGGAAACGTTGAAAGGGTGCAGTGGTTTGGTGAGTGGTGCAAATGGATTTTCAGAGGGGGTGAGGGCAGTAAATGCTACTAGAAAGGAGGGTGTGAAAAATCCATGGGCACGACACATATCCGAAGGGGCGGTATGGGATACTTCTCATTTCGGAGCCCCCCCCCCCCCCCCCCCTTTGTTAACATTCGGTGGATGCAAGGAGGCCGAAAGGCATTGTAGGCCATACGATGCGTGGAGGTGAGCGGGGATGGCAGGGAGTTGCGAGGGGTTTAGCACAAACATGATGTGGCAAGGAACAGGTGGGTCTGTCCGTAGCCTGCAGGTCGTATATTTTATTATGTGACATGATATGTAAACTTTAAACTTTGCGATTTACAATATGTGCTTGGGTCCAACCCCCATCATACATTGCACTTCGGCTATATTAACACTTATCATGGATGCCATGTTTTAAAACTTGCGATGTGCACTATGCGAACAAGCCCCACCACATCGCACATCACACTTCGGTGACTTTAATATTTACCTTTGCAAATAACTTTTAAAACTTGCGCTGTGCGGTATGTGGGCTAGGGCCATGTCATCTGCCATGTCACCTTGCCATGTCATCATAAATAAATTGTGATCTATGGGGTCGGGGCCATGTCACCTGCCACTTCGCTGCCACATCATCTTACCATGTCGCTTATATCACACTCTGGTGATTTTAACACTTACCATGCACTTATTCTTTAAACATTGCAGTTTGCAATTGCGATTGGGTCCCACCATCATCACATATCACACTTCGGCAATCTTCTCCTTTCTCTCCCATGCCTGCCCTTTTAAATTTGTGATGTACAATTGCGATCGGGTCATATTGAAAGTTAAAACATTTAACTTGCGGGTGCTTTAATAGGTAAGTTATAAAATGCGCGAAGTGTGAAATGTGATGCGCTAAACGTTGAAGAGTGTCAAAAGGAAAAAGGTACGGAAAATGTGGAATACAAAGGCTTTACATGCGGATTTGGGTAATGTATAAAGGCTGGATGGGTCCCACCAAATCACATCGGCGGAGTTTTAAGTTTTGGTGATGAGTTAAGAAGAAAAGTTTAAAACTTGCAGGGCGCGAAGTGTGGGCAAGAGGTAAGGCCTATGGTATATGGTTATTCGATGGGTGGGCAGAGTTGGTAGCATTAAGACTTCAAACTTAGATATAAGTGGGTTTATAAAGGGGTAAGTATGAAAGGTTATATATGTGGATTTTAGGGTTTAAATGGGATTCAAAGCATTGGAGTTCAAAATTTAGGAGAATGAAACATAAGAAGAAGGTAGCTAGAATGAATGAGGGTAGTATGAATTTTGCTCAACATCCCACTTAATCAGTGTCGGAATGGGGTCTCCTAACAAGCTACGAAACTAGTCCATTTTGAATATTTTTTATTATATTTAGCCTAGCGGAGGGGTTTTCGGGTGGGCCAAAGCCCCGAATGCATTGTAATGGGTCAAAGTGTAAACTAGGGGTCTGAAAACCATGGGTTGCGAACCATAGGAAAGTCGAGGCTAGATTGTTATAAATAGAGATGAATTTTTTATTGTAAATGATAGGAAATGATGAGCTATTGATGCCATCTTTTGTTTAAGCTATCTATTTGGGTTTTGGGGAATGGACTCCTGCTGGTTGTGTGTGTGGAGATCCTAGTCCAGCTGTGTGTGGACCCTGCTGTTGTGTGTGCAGGTTGGGAAGGGAATTGGAATTGTAAGGAAGAATTGATGAATGAATGAATGAGAAATATTATTATAGAATTGAGTCTGTGAGTACTGTTATATGAATTACTGGTAATTATTATATTATGCATTTTCTGTCCTTAAGATGCGAAACATCTGTCCACTGTGTTCTTGGATCTAGATCTGTTATGTTCTGTTTATGTACTGATGTGTTGATGATATAACAAGCGTATATCTATGGATATAGTGCACATGGATGTGAATAGAGACTTAATTAACTCTGTGTAGAATAAGGTAATTAGGGATTACAGGGTCTAGCACTGCTCTGCTTGCTTTATCCATCCTTTCTCAGGGTGCGGAAACCTAGTTCCATCACCCACCCATACTACTTCGGGTGAGAATTTGACCTGCGAAAGCAGGTCACTACCGAAAGGGCCAATAGTATAGGGGTTTGTTATAAAACCTTGCTTACCGAACCTGGGTCAGGACCCCTCGAGCCAACAAATTATTCCATTACCGAGACCAGAAGAAGTCTGAGGAAGTGATCTGGTATTGACAAGAAAATATTGGAAGATTTGACTCGAACGTGAATGAGCGCTACTCTATAGGAGAGTACAAAATGGAGCGGTAGGTATTATCAAATCGATCCAGAAAAGAATCACTCTGTCTGTAGCCCACCAATGAAATCAATGATGCAAGGGTCGTCAGGCTCGCAGGAGGGCAAGCCCTCAACTCGAGCATTGTTTGAAGAAGACATGGCAATACACTTGAAGTTACCTACCGTTGAAGGTGCAACCGATGAAGATATGGATCATTTTTTGTTCGTGGCCAACTCGGTATGGACAGCACAGGGGGTGGTGAGCAATACTGTAAAAAAACCACAGTTGTCCTTGGCCTTTGAAGATAGAACACTGGATTAGTATATGCGGTACATATCTCAAAATGGAAGCACATCCCTTCAAAATATTAAGGATGCTCTAAAACAACAGTTCTGGAAGCCAAAGTCATACTCTCAGTTGGTAGCCAAAGTAAAAGACTTCAAGCAAGGAATGTCTAAGTTAGTGTGGGAGGCCGATCAGTGATTGAAGAAAGCAATTAGGGAAGGGGGGTTCAAGTATGATGACAGCCAGCACACAGAATGGTTCATTGCCATGTTGCTACCTCACTTACGCGTACCAATGGGCTAGCAGACCTTCTAGTCACAGGAAAATGCCTTGGAAATCACTATGAAGCTCAAAGCCACACCCAAGCATGACACATTGGGAGGAGTACAGCAGATTCAATAGCAGCTCGGAGAAATGCACATGGAAATACAGAGTTTACTAATGGAACATGGAAAAGGAGTTAGTAGAGACCTCTGGTGCATACGATGTCAGGTGTCTGGTCATAGTAAGGACCAGTGTCCCCTATTAACGAATTACCTACAGACAGGGGGACCTAGTCTGTTGCGGCTCGGATCCGGTGGACCTGCGCTCTGGTGTGATGACTGCTGGGTAGCGGGACTACATGATATGGCCCAGTGCCCCCAGTTAAGTATGGGTGATCTGAAGCAACAATGGTGCAGGTTCTTCTGATCACTAGGGCACGATGAGCAGAATTGTTGCACATATGAGTTATTGATAGATCGGGGAAACCTCTATAGGGTACAGTCAGATCCCACATCACTGAGATCCCCCGTGACTTTTCATGGCTGCCCCGCAAAGGGTAGTGGAGGTCAGGGAGGGAGCGCAGGACAGGGTCGGGGGCAGCTGATCTACTATAATTGCGGAGAAATTGGGCACTTCGCAAGGGACTGTCCAAATCCCACTAGGAAATCCTAAAAATATTTCCGGCAGTTGGACCATGAGATTGAAGATTACCCAATTTTAATAGCCAAGATGCAAGACAAGCAGCCCACCCCTACACATAATGTGAAAAGGGTTAAAATTGAGATACGCAATGTGCTGGTCACCCTGGGAGCAAAAGAGGAGCTTGCCTCCCGAGAAGGAGTGCCCTTCAAAGAACAAACACCATTGATATTCCCCGCGCAACTGCCAACACAACCTCAAATAAAGGAAGGAGTTGAGCCCCTTCTAATGGCATGCTTGAAACTTCTACATAACCAACCGGCTGTAGAAAATCTTCAAGTATTACTGCATATCTGCGCAGCCCGGCCCAACACAATCCCTGAGACTCAAGGTTTCCACCGGCTATAGGCTACAAGAAACGCACCGGACGAGAAAAGCGACTGACTGCGCATATTGGTGACTATGAGATGGACCAAGTTATTCTCGATTTAGGGTCGAATGGAAACGTACTACCAAAGCAGAAATGGTAACGAATGGGTGAACCTAAGTTGGAATGGTCCACTATCCAGCTGCTTATGGTGAATCAACAGAAGATCATACCACTAGGACGGTTTCCAAGGGTCCTGGTAGATATCGCGGGAGTAAAATTCCTAGCTAACTTTGACATCATTGAAATCATGGACGATGCGGATCCATACCCTGCACTACTCGGGCTAGACTGGACTATAGACATGGGGGGTGTCATCAATCTCAAAAAGTGCAACATGGTGTTCGAAAGCAATGGTACACGTGTAATAGTACCACTAGATCCAGTAGAAGGCGCGCAGTATACAGAACCAGCCTACGAATGGGAGGAACTAGACCATATTTACAGATTGACTATGCAGGATGAAGATAGGAGTAAAACCACAATAGACAGGATATTCTGGAGGGATAGTGAATGATGTTCTGACATTGATGAGGAACTGGAAAGTTGGCAGAACCAGTTACATGAGGTGTCGGCACTGCACTTCCCCCGAGTCGCAAGAACCCTCTACTGCATTTCCTTAGAGGTAAGAGATCTACCCCACTTTGATGAGGCTGGTAGTGTCCAAGAATTCCTAAGGACATTAGAAGCTAGCGTGCCAAGAGAACGACGACTTTGGGCCTTTAATCTGGCTATGCGCGGGACACATGCATGTTGGTGGGACACCCACAAGGAAGTGTTCCTGGATTGGGAAACATGTCGAGAAAGGATGCTTCTACGGCTTGCCCCTCTAGTTGACATATGCACCAGGGTGTTCCTCGGACCCGGGGATCCCCGCGCACATCTACGTGTTTGGATGACCAAGTGGTCCGATTGAACTACATAAGAATGGGTCCATCTATTTTTTCATGCCTTGGGTCCTATCCCGGCTACTTGGTACTTAGACGCGGAATTGCACTAGCGCACCTGCCACTGGGAGACACTAAAGGAGGAATTTGTCGGGACATTCGGATTGATTGGAGGAACAGAGATGCTCACTGAAGCTCTGTAAGACATTGATGCATTTGTCTTTAAGAATACTCCCCACTGTACCGCTCCAACGGTCCCGACATGGGACGCACAGATGCGCGACATAGCCAATTGTTGGAGCATGGCAATTGATGAGGATGAGGATAATCCTCGAAACATTTCTGTCCTAGAACTTGAAGGGGAACGCGCTGTTATGGGGCCATCACTACAGAATCTTGACGTAACATAGCTGCTTAAGCTACTTGATGTTAATATTGGGATAGAGGAACACCCTAAGCTGGCTAAGATTGGGGACTATTGGGATGAGGGGACTATAGGAAAAATCGTAGAATTACTCACGGAATATTAGGACCTATTTCCGACGAAGTTCTCTGAGCTCAAGGGCTCCACCAGGGACCTTGGTATTATGTGTATCTCTTTGAAACCTGAGGCACGCCCCATCAAGTAGCGGCCATACCGCCTAAATCCCAAATACAAGCAAAAGGTCAAGGAAGAGCTGGATAAAATGCTTGCTGCCGGTATCATTAAACCAATTGAGTAATCAGACTAGGTAAGTCCAATGGTCGTCCAAGAAAATAATACCAAGGGATAAATACGCATCTTCATGGATCTGCACAAGTTAAATGACGTCTGCGTCTATGACCCCTTTCCTACACCCTTCTCCGACGAAATCCTTGATAGCGTTGGTGGACAGGAGGCCTATTCCTTCACCGATGGGTTCTCAGGGTACCATCAAATTTGGATTGCACCTGAAGATCGCAGTAATACTACTTTCGCGACTAAATGGGGGTCTTTCCAGTATACGGTCATGCCCTTTGGTCTCAAAAATGCACCTGTTATTTTTTCAAGGGTCGTAGTTGTTGTCTTCAAGGAACTTATTCATAAGTTCCTGGAGGTTTATTTCGATGATTGGACAGTTTTTGGCTTAGTCAAGGAACATGTCTCTAACCTGCGACTAATACTGGATGCGTGCTGGAAGCACCAGATCTCCTTGAATATTAAGAAGTGAATTTTTTGTGTTCCATTTGGAATCCTACTTTGACACATAGTCTGTCGGCAAGGATTGATGGTTGATCCTGCAAAGGTAGCCATAATTATAAACCTGGCAGTCCCCACAATGGAGAAACAGTTGCGTTCTATTCTCGGACACACTGGTTATTACCGGAAATTCATTCAGGAGTAGGCCCTGATTACAATGCCTATGGAAAAGATATTAAAAAAGGATGTTTCCTTCTTTTGGGATGATGAATGTCAGAAGATCTTTAAGATGCTCAAAGAGAAGATGATCTCTACCCCCATATTAATATTTCCTGATTGGTCAAAGGAATTTCATGTACACGTGGATGCGTCGAGTATCGCCTTGGGAGTTTTTCTCACTCAACCTGGAGAAGGAGATCTCGACCATCTGATTGCCTTTACAAGTCAAAAACTCTCAGGCGCAGAACAGAACTACTCCACCACTGAGCACGAAGGATTGGCTATGGTCTACATGCTATAGAAATATTGGCACTATCTACTGGGTGGACACTTTAAAATGTTCACTGATCATTCGGCTTTAAAATACATGGTCAAAAAGCTTGTGTTGGGGGGGAATATTTGCCATTGGCTGTTGCTATTCTAGGAGTATGATTTTGAGATCATCATCAAGCCCAAAAGGTTGAATGCTAGCCCGGACCATCTGTCTCACATTGAAATAGAAGAAGATCCTACTAGTTTGGACGAAGGCTTGCCAGATACACAGCCGTTTACCATTAAGGTGGTTGACGTACACTTTGCTGATATCATTGAGTTCCTCACTATAGGCATGGCCTCGGCTGGATATTCAGTACAGCAGGGGAAGGAATTGGTTACTCGGGCTGCAGACTTTACTATCCTCACCAGTCAGTTATACAAGCTAGGTGCCGATGAAATACTACGCAAATATGTCCTCGAACATGAACGGCTTATCGTGTTAGAAGAAGCACATGAAGGTGTTGCAGGAGGTCACTATGCAGGATGTGCAACCGCACAAAATATTTTTAGGGCTGGGTTATGGTGGCCTACGTTGCATCAAGATTCATACGCCTATTGTCGATCTTGCGACACATGCCAGCGCACAGGATGACCTTCACACTGAGATGAGATGTCGTTACAGCCTCAAGTGGCTTTACAAGCTTTTGAAAAATGGGCCACTGATTTTATAGGACCCACTAATCCGCTCAGAAATAAAACAGGCGCGCACTACATTATCACCACCACTGACTACGTCACTCAATGGGCTGAGGCACAAGCGGTGAAGGATTGTACTACGGATACCGTTGCGCACTTCATCTTTGAGCAGCTCCTGACCAGGTTCAGCTGCCCAAAAATCCTAATGAGTGACATAGGTACATACTTTTTCAACCAGAAGATTCAAGCCTTCAATGAGGAATTCCAAATCCACCATGCTCAGAGTACCCCATACCGCCCTCAGGAAACGAACCGGTTGAGGCTTTTAACAAAATTTTGGAACAGGCATTAACTAAGGTCTGCAATGTCGATCGTAGTGACTGGGATGTGCACATTCCATCTGTTCTGTGGCCTACTGAATGACCTACAAGAAGCTAACAGGCAGAAACCCCTTCCGGATGGTCTATGGTAAAGAGGCCATTATGCCCATTGAATACATTGTTCCTAGCCTACGCATTGCAGCATTTACCAATATGGAGGACCCCGATATCATAGAGGAGCATCTTGTGCAACTGGTGGCTCTTGAGGAAGATTGGTTTATTGCTAATCTTCATCAATAGGTTTAGAAGGCTCATGACAAAGCATGGCATGATCAACATATTCGCCAAAATACGTTTGTCACAGGTGAACTTGTCCTTTTATATGATAGCCAATTTGCGAAACATCCAAGCAAATTTCGACAGCACTAGCCGGGTCCCTATAAAGTTAAAGAAATCACGAATGGTGGAGCAGTGCAGCTAGCTACCCTACGTGGAGACATCATACCAGGCTTTGTCAATGGTAGTCGCCTCAAGCCTTACCAGGTTCAATGACTATATGACAGATGCAGTGACTCGGGACAAGTCACAAGATTGTGTTGGGGGACTGTTGGAATGAGGTCTCCTAACAAGCTACGAAACTGGTCCATTTTGAATATTTTTTATTATATTTAGCCTATCAGAGGGGTTTTGGGGTGGGTCAAAGCCTCTAACGCATTGTAATGGGTCAAAGGGTAAAATAGGGGTCTGAAAACCATGGGTTGCGGAACATAGGAAAGTTGAGGCTAGATTGTTATAAATAGAGATGCATTTTGTATTGTAAAGGATAGGAAATGATGAGCTATTAATGCGATATTTTTTTTAAGCTATCTATTTGGGTTTTGCGGAACGGACTCCTGTTGGCTGTGTGCGCAGAGATCCTAGTCCAGTTTTGTGCGAACCCTGCTGTTGTGTGTGCAGGTTGGGAAGGGAATTGGAATTGTAAGGAAGAATTGATGAATGAATGAATGTGAAAGATTGTTAGAGAATTGATTCTATGAGTACTGTTATATGAATTATTGGTAATTATTGTATTATGTGTTTTCTGTCCTTAAGCTGCGAAAGATCTCTGCACTGTGTTCTTGGATCTCGATCTGTTATGTTTTGTTTATGTACTGCTGTGTTGATGATATAACAAGCATATATCTATATATCTAGTGCACGTGGATGCGAATAGAGACTTAATTAACGTTGTGTAGAATAAGGTAATCAGGGATTACAGGATCTAGCACTACTCTGCTTGCTTTACCCATCCTTTCTTAGGGTGTGGAAACCTGGTTCCAGCACCCACCCATACTACTTCGGGTGAGACTTTGACCTGCGAAAGCAAGTCACTGCCGAAAGGGCCAGTATTATAGGGGTTTGTTGGAAAACCTTGCTTACCAAACCTGGGTCAGGACCCCTTGAGCCAACAATCAGCAACCCTTTCCTTCTTCCCTGAACTAAAAAGGAAAATAGATTATTTTAAAATTCCTGACAATCAAGCTCTCCCTTTCTTTCTATGAAAATAAATGATAGCCATGGAATATTATTTTCAGTGAGAAAAATCGTAAGCAATAATCAGTCACTTGGTGATACTATGAAATACAGGGGTCTCACACTGGCTCCAACTGGGGATGACATCTCCTTCAGGAGGTGTCAAGAACACCATAGACTAGTGGCCTAATCCATTGGGCTGATCCCAACCCTACAACCTGATCTACTAAAACTTTTGTGGCTGAAAAACTTCAAGCTGAAGTCAACACTCTCTGCAAACTGAATTTTGGAACACACTTGATCTAAAAACGGAAAAGTAACCTGAGACTGAAAACTTGAAAAATACTCAAAGTACTGAGCTCATTTGCACACCTACCTACCCAATCTACAATTCTAATCATTTTTCTTCCTTTTGGGGTGCATTTTTTTCTAGTGGACCCTGACCTCATTTTTTCTTTTGAATTTCTTACCCATCACCTATCCCTTATTTCTCCTATTGGTTCAGATTAGGCTATTGAACCAATGTCATTTTCTACCTAGCTACTGATGAGCCAAGATTAAATGGTTTGGAAAATATTCATTTTCTAACCTATTAGCAGAAAATTAAAAGTTTTACAACCATGCTTAGAATGTATGATTGCACAAAACTCTTTTCAATAGTAGTGGCATTTTGATTTGCAACACTTTTAGAAATCTTTATTTTTTGTGTGGGGATTTCCTTTTCCTTTTTTAAATACCCTCTTTTCTTCTCATTTTGTTTCTTTTTATCTTTGTTTGGAAAATACTTTTGAATATTTGAAACCTTTGTACAACATAAAAATTTTGAAAAGAGGAAGTACACAGTTACCAAACACCCCAAAACCAGTAGCCTTGTATACTTCTCCTCTACAACACTTTGAATGATCTCTTTCTTCCCCTCTTTTTTTTACTTACTTATCAGACTACGCTTATGGAATTCACCTCAGGCTTCAACCTTCTCTAATGTATTATTGAAAATTGTAAGGCTATGGTATTTAAAATGTTGAAATTTTTATCTGAGTTTTTAACGAAAATAATGTTTTAGCATCCTTCCATTGATAAGATCTCCAAACAACTCTATTCCATCCATATCTTGCAAGAAAAAAGTATTATCTCCTCTAAAATAATGAATAATGTATGGACCTTTCCACGGGTTGTCAAAATTTCCATGCTTACTTTTATCCTCTCTTCTAGAATCCCATTTCATCACTTTATCCACAATATTGAAATTGTTTGCTTTTGTTCTTTTGTCAAAAATCTTCTTCTAATTTTCTTGCACCAATTGAGTTCTGGTGTACACCTCTTCTCTGGATTGTTGCAACTGAATAGTCTGGCCTATTCTTCTTTGCACATCATTTTCTTCAACCTGCACCTCTTGAATGAGTTTCATGGCTAGCACTCATAAGGATGTTAGGAAAACTGCATCCATTCCATAGACTAACTGGTATGGTGACATGCCAATTTATTTCTTATTTGTCAGTCTATCAGCCCACAATGCATGCACCAATTTGTTATGCCAAGATTTCTTATTATCTTCCAGCAACTTCTTGATGATGTTGACCAGGATCATGTTGGAGGACTTGGCTAGTCCATTACCTTAATGGTAATAAGCAGTTGAATGCCCCAAAGAAATTTGATATCTATGGAAAAAATCCACCATCTTCTTGGAATTAAAAGCAACAACATTATCTGTAATGATTTTCCTAGGAAAACCAAATCTTGACAAGATGTTGGCTTCAAGGAATTTGATAATCACTGAGTCAGTAGCAGTTATGGAAGGAATGGCCTCTATCCACTTGGTAAAATAGTTTTTAGAAGGAAGGATCCATTTATTTTTGGCCAAGGAGGAAGGCTATATTTCTCCAATGAAGTCTAAACCCCATTGTTGGAAAGGAGTTTCAACAGAGATTGGATATAAAGGCAGAGGCAGAAACTTTCTTTTTCCCTAAAAAATTTGGCATTTATGATAGGTAGCTACCATGATTCTCCTCCTTGATCAATATCCATATGAACTTGGGCTCTCTTCCTATATCTTATTTTTAATTATTTACTAGAGGTATTAGTCACCAAAGGTGACTGGTCCTCTCTTGGCCTTTTTCTCCCTACCTCTTTCTCTTGATCTTTCCCCTTGTCTTATTTTCCTTCTACATTCTTCCTTTCTTGTGGTGTTGGGGTTTGGACACCTAGAGTGGATAACACTTGTTCTTCCTCTTCTTGGAGGGTGTTGGGCACCCATTCTGTTTAATTTTCATACTTCTCAATTCAAGGTTTGTGTGTGTGAACATAGGGTGTGGATATGTTTTCCACCCTTTTCCTGGAGATAATCCCTGCAAGGTTATAAGACCAAGTGAAACTATGGCTGAAGCCCATCTCTTTCAGTGTCTTTTCTGCCTCCTCTCTTACTTCTATACTATTACAAATGAAAGGCCCAATTGTTGTCTTGATCTTGAACTGAGCCTTATTATTTGCAAAAACAAAGTGGAGCTCATCTGCATGTATCATTTTCCTTATGTATTATAGTGCAAAGACCCTCATGGAGAGGAACTTTGGAAATTTGTATGGGGCTAGCTCATTTCCATAGACTCCAATATCTCTGTAATTTTGGTATAAATACCAATCTATTGTATTCACTTTCTCTGTTAGTTACATGGTTTTCTGGATTTCTTCATTTATCCTGGGCTCTGCTGCATTGATGAGTGTGCTAATGGTTGGGTGCACAAAAAAATCTACAAAATCCTTGTATGCATAATCCTTATGATCTTTTAATAGCAGGGTGGTCCAAAAAATGACAGATTGAGGCTCATCATATTCATTTACCTTGGTCTTCCAAATTTAAACCTTCGTGACTGGAAATGGACAAACATATACACCAACATATAGGAATATTTGAAAACCTCCTCTGTATCAAACTTTAAAAACTTTTCATGAATGGCCTCTGCAAGAAACTAAGCATAGTTGAACAGGACTTTGGGTTTAGCATCTGGGGAAAGAGTGGACAAAAAACCTATCATAGCTTCATCTTCCCACTGATCAGTGTGATAACCCAATAAATAAGATAAAATAGACATAATGTGCTTGGTGCTATCAGACAATATATATGAGGGATAAGGAGTGTTATTTGTAGGCATTGGGGTATTAGGGGCCATGGAAAGTTGCAAAGTTTTGTCTCTGTTGGCAAGGTCAAGCTTCTGATAACATTCTCTGAGGGCTTCATACGAGAAAGGGACCACTTGTTCATGATTGGGGGCCTGCATCATCTTCTGGATGGATTGGGAATTGATGGCAAATAGGATTTCTCTTGTTGGGGTGACTATGGTCCTCTGATTAATGTCATAATAGATTCAACACTTCCTGATGAACTCTGGGGAACTATGGATTTTTGGAAAGATGTGAAGAGGAAGTTAGGTCTCCCATAGGCTAATGTCATCGGCTCCTTCGAGAAAGTTGTCCTCAAGCCAGCAATAGACATCTAAATAATCGAAGTCTAACTTTGTCTCGTTGATTTTATAGCCTCTGTCTACTAGAGCCAAGTGATCTAGGTCCACTTGTGGGTAGACCATAGGTTTAAAATGATACTGATCTAGCTTTGGAGGCATCTCTTCAATGATTCTTCTTTCACAACCTCCAATGGAGAATGGGATGACAGAGGGGGTGAACCAAGAAAGGGAAATGGTTATGGATTAGCATTGGGAACGGGTATAACAGAAGGGGATAGTGACTGAGATTGAACAGTCTAAAGGAGCCCTGTAATCTGGTTCACAGAGTGCTGAAAACTCTTCTTTGAAGAAAAAATGGCTTTTCAGCAACCGTTTGCACAATTCTCACTTTTCTTCAATAATACCTACAAATTTAACTCTTGCATTAGTTTGACAATAATAGACTGAGTAAAATCTGTAGTTTTGCCGAAATTTGGCTTTAAAACAATGATGTGGTGGTGTGGAGGTGGCATGGGTCCATTGGATAATGGCCTGACCCTTTATGGCGCAACAAATTTCTTAACGGGAGGGGATGTGATTGAGTGAAGTGGATAGGCAAGAGAAAACGTGGCACGAATGGTACAGGAAACAATAAAAAGGTGTAGTGGTTTGGTGAGTGGCGCAAATGGATTTTCAGAAGGGGTGAGGGCAATAAACGCTATTGGAAAGGAGGGTGTGAAATAGCCATGGGCGTGGCACGTATCCAAAGGGGCGGTATGGGATACCGCCCATTTCAGACCCCCCCCCCCCCCACCCCCCCCCCTTTTGTTAACACTCGATGGATGCAAGGAGGCCGAAAGGCATTGTATGCAATACGATGCATGGAGGTGAGCAGGGATGGTAGGGTGTTGTGAGGGGTTTAGCAAAAACATGATGTGGAAAGGAGTAGGTGGGTCTGTCCATAGCCCGTAGGTCACAAATTTTATTATGTGTCGCAGGATGTAAAGTTCAAAATTTATGATTTGCAATATGTGCTCAGGTCCCACCCCCATCATACATCTTACTTCGATGATATTAACACTTATCATGGACGCCATGTTTTAAAAATTGTGATGTGCACTATGTGAACAGGCCCCACCACATCGCACATCACACTTCGGTGACTTTAATATTTACCTTTGCAACTAACTTTTAAAACTTGTGGTGTGCGGTATGTGGGCCAGGGCCACGTCATCTGCCACATCACCTTGCCATGTCATCATAAATAAACTGTGATCTATGGGGTCGGAGCCACATCACCTGCCATGTCACTGCCATGTCATCTTACCATGTCGCTTATATCACACTCCGGTGATTTTAACACTTACCATGCACTTATTCTTTAAACATTGCAGTTTTCAATTGCGATCGGGTCCCACCATCATCACATATCACACTTCGGCAATCTCCACCTTTCTCTCCCAGATCTGTCCTTTGAAACTTGCAATGTGCAATTGCGATCAGGTCATATTGCAAGTTAAAGAATTTAACTTGCGGGCGGTTTAATAGGTAAGTTATAAAATGTGCGAAGTCTGAAATGTGATGCGCTAAATGCTGAAGAGCGTCAAAAGGCGAAAGGTAAGGAAAATGTGGAATACAAAGGTTTTACATGTGGATTTTGGTAATGTATAAAGGCTGGATGGGTCCCACCAAATCGCATCGACGAAGTTTTAAGTTTTGGTGATGAGTTAAGAAGAAAATTTTAAAACTTGCAGGGCGCGAAGTGTGGGCAAGAGGTAATGCTTATGGTATACGGTTGTTCGATGGGCGGGCAGAGCTGGTAGCATTAAGACTTCGGACTTAGATATAAGTGGGTTTATAAAGGGGTAATTCTAAAAGGTTATATATGTGGCTTTTAGGGTTTAAATGGGATTCAGAGCATTGGAGTTCAGAATTTAGGAGAATGAAACGTAAGAAGAAGGTAGCTATAATGAATGAGGGTAGTATGAATTTTTCTCAACATCCCACTTAATCAGCAACCCTTTCCTCCTTCCCCGAACTAAAAAGGCAAATAAATTCTTTAAAATTTCTGACAGTCAAGTTCTCCCTTTCTTTCTCTAAAAATAAATGATAGCCATGGAATATTATTTTCAGTGAGAAAAATCTTAAGCAATAATCAGTCACCTAGTGATACTATGAAATACAGGGGCCTAACACTGGCTCTAGATGGGGAAGGCATATCCTTTAGGAGGTTTCAAGAACACCATAAACTAGTGGCCTGGTCCATTGGGCTGATCCCAACCCTACAACCTACTCTACTAAGACTTCGTGGTTGAAAAAATTCAAGCTGAAGTCAACACTCTCTGCAAACTGAAGTCTGGAACACATTTGATCTAAAAACTGAAAAGTAACCTGAAAATTGGAAAAATGCTAAAAGTACTGAGCTCATTTTCACACCTACCTACCAAATCTACAATTCTAATCATTTTTTTTCCTTTTGGGGTGCATTTTTTTCTAGCAGACCCTAACCTCATTTTTTCTTTTGAATTTCTAACCCATCACCTATCCCTTATTTCTCCTATTGGTTAAGATTAGGCTACTGAACCAATGTCATTTTCTACATAGCTACTGATAAGCCAAGATTAAATGGTTTGGAAAATCTTCATTTTCTAACCTATTAGCAGAAAATTAAAAGTTGTACAATCATGCTTAGACTATATGATTGCACAAAACTCTTTTCAATAGTAGTGGCACTTTGATTTGCAGCACTTTCAGAAATATTTATTTTTTGTGTGGGGATTTCTTTTTCCTTTTTTAAATACCCTCTTTTATTCTCATTTTGTTTCTTTTTATATTTCTTTGGAAAATAATTTTGAATATTAGAAACCTATGTACAACATAAAAAATTTGCAAAGAGGAAGTACACAGTTACCAAACACCCCAAAACTAGTAGCCTTGTATACTTCTCCTCTACAACACTTTGAATGATCTCTTTCTTCCCCTCTATTTTTTATTTACTTATTAGACTAGGCTTATGGAATTCACCTCGGGCTTCAACCTTCTCCAATGGATTATTGAAAATTGTAAGGCTAGTGTATTTAAAATGATGAAATTTAATATGAGTTTTTAACGAAAATAATGTTTTAGCATCCTTCCATTTACAGGATCTCCAAACAACTATGTTCCATCCATCTCTTGCAAGAAAAATGTATTATCTCCTCTGAAAGAATGAATAATGTATCGACCTTTCCACAGGTTGTCAAACTTTCCATGCTTACCTTTATCCTCTCTTCTGGAATCCCATTTCATCACTTTATCCACAATATTGAAATTGTTTTCTTTTGTTCTTTTGTCAAAAATATTCTTCTAATTTTCTTGCACCAACTGATTTTTGGTGTACACCTCTTCTCTGGATTGTTGCAGCTGAATAGTTTGGCCTATTCTTCTTTGTACATCATTTTCTTCAACCTGCACCTCTTGAATGAGTATCATGGCTAGCACTCATAAGGATGTTGCGAAAACTGCATCCATTCCATAGACTAACTGGTATGGTGACATGCCAATTTATTTCTTAGTTGTCAGTCTGTCAGCCCACAATGCATGCACCAATTTGTTATGCCAAGATTTATTACTGTCTTCTAGCAACTTCTTGATGATGTTGACCAGGATCTTGTTAGAGGACTTGGCTAGTCCATTAT
This sequence comes from Pinus albicaulis, assembly GCA_034641835.2. Lineage (NCBI taxonomy): Eukaryota > Viridiplantae > Streptophyta > Pinopsida > Pinales > Pinaceae > Pinus > Pinus albicaulis. Next base: position 826,381,792 of record CM076573.1, read on the forward strand.
CTTAAGGGTAATAAGCGGTTGAATGCCCCAAATAAATGTGATATTTGTGGAAAAAATCCACCATATTATTGGACTTAAAAGCAACAACATTATCTATAATGATTTTCCTAGGAAAACCAAATCTGGATAGGATGTTGGCTTTAAGGAATTTGATAATCACTTATTCAGTAGCAATTATGGAAGGAATGGCCTCTATCCATTTGGTAAAATAGTTTGTAGAAGTAATGATCCATTTATGTTGGGCCGAGGAGGAAGGGTAGATTTCTCCAATGATGTATAAACCCCATTGTTGGAAAGGAGCTTCAACAAAGATTGGATATAAAGGCAGAGGCAAAGACTTTCTTTTTCCCTCAAAAATTTGGCATTTATGATAGGTAGCTACCATTTTGTGGACATTAGGGAAGAGAGTAGGCCAATATAAACCAGCCCTAAGGATCTTGTTAGCAGTGGTTTTCCAATAGATATTGTCTCCAAAATTCCCTTCATGAAATTCATGCATAACCCTATATGCATCTTCTTGAAGAAAAAATTTAAGCAATATGCCACCGGAATATTTCCAGTACAAAACATTTTCTAGGATGCATAATTTTACAGCTTTCAATTTCAAGAATCTATCTTTTGTTTTATAAAAACCAGGAGGAGAATTAAAAAAAATAGAACATATAGTATATCTGCATACCAGGGAGGATTTAGGAATGCTTCCTCAATAGGTGGAGTCGCCAGCTCCTCAGTGAATGAATCATATTAACGTCTAGTGCTTGAAAATTTGTTTCGGCCATCAATTTGAATAATCCTTGTCCCTTGATTAGTTTGGTGGGTCTGATTTCTAAATCATATTCCAAGGTAACAAAAATCCACTTGCCTCTTTTTCCATCAATATCATGTGTTAGGATGCCTTTGACAACTTTATTGAGCACAAATGCAATGATGTGGAATGTAGAATGTAAACTACGAAATCCTTCAGTGTTTTGATCAAGGTGAAAGCCTACTTTTCCATGATATTGTACTTATAAGGTGAATCTCTTAAAGCTCGGCTAAAAAATGCTATGGGCTACTCTTGTCCCTCTTTATTTTTCTGCAGCAATACATCATCAATTGTGTGCACTGATGCAAAGGAGAAAATGAAGAAATCCTTGGTGAAATCAGGGCTGATTAGAACTGGTGTTGTAGTGAGTGCCTGCTTTACCAGGTCAAAGGATTATTTAGCCTCTTTGGTCCACTTGACTCCTGAATCTCTTTTGAGCATGTTAGTGATATTCCTTAGAAATTCTGCAAGGTTTGGTATAAACCTCCTCAAAAAAAATTTCTTTCCAATGAAGGCTTGCAGCTCCTTGATATTTCAGGGATGGCTAATTTGCAGTATGCCCTCAAACCTGCTGGGGTCAATCTTGGTCCCTTCTTCAAATATGATGTGGCTTAGAAGCTTTCCTTCTTCAAGACCAAATAATTATTTCTTAGGATTCATAGATAGACCGAACCATCTGCACTTTTCAACGACTCTTCTCAAATGGTCCAAATGTTCTTCGTTAGTTTTTTAATATACAGTAATATCATCAAGATATATCACAATGAAAAGACTGATTTCTTCTGAAAAATAAATATCCATTTCTCTTTGAAAAGTGGCACCAGTATTTATTAATCCAAAGGGAATTTTTACATACATGAAGGTTCCCCAAGGAGTAGTAAAAGTTGTTTTGTGTTGATCATTTGGATGCACCAACACTTGATTGTACCCTGAAAATCCATCTAGCAAAGAGATTCTTTTGGAGCCGGCTACCTTTTGCAATATGTGGTCCATCTTTGGTAAAGGGTAGTTGTCCTTAAGGGATTCCTTGTTTATATTTTTGAATTCAATTCAGAGCCTGATCTCACCTGTCTTATTTCTTATATGTAAAATATCAAAAACCTATTCAGAGTACCTGATTGGGACTATTATCTTAGCATCATACATTTTCTTGATCTCCTTATCAACCAAAGGCATTTGGACAGGATTTATCCTGTGCAGTTTCCTTTTGAAAGGATTCTGGTTCTCCTTGACTAAGATTTTGTGCTGGATAATATCTGTATCATAAGATTTCAGGTCTTCATAACTCCAGGAAAAAACATCAATAAACTCTTTAAACAAAGCAATGTATTTATGATTTATGGATACTGGTAGTGTCTTTAATAACTTTACCATTTTGGGCTCCTACTCACTGCCCATATTTCATTCCTCGATATTTGATTCTGTAGATTCCATTTTTGGTTTCCTAGCCACATCATTGAAATCGAATAGTTCCTCAGAGGGAAAATTCCTCTAGGCAGGGTGTTGTCTCTGAGTTGTAGTACTTCAAATTCTTCTTTTTCTGGATCTTCATGCATTTTTGTCCTATGTAGATCTTTATTTGCTAAAAATTTAATATCAGAATCATGAGGAGGTTCCTCCCTGCACATTTGTTCTTTAATAGAGCAGTCTTCTTCACACTCTAGGTCCAAATTGGAATCTTCAAACTCACCCTTGTATTGCGGGAAATTCTCAATCTGTTTGTCATCTCCAAATACTTTCCAATATCTCATATTATCAGGCATTGTTGGGTGGTGTTTAACTTGCACTCTATATTTTTTGTTAGGATGAGGTAATTGACAAGTGTTGGCTGAAAATGCTAATCCATTGGCAAGGATATATTGATTTCTTGGAAGTGAGGCAAGGTCATACTCATTGAATATTTTTAGGAGGTTAAGGGTAGCATTCCTATATGCTCTCAATATGGGATGCTTGGCTTAATATTCTCCCTTGATTTCTTTAATGAAGAACTTAGAATCCCCATGAACAGAGATTATTTTGGCTCCTAATTTCTTTAGCAGTTGTAAACCCAAAAGGAGCACCTCATATTCTGCTATATTGTTGGTACACTAAAATTTTATCTTGTAATAATTCCCTTTTGCATGGTTATATTCAGTATTACATACCCACAACCCTGCTCCTGAGCCAGCTTTGCCACAAGAACCATCAAAAATCATGTTCCAAAAAGGTTCAGGTTCAGACTTGTGATGCACCATTTCCATTTGGTCTGACTATTCTCTCTTCTGGTCTTCTTCTTCTCCAGCTATTTGTTCATTAATATTTACATTATTGTAGAGAATAAATGATTCAAGGTCAGAATGAACGGAGTACAGGGGGTAGTTATGAGGCTTTTCTTGACTGCTCACCATGTATTTCATTAGATTCTCCCTATGCAATATCCTTTGTTGGCCAAAAACTGGTATGGTAGAATAAGTCATATCCATTTGGAGGGTGCCTTGAAGCTTGGCTCCCCATGAGCGTGATAAAATAATTTCATATTTAGGATGGATGTCAGCCACCACTATTTCCATCACTAGACTCTTGGATGGTATATGGGCTAAAGTAATACAGAGATCTTTAATGAGGCCTAAACATTTGACTTTGCTGGATTAAAATGAGTACACGTGTTTGTAGGGTCTAGTTATCTCCAAGCCAAGTCTCTCAATAATTTCCTTTGGCATGGGATTATAATATTCACCTGAGTCTATCATGGCATTATGGAGGATTTTATCATGAACATTCAACTGAGATAAAATGGGGTAACAACTCCCTCTTGGAATTTACCCCCTACTTCTGGCCCAAAAAAAACTCTAGGTTTGTCATCATTTAGATTGATAGTGTCAGTAATGTCTCCTATGTTCGGCACCTTTAGGACTTGGGACCTATATACATCCCAGTTCACCAATTTAGTGAGGGGGACATAGATTTTTATTTTGGAAATTTCATTCTCAAGTTGAATGGTGTCTGTGTTTTTGGTAGATTTGAATCATTCTTTCAGGCGCTATTTTTGCAGCAACTTCAGATTGTTGGCTGGTATTAGGGATATTAGCTAGAACAATTTTGCTAGGGTTGACCACTGGTCTACTAGTGCTTCTTTCTAGATCATTATTTCTAGGGATTTTAGTAATTTTCTTTGAACTTTCTGTTGTTTTCTTAGGATCAGCTTCAGGGGCATTTTTAGCAGAGTTTTCATAATTATTTCTCTTGGGAATATCGAAATTTTTCTTGATTCATAGGTTATATGTCTATGCACCTCCATGATGGCATTCTTGAACCCTTTAGACTCTTCAAATTCTACTTCAGTTTGAATCAAAGAAAATAATTCTTGTTCTTCTTCAGTGAGGAAAACAATATCTTCATTGTTAATTCCCATTAGATTAATTTTACTTTCTTCTAGTTTGTCAACCACCCCCTCATCTTCATCAACATAATTTTCTTAGAATGGAGGCCTAATTTTCTAGTCAGATCCCCTCTATTCTCTTTGTCTTATTTGAGGGGGGTTTCTTCTAAAGTTTTGGTTTCTATTTTGAGGAGTTGGCTGATTTTCCCTAGGGACATCTCTTTCATTCAGGTTGATCCTCTCCATCATCCTCTCCATGGTTATAACCAGGATATCGATCCTAACATTAGATGTGGAGGCTACAGGCTCTTCCTTGATAGTGAATCTCTTCTCATTTCTCATTCTAGCCCTTTTTGCAATCAAATTTTCTTCCACAATTACTGCACCCCTCTGCATGTCTTCTAAAGTAGGAGGATCTCTTTTTCTCAGTTGATAAGCCATCTCTAGGTGGAAACCGTCTGAAATTTTCATTAGGGCTAAACCTTGTGGGGGTTTCATGTGAGGAGGGAGGGCGTTGTATACACTATTGAACCTAGTACAGTAATCTTGGAAACTCTCTCCAACATTTCTCTTGATGTTCTCATATTCTGACAAGATTTGGAGAGGATTTTTCTTGATTTCCCATTTATTAATGAACATCTAGTGAAGGGTTGGGAGGTCATGTATACTATTTGGGGTCAAGCCTTTAAACCACTTCCTTTCTTCTCCCCCCAAGATTGGGCAAACATCCTAAACTTAATAGTTTCATCATCTATCTCTTGACGGTCAAAATAGTCATTCATTTTATCCACATGTTGTTGAGCAGTTGTAGGATCATTTTCATCAAATACGGGAATTTTGGACTGATAATCCTGTGGCAAAGGCGCCAAAGGTTGAGGTATCACCAATGGAGCATACCAATCTACCATGATTAGTGGTAGGGGAACCCAAGGGGGGTTAATAAGAGGAGGGTTGACCAAGGGAGGTGGAGGGTTAAGTGGAGGAAGATGGAAAGTGGGTGTATGAGTGGAGGTTTGGGCACTATGGTGGGAAAGGTTCAAGGAAATGGCAGGAGATGCAGATACACTTGAGAAATTTGACTGAGAATGAGTAGACTTATAAATAATCGAAGGAGTTGCTATTGTCAGAGCTGATAATTCTACAGACTGCTGAAGATAAGCATCATCAATAGCTGAGGTGAGCTCTGTTACCAAACCTTTAATGAATTCAAAGTGTTGGAGAAGCTGAAAGTTAGTTTGAGTAGAGGTAGAGGCTCCCCCAATAGGAATCTACTATAAGATGGATGGCTCAAAAACTGTCTAGTCTATCGAATTCTGAGATTTGGTCCTGAACAAGGTTTGCTCAAAGTGTAAGTTGAACCAGATATCTTGCAAGGTTGCAAGTTTTTCAGGGAGGGAACTTTCTTTGTGAAGAGGCTTGCTAATAGTTGGAATCTTAGATGTGGAATTTTTCTTAGGATTTTCTCTGGATTGTCAACTATTGCAGGGGGATTTGGGTCAGGATGGGATCTGGTAAAGATTCTTCTGGAAGCCCGAATTCAGACCCAAGGCACAAACAGGCTAAATATTTTTACAAAAACCAATCTGTATAAATGATCTGAAAATGAAATTATTTGTAATACTATGCAAAGTATTCATTTCCATTTAATTAAGTGTGCAAAGTGTTTATCATGTCTTGCAATTTAAACAAAGTATTTTTGGTAATTGTTTTTGAGTTTATGTGTAAGGGAAGGTTAATCAAAATTATTTTTTAACATCTTGAATTAGAAATACACAGTATAATAACTTCACCATAACAACACAACAACATGATGAGGCATTTCACTCCTCCTGGGCTACATTTGTCGGGTCCAAGGCTCTCAATGAGCATGTCCTTGCTCTATTAAGTTGCTCAAATTGGTTTTACAGTGAGAAAAAGGCCTAAAAAAGAAAAACCAACTGTGAAATTGAATTCAGAAGACAGAAATAAGCTAATAATGGCTTTTATTTCACCTCAAACAGTGAAGTGTAGCCTAATGCAGCTCCATTTCCCTCATGGCCCTGTTGACTCTCCAAGATTCCCTGAAGCAAAAATGGTTTAAAAACACCTCTGTTGGCTATGAAAAATGTCCCAAACTCTCCATAATGCTCAGAATACCCAAAATTGACCAAAATTTCATCCAAATTGGTCCAATATTGAAGAAGTTATGATAAAAACAAGTTTCTGCCTAATGTCAATTAAAAAACCCACTAAATGTGGGAGAACTGCAGATAGTCGCACTAAAATTGGCACTAAGGCCAGATTTGGTGGAACGTGCCCAGTTCTGGCAGAACCAATGATAGTTAAGTTAAATTTTTGGTGGGCGGTCACATGTCAAACTCCGTTTAAACCGCCGACCAAACCACACGTAAAACTGTCGCATTAAATGTTTGGGGTGACAGGGTCACATGGACCTCTGTCCAACCCGCCTATGAAACCACAACTTATCCACTTAACTATTGCATTATATGCTAGAATGTGGTCACATGTCGCACCTCCATAGATAAACCGCCAAGTAAACTAGGCTTATCCGTCCACCCCACCTTGCATTTATTGTTGGACTATCTGGCCACATAACACGGTTTTCGGGCGATTAAATAAACTGTCTATCCCCGTCGATAAAGACCTTAGGCTAGGGTTCTCAGCCCAAGGTCATATCACATGTGGGGGTTGGCCCTTAGGGGATGGCCTCCTTTTCTGCCTAATGACATTTAATTGAAACTTTAAATACAACCTTTAACCTTTGTATGTTAAGAACTAAACTTGTGGCATGATGGTAGGGCATGGCACTTGCAGCGGTGAGGTCTGGGGTTTGAACCTGCGGACTCACAAAATTTTGTTACACCAAAATTTCCACAGCCTGGGGCCACGTGGCGGCCTCCGGGCTTGCCACATGGCATCCGCTGATTGGCTGAAATAATAAAAGTCAAACCAATGACGAATAAACATATGCCACTTGTCATCATCAGATACGCCCAAATGGAATACGCCATGGAATATTTTGGAGAATATTCCCAAAATATTCTTTGGAATATTCTTTTTTTAATATTTCCAAAGTCAAATTCAACCTTGGTCAAACTGGATTTTTGAAGGATACTGAAAACTTCAAACCTGCATAACTTTCACATTCGACGTCAGATTTGAGTGTCGTTCATGGAGCCATAATCGTAGTAACGAGGCCTATCCATTCATTTAGGTTTCAACCAATTCTAAGCAATTCCATTTTTGAGCATTTTTTCCACTTGGACATGATCACTTGATCACACCTTCCAAATGGGAATATTTTGGACCCCAAAAGCTCTTTGATTTACAGAAACTAAAGATGAGGAGACTAATTCTCCTCTCTTCCAACTTGGAACCACTGAAATCTTCCCAACTTCATCAAATTGAGCTTCTCATAAAAAGATAAATTCTTCATTGAATCTGTTGACCAACCGTTGATAACCTTGACTGAGTCATAATGCAAATTTTTGAAATTTCCTGAACAACAACAAAAATTTGCAGAAAACATATTGCTTCTACAATGGTCTACCTTCAAATAAAACTGAAATTGAGATTCACCTTGCCAACTGTCCTTATTGCAAATTTTTTCCGAATGAGTTATGTACTTGCATCGATTCCCGACCAAGTTTTCTCGCCATACCACCTTGCCATTCTGAAACCAGCATTGACCCATGTTGAACTTTGTGCCCTCTTTTCTTGCATGCTTTACCCTCTCTTGGATTCTTGCACCATCTTGCACCAACACTTTGTTCCCTGTACCAATCGACACCAAAGGCACTTTCTGCAACGTCTTGTCATCTTTCAAGGATGACCTACTTTCAGGCTGAAACATATCATCATTTATATTAGTAATAACATGAAAAGGAGAATGTACAAAATATTTTTTCTTAACCATGAACAAAGTCAAATTTTGACTTGCATTGACAAGCCTTTTCAATTGTCCTGCATGGACTAAAGAAGATTCTAGCTTCTTCCGATGTGCTCTCACAATAAAATCTTTTCCATCCTTGAACAGATGATACTTGTTCTCATGGCAATGGAAGATCGTTTTTCTACCATATAAATATGGACTACCCAACACAACACCTGTAATGTCAAGCGGTACTACATCTAGTTCAACCTAATCAACATAATGAGCTATTATGGCAAAGCGTAACATGCACTTTATTGAGACTTGTAAATTAGCATCCTTACAAATCCATCCAAGTGGATATGGCTTTGGATAAGGTATGGTCTTTGTTGGGCTGTGAATACGACCACTTTTTAACACTTATTTCATCCATTTTTACTTTTCTTTATCATATCATTTATTATAATTTATCATATAAATCAATTTTATAATGATTTATGCTCTTATGGATGAATATTATTTCTTCTCCTTTATTTTTAATAAATTGATGATTATTATGCATAATTTTATCAATGATGGTTTATTAATATATTTTGTAATATCACTCACCATTTTAGCCTCCAAGATATTTTTCAGACTGCAGATTTGATTTCCAAATCATCATGAAATATTCCAACTCAGAAATTCGCTGGAATAAGAAGTGACAGTTTTGCGGTTGAGATTCTGGGCAAATGAAGATGAATCTGGAAAATCCGGAACATGGGTTTTGTCCAGAACGAGCCCAGTTAACTTTTTTAATGAGCTTTTTGCCCAAATTAGGCCTGTATTGAGAGAAACACAGGGTTCTTTGAGAATTATTTTCTCATATTTGTTGTTGCGGTCGTCCTCCAAATCTCAGCTGCAAAGCCAAATTCGCCTTGCTCTTGTTGAAAGATTGTTGGAAATATATTTTCTAGTTGATCAATTTGTTGGGAAAAATCCAATATTGTTATGAGAGATCATATTTTCTATTTAATTTCTGCTCTTTCTGATTATAAAAGGAGAACATGTATTGTGTATTGGAGAATGGATGATTATTGAATTCCTTTTGTAACACTGTAATTCCTTGACTCTTGTGAGCAAAGAGCAACTGATGTAAAAGCTATTCATGTTTGATTAATACAAAGAGGTGTTCTCGTTCATTTCTCAAGCTCTGTAGTAGCCCAGTGGCGTTTCACCGGCGATTGAGGGCCCGACCCTGGTGGAGTGATCCGCTGTTTGTATTTCTATTCTTTTATTTTTGTTGTGTGATAATTGCATTTAGATTCATTATGATTATAGATTTATTTGATTTCTGTTGGATTGAATTCGGATTTGATGTATACGCTAATGAATTGCACTGCTATTTTACTTCAGCAAGGATCGTATTTCCTATCTTATTCATCTTGCTATATTTTATAAAGCGTTATTTTTCCATTGATTTATGATTCATTCCAATGAACTGTTTCATAGTCTTGGCTGTCGACAGGATTGGAGTATTGAGATTAGTTTTCTAATTGTGTTAGAATTAGAATTGTTGTTCATATTGCTGTTCCATTTATGTTTATTGTTTATTTCTTATTCATAGCTTCAGATTAGCAAATAGATGAGTTACAATTGGTATGCATAGGAATTACAAGTTGTTGTTTCTTTCCAGATTTTGTTCCTTTCAGTTATTTTCATCAGCACGAAGATTGAGTTTGCTTTCATTTCAATTCTTTAAGATCACCAACTGTATAGGACACTGGTTATTGCTTCCAAGTCCCCAAATTGGCTATCTTGCATCGATTTCTAAGGGAAAGAGTTATTGCTACTGTATCCCTGATCGATGTTTTTAAGATTTGTTTAATTAAGGTTTCAGAGAATTTCCATTTATGTTGTTGTAGTAAGATTTCATTTCCAAACATCTATTTACTTTTGTATTTAGCACAATGTACTACATCTTACAAGGAATTTCTCTTAGTTAATTGCAGCCTTAGACAGAGTACACTCTTGAAATAAAAATTCGCTCCCGGATTGATAATTAATGTGAGATAAATAGGTGTTAAAAAGATACCTTTTATACCTCGACATTTTGGCACCATTTCCAGGGAGAGTGTATTCCATTTAGAAAGAGTGATGCATATTTAATTTTTTCTGCTTGGGAAGAATTGGGTATTAAAGACGGAAGGTAAGAGCCTGCGCACTGAGCAAGAAACACACTTGTTCACTGGCTCGCTTCATAGCAGAATTGAGTGAAAGCTTAAGGTAGAAATGAATGCTTGCGTTTTTTTGAATTTTAGAGGTAGAAATTTTGAAAAAAATCTTGTAACTCCACTCGAGTGGTGATGTAAGCAACACCCATTTCCCTAACCAATTGACAGGAACATTTGAAGGAGGATCCTCAAAGAAACACATGAAGAACAACTTTTATTATGGTAAGAAATGGCTCACATTGCAACTTTTGAATTCTCTATCAAGGATCTAGGAGGAGTGACACAAATGCACATAATTCCCCCATTGTCTCTACCAAATTTTCATGGTTTGACAAATGAAGATCCAGATACATTTTTATTTGAGTTTGAAATACTTTGTAGAGGATATGATTATTGTACTAATGATCAAAGATTGAAAGTGTTTCCTCTTACTCTAAAAGGAGCAGCTCTCTGATAGTTCATGAGCCTAGGTGGGAACTGCATCCAAACATGGGAGGACATGAAGAACATATTCTTGAATAAGTACCAGGACTACTGCAAATCCAATGAAGATATTTTCGGTATGATACAAAGGGAAGATGAAAGCTTGTAGGACTATGTAGAGCGATTTCAATACAACCTTTAAAAATCAAAGCATAAGGATTTGGAAAAAGAGATCTTGAAAACACTCCTTCTTAAAGGAATCAAAGATGAATTTTTAGAACTCTTAAATCTAATACGAAAAGGTGATGTTTTTTAGTTATCATATAATGATTTTTGTGAGTTGTGCATAAGGTATTCAAGAGGAATTTCCAAGGCTGGTAAGAATTCTAGAAAAGTTTCTTCTTTCTTTTCCAAATCTACTACAAGAACAAGAGACATAAGAGCTCAAATCAAGGTTTTATTTGAAAATTTTAAATATGATCTTATTAGCTCTCTAAAATCACAATTGAATGTTTTTCAGGTTCAGAGAAATCAAGAATTTGATGAAGTGTTTTTCCCTCATTACCAAAAGGAGCATCCCATAAATACTCACTCTTCCTTATCTAATTTGGAAGTAGCATATCAAAAAGATGAGGAAGCTACAACAAGGTCAAAACCATGGAAATCATGGCCTATAGGCATGGTTCAGAACACTTCCTCTCCATTCTCTTACTTGCATAATTCATTATGGAATACTCATATATTAGGGCAGCCATGCCAATCTGAACATAAACACCACCAATCTTGTCTACAAGTTTGGCATGGTTCATCTTATGATTGCATGACTACTCTCCCTCATCTTTTATCACAAACACATATTCCATCTCTTCCACAATATCTTGCTTTCCCATCAAAATCATCCACTGAACACAATCAACTACATCATCAAGAGGCTCCATTCCCTACACAATCTCCTGCTCAACTCATTCCACACCCTCACCATAATAAACCAGTACAACATGCTTACAGTGTTGAACTGCAAAATTCACCCACCCTTCCTTCCCATTCTATCTCACATGCACCATTGGAGAAAACTTACACTGAGACTCAGAATGAATCAAATCCAAAAATTGTAGAAGTTATGAAAGAAAATGAGGTTTCTTCTAGTTTGCACCAACAAGTCGTTTCAAACACTCAAGAACTTCATGATACGATGGTTATGGGAAATCAAGGAAGTAAAGGATATATTGAAGATTGGTTTCACTCCATCATTTTTTTGCAACATCACTCCATACTTCAACAATTTTTGGCGCCATCTTTTCAAGGGAAGTTGGCTTCTCATACCCTAATTTTTATTAACATGCATTTTTCAAATTTGAGTATGTACATAATTGAAGCCTTATTTCGAAAATGGTTACAGTGCAAATACTCTTATACGTAATTATATTCATTTTCCAATTCAAAGTAGGCTAGTATAGAAAAATAAAATAAATAAGGAAATAAAATAAACACATTTAAAAAAAAAAATAGTTGTTTTTGTTGCAACACGCTGTGGAAATCAATATCAATGATAAATATTTTAATTTATTTGTGTATGTAGATGAATTATATTGTGAAGAAAAATTCTACAAACACTTATAGTCATTTTTATCATCAATATGGAAAAATTTCTTGAATATCATATTTTTTTTAGCTTGCGGGCTTGATGAAATTTCTGATAACACAGTTGGGACAGTCATGTTTTGGGGGACCAAAAGTGAATATTTTTAAAACATGTTTCTATCCTAATTATTTCTTGATGTCTACTTTCCAACCCAATTTTAATCACTCAATTTGGATTTTAAATGAAAAATTTAGAACCAAAACATTGATAGGGTGTGTGGTAGGCAACTCAGAAACAGAGTTGGGACAGTCAGTTTTTGGAGGCCTAAATGACTATATTTTTAAAACCTGTTTCTATGGTAGATTCCTCTATGAATATATATTACAACTCAATTTGAATCACTCAATTTCGATATCGTATGAGTAATTTATGACCAAAATACTGACTTCCTATCATAAATCAGCACTCTTGAAACTTTGTTTTCTCGGTTGTTCCCTAACATATTTGACCCATCAATTCTTCTTCTCCTCAAAACCTGTTTCTATTGAAGATTAATAAATGAATATACTTTAATCTCCAATTTTAATCAATTCAATCCACCATTAAACGAATACTTTATGCTTGAAATATCAACTATTGGCCTGAGCTGGAAAATCGAAAATGACTCTATTATGCAGGTTGTTCTAAGCAATTTTAACATACCATTACATGGAATTTTTAAAACATGTTTCTATTAGAGATAAAAAATTTAATTATATTTCATTTGGCTTTGGAATCACTCGAATCGGACGAAAAACAAATAATTTATGATTAAAAAATTGCTGGTTAGTATGGTCGACCACTGCTCTCCCACTGGTAGCAAATATAATTTGTTTTATTTTTCCGTGGACTTGTTCTACAGAGTAACTACTTGTTAGTTTTTTTGCATAATTCTTGGATTAAGGGAGCCTCTGCACCTCTCTTTCTCTATGATTTAATGTTTTATTGCAGGTAAACACTCGTTTTTTGCAGGTCTTAGCAGAACAAAGAAGCTCAATTTATGGACGAGCAATTATGGAGAGAAATTTTAGTGAAAAAATGGCATTTCATCCAATTCATTACCTAACAGATTCAGAACAAGAAAAAATAAAGAATTGGTTTCCATTTGAAGATTCATGTCACTGTTGCCAAAACATTTTTCAAAAAGATCATTTTTTTTCCATTAACAGATTGATATTTTCTTAGGAAATAACATCATAGCTGTTGTAACTTAATAAAGTGTTGTTTCTTTTCTGATTTATTTTATGTTTTTGTGTTTCGGGTGTTGATCCCTTCAAATTGTAGTTTCTGGTCAATTGGCAATTGAACAATAAGGACCCCACCATGCAAGTTTCAGTTACAAAAGGCAATTCTTCGGCAGCGCTAAATCTGTGAAAAAAATAAAAATAAAATTAAAAATTAAAAAAATTAAAAATATTTTTTTCTTAAAACCTATACATAAAGTTTGTTTTCTTTTACTTTGCTTGTTTTTTTGTATAGAATTTTTCTTGAACCGTTCTTACTTTGCTTGCTGCGCGTTTTTATTGTTCCTTTCCAAAGGAACGACACTTTTGTTGTTCCTTTCGAAAGGAACAATAGTACTATTGTGAGCATTTTTGTTATTCTTTTCGAAAGGAACAGCAAAAGTGATGTTCCTTTGGAAAGGAACAGCAGCATTTTCGCATATTGTTTTTTTTTTTCCTTTCCAAAGGAACAGCACTTTTTGAATGCATTTTTCTTGTTCGTGAACAACTTTTTGAGGATTTTTTTTTGCATTTTTCATAACTTTTGAAAGGAAAACATACAATTTATGGAAGGATACACAATCATACAAATTAAAGCTTACTGTAATCAGCAAATCAAAAGAAATCGTCATTTTTAATAAAGTTGTTTAATAATGATAAGAAAAAGGAAAAAGGGACATAATCAATAACATGATCTTGTTGTCTTACTACCACTAAATTCATATGATCGATTATATTTATCATGTTGGTTCTTCTCATATTTTATAACTTTCTTTGATTTTTACTTATGGAGTAGGAACAAGGGCATATTCTTTTCTATTGAGCTGTTCAGACTTCTTCCACCATCCCTATTCTTAAGGAGTGCTGAGCCATCCTTTATGAATAAATAGGAAAGTGCTATATGAAAAGAAAAATATTTACATATTTCATTAATAATTTTATAATTTGACAGATGGAGGATAGGGGGTCTCATCAAGAGCCGGCCTACCATGTTCATAAGGAAGCAAGTGAAGTGGCATTCCCATCATGGCCACCAAACCAGGGATATGGTCCAATGGACAATTGAAAAAATTAAGAAGTCCTTGGAACAAGAGGTCTCATCACGAGCCGGCCTGCCCACTTTTCACTTCTTCCCAGTGAATGGCATTGTGATTTATCTGGTCACCAAGCCAGCACAATGGCCTCCGTTATGACAATTAACAAGCACTTCCTCAACATAAATAAAGGTCAATGGTTCCAAGGGTGAGAGAGCAACTCTGTCAAGGTTATGGACACCTGTGGGCAACAGAGCTCTGCTGATGGTATTGGAGTCACATTTATACACATCAATAGTAATATTAAACCCTTTTTCCTATATCTCTATTTAAATATTAGATGAAAGTTGAATCCTTAAATTTTGATTTTGAACCTATTATAAATGAAAATCATCATAAATCGATCACATTAGTTTAAGTGGGTAATAATCGCATTTTTACTTATGTTTATCTTAAGTTGTCCCTTCTCCTTATCCTTGAATCATTACAAAACGCTTCTATATCAGTTTACGATTTATCATATGCATGGATTTCAATAAATGCTATAATTTCATTGATTGTGTCATAAGTATGTATGCATTTCCATGATGTACAATTGTTGTGCAGTACGCTGCTCTTTTATTTTGTTGATTTGCCACAATATTGTTACTGCATTTCTACAGAATTTTTTTTGCTTTAACTTTTTTGCATGCATCTTATCTATTGCCATTCCAAACTAAAACTGTGGATTCAAGAAAATTGCATACAGATTTGTGATTTGTTTAAAAGAGAACAACAAGTATGGGGGGGAATTCTATTCGCAGCACGACCACACTATTGCAATTAACAGCGAAGGCTCGTGAACGCGCACAATTCTTCAGACATGATGTGCCTACATGGCTTCCACCTTTTGCATCACTTTCAGTATCCACTCAGCCTACATCAGCTTCAACAAAGGCTAGTCCCTACATGTCATTCCACATTTTTTGGAGGTAACACTTGAGGTAAAATAACATAATTTTCTGATTTATTATGAATTTAGGAGAATTTCATGAACATCCATTGAGCATAATTTATCATCATTCATTCCACATCTTTACCACTTCTCATTTTTTTAGACACATCTCATCATTCAGTTTGGGGGAGTGTTGATTTCTTTCATTTCTTTCTTGTGACCATGTCACTAATATTCTTTATCATCCATTGATATTCTTATTCATTCTCAACACCTCCCTTATTCCATGTTGTTTTATAACAAGCATCAATTTCAACAGATTGTAGCAACCACCTCTCTTTGTTCTCTAGCATCGCATGAGGACATGCTAATTCTTCAGTTTTGGGAGGGGGAATTGCTACACATGATGGATGTTTTCCACTTTCTTTCTCATTTAAGGCATACAATTTCATTTGTATATAGTGCAGAAATTGTTTTTCATATATCTTTAAAATTATGAACTGAATTATTGTGATTTCTGGATAACAAAGAAGTATCATTAAAATACACAAACCCAGATAATTTCACACTAAATTAGTTCATAAAACTTCGAAAATTATGCACTATCACCTACAACCATTTTTTTATATATCTCATGATCCGTGCATCAAAACAATCTGATTTTTGAGAAAATGGTTAATGAAGTTTGTTGTTATTTATGTCGCATTTTTCTGCAACTTCATATACATATAGTTGAATGTCAACTATAAAAAAAATTATGCCTTCATCAAGATTGCTAAAATTGAATATTCATTATTTGAGGAAAAATTTATTTGTTCCATCCATTTCGTGAGTTGGAATGAACAATTTTCTTTGTTTGGTTAACACATTGGTTTTGTCTTTGGGTTGCATGAGAACATGCAATATATTCAGTTCTGGGTTGCATGAGGACATGCAATATATTCAGTTTGGGGGTATGTTGGGCCGTGAATACGACCACTTTTTAACACTTCTTTCATCCATTTTTACTCTAATTTATCATATCATTTATTATAATTTATCATATAAATCCATTTTATAATGATTTATGCTCTGATGGATGAATATTGTTTCTTCTCCTTTGTTTTTAATAAATTAATGATTATTGTGCATAATTTTATCAATGATGGTTTATTAATATATTTTTTAATATCACTCACCATTTTAGCCTCCAATATATTTGCCAGACTGCAAATTTGATTTCCAAATCATCATGAAATATTCCAACTCAAAAATTCGTTGGAATAAGTGACAGTTTTGTGGTTGAGATTCTAGGCAAATGAAGAAGAATCTGGAAAATCCGAAACATGGGTTTTTTCCAGAACGGGCCAAATTAAATTTTTTAATGAATAGCTTACCCAAATTCAGTCTGCATTGAGAGAAACGCAGGGTTCTTTGAGCATGATTTTCTCATATTTGTTGTTGCGGTTGTCCTCCAAATCTCAGCTGCAAAGCCAAATTCACCTTGCTCTTGTTGAAAGATTGTTGGAAATATATTTTCTGGTTGATCAAGTTGTTGGGAACAATCCAATATTTTTATGAGAGATCATATTTGCTATTTAATTTCTGCTCTTTAAGATTATAAAAGGAGAACATGTATTGTGTATTGGAGAATGGATAATTATTGAATTCCCTTTGTAACACTGTAATTCCTTGACTCTTGTGAGCAAAGAGAAATTGATGTAAATGCTATTCATGTTTGATTAATAAAAAGAGGCGTTCTCATTCCATTTCTCAAGCTCTGCAATAGCCCAGCGGCGTTTCACCAGCAGTTGAGGGCTCGGCCCTGGTGGAGCGATCCGCTGTTTGTATTTCTATTCTTTTATTTCTGTTGTGTGATAATTGCATTTAGATTCATTACGATTATAGAGTTATTTGATTGTTGTTGGATTTAATTCGGATTTGATGTATACGTTAATGAATTGCACTACTATTTTACTTCAGCCAAGATCGTATTTCCTATCTTATTCATCTTGCTATAGTTTATAAAGCGTTGTTGTTCCACTGATTTATGATTCATTCCAATGAACTGTTTCACAGTCTTGGCTGTCGACAGGATTGGAGTATTGAGATTAGTTATCTGATTTAGAATTAGAATTGTTGTTCATATTGCTATTCCATTTCTGTTTATTGTTTATTTCTTATTCATAGCTTCAAATTATCAAATAGATGAGTTACAATTGGTATGCATAGGAATTACAAGTTATTGTTCCTTTCTAGATTTTGTTCCTTTCAGTTATTTTCATCAGCACAAAGATTGAGTTTGCTTTCATTTCGATTGCTTTAAGATCACCAACTGTAGAGGACACTGATTATTTCTTCCAAGTCCCCAGATTGGTTATCTTGCATCGATTTCTAAGGGAAGGAGTTATTGCTACTGTATCCCTGGTCGATGTTTTGCAGATTTCTTTAATTAAGGTTTCAGAGCATTTCCATTTATGTTGTTGTAGTTAGATTTCATTTCCAAACATCCATTTACTTTTGTATTTAGCACATTGTACTACATCTTACAAGGCATTGCTCTTAATTAATTGCAGCCTCAGAAAGAGTACACTCTTGAAATAAAAATTTGCTCCCGGATTGATAATTAATGTGAGATAAATAGGTGTTAAAAAGCTACCTTTTATACCTCGACAATCTCAAGTTTCAGCTTCTTGACCAAGTCTTCTGAGATGAGATTTGCTTGAGACCCATTATCAAATAGTGTGTCTATATTTGTGTGTTTTGAGATTATCCTTACATGAAATAGCTCTATCCTCCTCTTTTCATTTTGAGCTTCTATGTGATAGTTTAAAGTGCTAGAACTGGGATTTGTTTCCTTGACAATCTCTTTCCCCTTTATGTTCCTTAGAGCCATGGATATGCTTTTATTTTCATCACCTGATTCAAACCCTAAGTCTTGTTCAACAGTTGCAACATTTTTTCCCTTTTCTTTGGCCTTATCTTTGTTTTTAAATTTCTCTGGTTTCAACTCCGGATGAAGCTTCCAGCAATGGTCTTCATCGTGGCTTGTTTGGAACAGTTTTTACAAAATAAGTTTCCTTTTTATTTCCTAGATTTTGCATTTCTTTTCCACCCTTTGCCTTTAAATTCACTATCCATATTCCCATCAAAATATTGTTTAACTCTAGCCTCTAAATGTGTAGCTTGCACACAAACTTCGTCTAGACTAGTAGGATTGAACATAAGGATAGTATGTATAAGATAATTATGTAAACCGCCTATATATTTCAGCAAGGTATCTTGACTATGCAAATCAATTCCTAACAACAGAGCCCTTCTTCTAAACTCTTGAGTGTATTCTTTAACACTTTGTCCTTTAAGTTGTCTAAAACTTTTCCAATTCATGATAGCCTTTTGTAAATGAGCTAATGGATAAAATTGTTGCTTAATTGCGGAAATAAATTCAGCCCATAATAAAGTGATCTTACCATGTTTTTTAATTTCATCCTTGTTCATGGCTTCCCACCATACCAATGCTGCTCCTTCCATTCTTAAAGAGGCTAACTGAATCTTGGTGTCGTCTTCATGAAGGTTTTGTATCCTCAAGTAAACTTCCAACTGTCTTATCCAATTGTCAAGTTTCTCTGCATTGACTTCACCGTTAAATATAGGCAACTCAAATTTAACATCAAGCTTTAAAAATGGACTTTTACCAATGGTTTTTTACTTATGAGATTGATTCACCGAAGTAGAGGATGACAATGTAGAGGAAGAGGATGAAGATGGGGATGGTGGATCACCATTTCCTCCGTGTCCTTTATTTGACTTTTCATCACTTTTCTTTCCTCCTGAAGAACCCTCTCCTTCTTTCCGGTGTCTAGACCCTTATTCTGCAAGCCTATCATTCCTTTCTTGGTAGAGTATCCTTACCATCTTTGTCATGTCTAGGAAAGCTTTTCGGAATACCCGTTCTTCTTCTTCGGGATCAATGTCTTCTGGAGCTTCTCCTTCTCTTGAAGACATGCTTGAAACTACTTCTATGGCTCTTGGAGGTGGCTCTCTAGTCCTTCTTGGTTGAGGATTACTTTTTTCAATAACCAAGTGTCCTTCACCTCTCTTGAGTTTAAGCCTAGTAAGCATCAAAACTTGCAAACAACCAACTATATCTTTGCACAAAACAAATGCTGAGTAAAACTCTAGCTCCTAAGGCTCAAATCCTTAAGCTCTGATAGCATCTGATCTGAGAATGAAAGCATTTTTAATGTTGTGCAAAGTATTCATTTCCATTTAATTAAGTGTGCAAAGTGTTTATCATGTCTTGCAATTTAAACAAAGTGTTTTTGGTAACTATTTTTGAGTTTATGTGTGAGGGAAGGTTAATTAAAATTATTGTTTAACATCTTCAATCAGAAATACACATCAGAATAACTTCACCATAACAACACAACAACATGATGAGGAAGTTCACCCTTCCTGGGCTACATCTGCTGGGTCCAAGGCTCCGAATGGGCATATCCTTGCTCTATTAAGTTGCTAAAATTGGTTTTACAGTGAGAAAAAGGCCTAAAAATGAAAACCCAGCTGTAAAATTGAATTAATAAGATAGAAATAAGCTAAGAATGGCTTTTATTTCACCTCAAACAGTGAAGTGTAGCCCAATGTAGCTTCATTTCCCTCATGGCCCTTATGGCTCTCCAAGATTCCCTGAAGAAAAAATGGATTAAAAACAACTCTGTTGGCTCTGCAACCTATCCCAAACTCTCCATAATTCTCATAATACCCAAAATTGACCAAAATTTCGTCCAAATTGGTCCAATATTGAAGAAGTTATGATAAAAAAAAATATTATGCCCAATGTCATTAAAAAACCCACTAAATGTGGGAGAACTGCAGATAGCCGCACTAAAATTGGCACTAAGGCTGGATTTGGTGGAACGCGCCCAGCTCTAGTGGAATCACTGATAGTTAATTTAAATGTTTGGTGGGCAGTCACATGTTGAACTCCATTTAAACCGCTGACCAAACTGTACATAAAATTGTCGCATTAAATGTTTGGGGTGACGGGGTCACATGGACCTCTGTCCAACCCGCCTATGAAACCGTAGCTTATCCACTTAACTGATGCATTATATGCTGGAAGGTGGTCACATGTCTCACCTCTGCGGATAAACCACCAGCTAAACTGGGCTTATCTGTCCACCCCACCTTGCATTTATTGTTGGACTATCTGGCCACATAACACGGTTTTCCGGTGGTTAAATAAATTATCTATCCCCACCGGTAAACACCTTTAGGCTAGGTTTTTTGGCCCAGGGTCATATCACATGTGGGGGCTGGCCCCCTTTTCCGCCCAAAAACATTTAATTTAAACTTTAAATACAACCTTTAACCTTTGTATGTTAAGAACTAAAGTTGTGGCATGACGGTAGGGCATGGCACTTGCGGCGGTGAGGTCCGGGGTTCGAACCTGCGGACTCAAAAAATTTTGTTACACCAAGCTTTCCACGGCCTGAGGCCACATGGAAACCTCCAGGCTTGCCATGTGGCACCCGCTGATTGGCCGAAATAATAAAAGTCAAACCAATGACGAATAAACATATGCCACTTGTCATCATCCGAAATGCCCAAATGGAATATTCCATAGAATATTCTAGGGAATATTCCAAGGAATATTCTAAGAATATTCTTTGGAATATTCTTTTTTTTAATATTTCCAAAGTCAAAGTCAACCTTGGTCAAACTGGATTTTTGAAGGATACTAAAAACTTCAAACCTGCATAACTTTCACATACGACGTCGGATTTGAGTACCGTTCATGACTCTAGAATTGCAGCCACGAGGCCTATCTATTTTTTTAGGTTTCAACCAATTCTGAGAAATTCCATTTTTGAGCATTTTTTCCACTTAGACATGATCACCTAATCAAGAAAATACTTAAATCACACTGTAATTCGACTAGGGTTTATAAGTTCTGATGAATGATGAGATTTTCAATAAGTCCCCAGTATGGTCGCCATTATGTTATCACTCTATAATTTTTAATATTAGCAAGAACAAACAACAGAGGACAACGCCAAACTACTTTGGAGTCCAGGACCTAGCCTTCCTAGACTTAGAGAGGGCTCTCTCTATTTTTTATGATTTAACTTGATAATTCTAAATGCTGATATTAAGCTAGTTATAGAAATTATGAGGGTTGTTTGTTTGAATTTGTTGGTTGGATGAACAATTCTGTAGGGACTATTCCATTGGGCTATGGAGTCAAAGGCTGGATTGGCACATCAACGTTCATGAGAATCACAGGGAAAGCTAACTATGCTAAATGGATCTTTACAGCTGTATGAATTATGAGGTGAAAGAAACAGTAAGGTTTAGTATTGAATGTTGTAAATAAGCTTCATCAATTTCTTTAAGAAAAGTTGCAGTTATGGCATCAATTTTATCATAAACTTCAAAAATATTTTGATCAGAATGAACTGAAACAGTTTCCTTCTTAGTTTCAATGAATTGAATGAAATCGGGATCTATTACAGTATTATGTAACTCACTTTCTAATTTAGTTCTAAACAAAGTTTGTTCAAATGCTAGATCAAATTCAATGTCTTGTAAACTCGATAGTCTATTTGGAAGAGAATTTTCTTTGACCAATGAAATATTATTACCTAAAATCTCTACATTTTTGCTTTTCTTTCCAATTCTGTCAGGGTTATCTACTATGACAACAGGTTGTGGATCTGGATTGGACCTGGTATAGTAAACTCTTCTATA
This sequence comes from Pinus albicaulis, assembly GCA_034641835.2. Lineage (NCBI taxonomy): Eukaryota > Viridiplantae > Streptophyta > Pinopsida > Pinales > Pinaceae > Pinus > Pinus albicaulis. The sequence continues at coordinate 826,404,003 of CM076573.1, forward strand.
AGCCAAAATTACATTTTTTTCGAAAATATACTCACAACTCTTTAAAACAATCTTAAGGTGAGAAGATAATTGGAAATATTTCCTTTAAGATCTATTTAAAACACTGAGGATTGGTTAGTTCCCCAGTATCGTTGCTAGTATGTTATCACTCCAATAATTCTTAAAATTTGTGATATTTTTAGTTTAAAGAATATTAGAGGTAACCACAAACCTACTTTTAAGCCTTATGACCTAGCCTTCCTAATGCTCAGAAAGGGCTCTCTCTATATGATTTATCTTTGTTGATTGTATTTGATTTTAGCCTAGTTATGTAGGGTAAATTGGTTTTGGATTTTGATTTGATTTGGTGGTGAAATCACTTACTCAGATGGATAGATGTAGATATGTATTCCATTGGGCTAATAGATTCAATGTGTCAAGCAGTCATATCAGGATCAAGTTCTAAATGGAAATGTTTACAGGGAAAGATAGTTGAGTTACTTTAGATCTTCAAGGCTGATGGTGAAAATGGTTTTAATCAGGGTAAAAGAGAAACTAAGGGTTCTTAAATTCGGATTATGAGTGAAAAGGCAGAGGTCAATAGAAACTATGGAGAAATTAAGGTTTCCCTAAAATGGATATCAGTGGAAAACATATAAATGATAATCAGTCAAAACAGAGTGCTATTAACATATTATGAAATAACACTTCTTGATTTATCATTTAGATTTAGAACACATTCAAGCGTTGATGAAAAACATAAGAAATTGACAAATAAACAAGTGAAAATACTTCACTGTAGTAGGCCAACACATGAATCCTGTAATATGATGCTTTATTTTCTTAATCCAGTCTGCTGACTTGAAATTGGTACCATAACCCTTAAGTTCATAATAATATAACTACAGAAATTTTCAGCAATTCATCCATACTCAATACTTCCAAATGAGAAGTATTTATACAAAAAATCGTACAAAATATCCTAGAATAAACTTAGGAATTATTCATGGAATAGAAATATCTTCATGCAAGAAGATCATGACAGATTTCTAACTAATACCAGTTGTCCCTTTTCTATTGAAATAAATGGTTTGTTGTCTTGATTTTGTTACTACTTTCTCTCTTTTTTGTTCAACGAAGGCTGCAGCTGGACAATGAGGTCTCTTTCATGCTGGCAGCTTCATCTTTGCTCTGTAATTTGTTGATTTACTTTAAACTTTGACCTGGAACTGATACTCTCTATCATGATACTCTTTCACTGCAAAACTATAAATGTTGATGTAAAAACAACAAGCTTTGTTTTAACTTTCATTGCTCTGTGCTCACCACAATCTGATTTCATAGTAAGTCAGTTATTTTTTCCCAAAGTTCTACCTCTGGCAGTTTTATCTTCATTATCCTTCTAAATTTTTCATTAGCTTCAATATATTTTGAGAATGTTGGTTTGTTCAAAAATATGTGCTTTACTTCATGCTGTAAGTAAAATAAATTCTCAAAATTATTATAGAGCACCTTCCCTATTGGGATTCCCTGCAATGTTGAATTGTTTACTTGTTCCTTGGAAAAATTTCTTATATTTTTATCATAATCATCCTATTTCATTAATATATCATTAATAACTAGAGGGTTGGGAAGGCCTTTTTGCCTTAGAAAATCAAATTTGATCATGAACCTTGTGATAGCAATCTCCATGTTCTGGCATTTCTCTTCTAACTGTATCATTAAATTCTTCTTAGAGATGACCTTCCTAACTTCCAGGATGGTTTCTGTTCTGTCATTAATTCTAATTTCTTCCAACTCTTGTCTATTTTTGGAATTAAGAAACTTGATGATTTCAAGAGATTCTTCAGGTTTCTTACCAAGCTCTTCTTTGATCTTTTGGATTTCTTCTCTTGTTGATTTCACTAAGCCTTTCTACTCATATATGACTTGTAAGGATGGCCAAATATCATTGATTGCTTCAATGGTATTGGACCATAGCTATTGCTTGACATGTGCCATTGGTTCCTTTAGTGTTAGTTCTTTTTCTAACTTTTTCAGTTGCTCATTCAATCTATTGGATTTTTGTTCTTCATTTTTATGAATTATTTTGGTAAGCTTATTTTCATCTTCAAGACTTTTTATCTGTTCTTTAAGTATGTTTATCTCATTAGTATGAATAGTCATGTCTTGCATGGCTTTTACCAACTTTCTTGCTTCATCTTAATGTTGTGATGTTGTTGTTGAAGATTTTGTGGCTGAAGTTGTAGATGAAGTAACTGGAAGTGTTTTGGCCATTGGGACATTAGGAGCCAGTGATTCTGCCAAAGTAGAAGGTACAGATGTTGTGACTACAGGGATGACAGTGGCAGGAACTTCCTCTGCTTTGTTGGCTTCTTTTTTCCTAGACCAACTTGTCCATTTCAATTTCCATTTCCTTTATCTGAGCTGTTAACTGTAAAATAAGACTCATCATTTCATCTTTATGATTGGTATCCTATAAGACTTCCTTGGCTTGAGGATGTTCTGTAGGGGGGAACTTTAGTTGCTTCTTTAATGCATCAATGTCTACATTTTTCTTCTTGACAAATTCTTCAACAAATTTTACATTTTGAGGATCATATCCTACTTCAATTACTAGCTCTTCCAAGGATTTAATTCTAGTGTCCTTTGCCTGTGAAGATGTTTTCTCCGATTTGAGTTGATCTCTGACATTTACCAGGGTGTTTTGTAGTTTTTGTGCACTCATGACCATGGTGGTCATTGTAGAATAAATCATCTCCCCTGTCTTCTTATGAAACTCATTTGATCCAGAGGATGAATATCCTGGACTGGGACTTCAAAATCTATATTTTTATAATCTGAGGATGACTTAGGAGTCTGAATTGTAGGTTGAAGAAATGACATCTGCATCTTTTTATTCTTATAGTCAAAGGATGAAAGTAGCCTATTCTGGATGCCTGGAGCTTGTTTCAGATACTAAGAATATATTTATGTTTTAATTTCTTCATTTCTAGCTTTGATTTCTTTGTATCTTTCCTTGATATCCATGTCCTTTTCTACTGGTTTTTTAGATGAAGAAACTTCAATGCTATGTTGTTTCTGAATTAACTGAGTCTTTGAAGTAGTAGGTTGTTTTTCTTCTTCAATTGTTTTAGGAGGTGCATTACCTTTGGCTGAAATTTATGTATCAATCACCTCTATTGTTTCCTTTTATTTATTGGCTAGATTTAGCTTTGGCTTTTTACTGTATCTCAATTTAAACTTGGTGTCTGTTGTAGTTTCTACATTATAGGATCCTTTCTCTCTGTTTCTCTTTACATTTCTGTCTTCTTGGTCTGGAGTTTGCAAAGTTTGACTAGTATCACTTTGCTTCCTTTCCTCTACCAATGTGTTTTCTAACCATTCAGATTGATTAGATAAATTCTCAATCTCCGGCTTCCTTTCATGTACATATGGAGTTAATTTGAATTTAACTCTCATTTTACTAATAACACCAAGGGGATCATAATACCACAGGAAACTTTTGCTGAATTTGAACTCCTGTAAACATTTTTCTACCTCGGGACCTGCATCTCTATTTTTATAGATAAAAGGGCCAGCCTGGTTCTTCAACTTGAAGTGTGTTTTCTTCTTTTCTATTAATAAATTAACCGAATTTGAATTAAGAATATGCCTTATGTATTCCTGGGAAAATACTCTCATAGGAAGGTATTTAGGCAATTTAGATGGAACCAGACTTGATCCATATACTCTTATTTCAGTGTGATTTTGGTACAAGTACCAATCACCTATCCTGTTATGTTCTGACATCTGCAACACCTTTTTGATTTCTTCACTAATTTTTGGCTGCAAGCTTTTGTTCAGAAAATTTACCAAAGTTTGAATGAAGGAATCTATAAAATCTAAACAATTGAACTCATTGGAATCTTTCCTTATCAAGGAAGTCCAAAAAATGATTAATTGAGGATTTCCTTCCACATCAAGTTTTTGAAGGTTTATATTAAACTTCTCAGACTGAAAGTATAGGAACATGTGAAATAGGAATTAAGAATACTTGAAAACACCTTCAAAAGGAATTTTGACCAATTTTTCATGGATATTGTCAGCAAGATATTGGGCAAAGTTGAAAATGGTGGCAGGAGGCTAACCAGGTGTAAAAGTAGCAAGAAACCTAACACTAAAACATTAGCATGTTCATCACTAAAGTAGCCAATAATGAAAGACAACATGGAAACGATATGTCTTGTCCTTTCAAAAAAAATTGCAGAAGAATAGGGAGGATTTAGCTTGGGAATTTCTACATAAGAAGGCATGAAGGTCTGGAAAATCTGGAACCTCTTGGGGATGTCCAAATTCAACTATAGCTGAGTGAGGGTTTCAATGGATAAAGGGATATCGTCAGGCCTAGGTTGTATCTGAAGCATTTGGTTGATAGATTCAGCTGTAATGTTAAACAAAACTTATTTTTCAGACTTCACTATGGCTCTTTGATCAGGGAAGTAGTATGATTGACAGATTTTGATTACTTATGGGCATTGGTAAGTATGAGGAACAACATATTTTGGTAAATTAGAGTCCCAGATGAACACTTCATCAGCCTAATGTATGTATTTTTCTTGGCTCCAGCAGTGGAGCTCAAGAAGGTTGAATTTTTCCATTGTATCAGTAATCTTGAAGTTTGTATCAGCCAGGGGAATGTGCTCTACATATACAACAGAGGGTTGTAGAGGATTGACAACTAAAATGTTTTTGGAAGCCATTACTTTGCTTTATTTATCAATTTTAATACTCTTTTGACCTTAGAACATTGATTTAGGCCTGTAGGAACACCTCTGGAAGTTTTAACAGTTTGCAGAAGGATTTGGATAAAACAGGGGTTATCTATTGTCTGCAAAAAGGTTTTAAACTCATTTAATTAACCAAATTTTAATCTCTATAGAAAAAGAGTAACTACAGGACTTTAGATTTTCTGCCAAAATATATCTAGGGCCTATAGTGCACTCTCTATGATAAAAAACAATCTCAAGACGTCAATTTTATGAAAAAAGGATGCCTAGGGTATGTAGGAAAGGGTTGAAGGTCACAGAAGGTTTTTTTCCAGTTCTGTAGATGGCTTTAATTAATCAAACTCTGTGTTTAAAAAAACAGTCCAAGGCTTCAGAATCTATGAAAAGGCTTGCTCATGGTTTACAGATTAAAGGATTTAGGAAGCAACGGGGTTTTATTTACATTCAAAGCTGCTAAATGATTCGATTAAATGTATTACTTCTTTAGATTGATGAATGGGTCTATTATTTTGAAGAATACCTAGGAAAAATGCAGATTTGTTGTGCAGGAGGGTTTCTAGGGTTGCAGAAGGTTTCCTGAGGTTCTGCTAGTCTTTATAAGCTCTTTGGATGGCTTCTGCGACAGCTATAGTGGAAGAATTGGTAAATTTTGTTTCAATTTGGCTTTAAAATGGAGTCGGCAGCATTTGTTTTGGTCTGGAATGCTTCTTTTGCGTGAAAACGATAGCAGAAAAGTGAAAAGGGTGAAAATGGGTGGTTTATAAGAATTTTTATACAATATTGAATGAATTAATTGCACAGTCAATTCAAATGGATGAGCGGTTTGGGCGCAGGGGAAGAAAACCACTCAGTGGTTTTTGCAATCTCCAGAGTTGGTTAGTGGAATTATTTTGATTGGTGTGATCCATTACGATTAAGACACTTAGCAGGGAGGAGATCCCCACAAACCGTGCTTATCACAAGCATTCGGGTATGTTAACTATCACGTAATGGAATGTGCGATAGGGAATAGTGGTGGTCGGACCTGGCGGTTGAAAGGCAAATGGCTAGGATGATGCGATAGAGTTTCAAGGTTAGAGGGCGAGGGGTCAGGGGTTTAAATGATGTGGGAGATTAATATGTATTTAAACTAAGGTTTAATACATATTTGGGAGTGTATTATGATGGGTGAAGGTTATTTTTATTTAACAAATGGAATGCGGGTAAGTGTGATATTATAACTGGCAGGGAATATATATAGTGGGACCGAAATAATTAACATGGTTTAATAATTTAACCTATGGGATGGCGGGATTATATAACATGTGGGGGAAATAAAACATAGGTTAAAATAAAAATATGGGTTGGGATATATTATAAATGAATTATATTAATACGGGCTAAAAGGTATATATAAGGAGTTAATACATAAGTTAATGTTAATAAAGAAATGTATATGTGGGATGTGCGTTTAAACTAAGTATAATGTAAAAACGTATATCGGGAGTGAATTCCTTCATTGTGGGACCCGAAAAAGATTAAATCATTTAACTTAGGATAAAAACTATTTTTTGGGTTTTTTGGGTATTTTTTGAGTAAAGGGAAATTAGTTAAAGGGATTTTACTTTTCTTAAGTAAAATGTGTTTTTAACTTAGGAAAATGTATTTTTTGCAAAGGAAAAATGGATGATAATGGGAAAAGGGGAAAAATGAAGGGGAAAGAATGGAAATGGAGAGGATGGAGTATTTTTACAAGGGGATGATGTTAGCCATCTATAAATTCTTTTATATTCAAGTATGGCTAGATCAGTCCATAGATTTCCAAAAAACAAAATTTTCATGAAAACCTCTGAGTTTTTGAAAATCTCCTTGTGTTCATTATCCTTTTCACTATAAATCTACATTTAAAAACTTTCAAGTAACCTGTTGTTTAGAAAAGAAAGCTTCCTTCAAAATTCATCATTTCTCCATTTCAAAATATTCCCTTCATTACACCCCTTTTTCCCAGTTTTATCCTCCATTTCCTCAAAAATCCCTTTAAATCTTGTAAATTCCCTCTTATAAGGTTTAAAAATCCTTCTTTATACCTATCGGAACCCCTCAAAATAGGTTTAAAAACCTCATTTTTGGCCTTTTCCACTCATTTTTTAGCATAAGGCTTAAAGCACCTTTTAGTTTTAGACCCCTAGCCCTTCATTCCTCATAAAACCAAGGCTCGAAACCGTAGGCTGAAAGTTTTAAGCCCCCATCGGCCATCGCATTTCAGCGTTTCCCATTTCCACTTTCTCAAATCTCCACCGAGGTTTATCTCCGCCGATGGATTAGTAACCTTCAATCTCCCCCAGATTGAACGGTCCACGTTTCATCGCAAATCACAGTGGGTCACTTCCACCTTCCCTTTTTCCACCAATACGCGCTCTGCCGATTTGATCTCGACCATTGATCCTCACGATCTAACGGCTCCCATTCAGGTCTTATCACCTTACCCCACCCATAGTACATCTGCTATGCGACAAAACAACTAACGTCACCCTCATGGTCCCACCTATCCCTCTATCGAGCATTTTTGACCAATCGCGCACGTTTTGAGCCATCAATCTGGCTCCCCTAGATCGGACGGCCTATACTCCTTTTCACGCCCATTCCGCCAAAAACCTTCCATCGTGCAACTTCCGCGCGAAATAAGTGGTTTAGGTAGGGACACGCATCATCCTCCGAACCATAACACGTTCAATTGCATCAAAACCACTTATCGCCCATTCATTGCACGAAGACCACCTCTGGTTTTCCGCAAACCACTTGCCATTCTCGCGCCATTAATCAAATTCAAAACCCTATTTCTTTTGATTCTGACTGGAGAATCTCCTCTCGCATATCCATTTACCTCTGCATAGCTCCTTTTCCCTCACCATCACCTCTGCAAGCAGTTTATCCAAATAAACGTAGGTTTTATGACACTTTTGTTTAGTGTGCAGGTTCTTAAATGACGGCCTTAATTTGTAGGCCCTCCCACGGCCAAATATCAATGGAAAAGGGCTGAGGATGATGATCCAGAGGCCAAAAAAATGAAGAGATGGGAGACTCAAGGTTTTCATTTAACGTTTAACCAATGCCTCATGAACATTGGTTAATTTTCAAACCTTCCAGCGCAGATTGAAGACACATGTGCATAAATAACAAGTGAAGATCAACGAAATCGAGATTAAAGGCCTAAATTGATGATTTAAGGTTAAAAACATAGTTGAAAAAACTGAACAGAAGTTTAAATAAATAAGAAAGGAGATAAAGATAGCATAAACAATTATGAAGGCCAAAAGCAAAATCAGGCCATAAACACAGTTTATTTATTAAATCAAGAAGACTTATGCCAAAAGAAACCTCGAATACATCAACCAAGAGCAATTATTCACTCATAATATCTAAAAGGCCACCTGTACCTTTCTCTCTACCTACGAAGACAAATTCGCAGTTATTATATAGATAGAATATATTTTAAGCTGTCAGGCAGTTATTATAAAAGATAGAAATAGGCCTCAAAGTCAAAATTTTCACCTATTTTTCCTTAGGAAGTTAAGACAGAATTATTAAACGGAGGAGTAGCTACACACATATTCCTACCTTATGCCTTGCATGGTTTTCAAGGTCAGGAATGCATTTAATTTGTAATTAATAACACTTGTACCATAGATCAGCTCCACCTCCTCATTTGCAGCATAAATACTGCATTCAAACTCATTGTATTGTTGGCATTTGGTGACTCTTTCAAGTAATACATAATTCTACTGAAGTTGAAATAAAATTGATGCTTTGGAACTTGTGGATGTTTTGACCTGTTTGTTGATGGAGAAAGCTCTGTCATTGGATCCCTAAGCTTGGTTTTTGGTGAAGTATTCTTAGTCTGTCATTTTTATTTCTTGTTCCATTATGTTTCACCATTCTCTGTTGCAGTAGATTAAAAATTTTAGGCTAAGAAATGTCTTTTGAAAGCACCTTAGTTCTATTTACTCTTCACTGTCTTTATGTTTACTTCCGCTATGATATTCTAGAGAATTCTTAATTGCTCTCTAGAACCCTTATTCTTATTTATTTCTTAAATAGTTCAATACAGTTGATCTCAAGAATGATTTATGGTTTTCCCTGCTTACATTTTGCCACTTAAAAACTGTTTCTGAAGTCTCCCTTTAAAGTACCATTGTTTAAAGCCTGCCAAAGAGGTTTTTTTCCGATCATACCCTTTGTTCCTACTTAGATAATTGTTTTGAAGGTCTTTATAGTTGTAATCAAAGATGTCTAGGAGTTCCCTCTTCTATGAATGCAGTTATTTATGAATCTTGAATGTTTTATTATCCTTGAAGGTGAAATCACTAGAAGTTAAATGAGTTTCTCGCCTTCTATATTTCATTGGAAAAGTTTGTCTTATAATTATTATTTCTTGAAGTGTGGTTTCTAGAATTTATGGTTAGCCCTGTCTATGGAATGCCTCTTCATATTCAGATAATGTTTCAAGTCCCTTTGTTGAGAAGTACATATAATTAAGGATTCTTAATTGCCCTTAATTCTACTTTTTATTCTAAACCTTTGATGTCCATTTCATTTCACCTGAAAGACTTTTTAAATCCACTGGCCAAGTTATATTTTCCCTTTCATACCCCTGATTCATTTACAAACTTGTTAAAATTTCCAGTTGACTCCATTGCCCAATGACTTAGAGATTTCCCTTTTTTATCTATGCTTCCTAGATCATCATGTCCAACCAAACAATCAAACTCGTACTTCATAACTAGCCTAAAATCAACCCTTAAAAGCAAACAAACTCACATCTTTGCAAACAATTGAGAGATCCCTCTCTAAGACTAGGAAGGCTAGGTCCTAGAGCTCTAAAGATTGGTTTTGATGTTGCCTTGTCATTTGGTATGCCAATTTTCCAAATCACAGGACCACAGCATTCTGACGATCACGATGGGACCCTTTTTGAGTAAAAGTCCCTAAAACAATGTTGAGATTTTTCTTTTAATTATTTTTGGAGAAAATCTCATGTAGGTGACAACAATAGGATTTGTTGCTAAATTGACTCCATCTATTTCTGATGAGGAGTTAATGCATCCTATATTTTTTGTGAGTGAATTTATGATTCTGTTTCCATTCAAAGCTATAAAATGTAAGCCCATAGAGGCAAGTGAGCATGATGAGGAATGTGTAGTGAGGAAGAGCTGAGCAAATGAGAAACTCTGCTATTGTATTTTCTCCTGTTGATGAATGAGATTGTCGATGCCCTGTTAGGTGGACGTAGCCTAGATTGGTTGGGTGAACCACGTTAAAATCTCTGTTTTTCATGGTTGAATGTTGTGTGTGTCTGTGTTTTATTTAAATATTTCCACTGCTGAACTCTAACACTTGGTATCAAAGCCAATTGTTGAGCGGTCAAATTAATGTCTGCGTTAACTGGAGGTTGTGACAGCGTCGTGAGTAGGGAAGAGTTCTAGCGTTGAAAATTGTCAATGTTATATTGTACAGCAACGCAAATTTTTTTGTTTGACCAAAGGCCGTGAGCTAGAGAAAGAACGGAGCTAGCTATGTGAGTACAGAGTCAGCGGTTGAACCGTGAGCTGAAAAGCTTAGTCAACACAGGAGCTGAAGTGTGAAGCAGTGTTGATTATCTAAATTGCTGGTCGATTGGTAATGAGGGTTAAATGGCGTTAACAGTTGATGCGGAGACCTGGAAAGACCCACAGCATTCGTTGAACTACACGTGAAGGAACCATGAGCTGAAATTAAGTTACAGAGCCGTGAGTGTGGGTCTAAGGCTGCTTTAACGAGCTGTGTGGACCGTGGAATATCCCGAGTTATCCTGCAAGAAAATTGATAACACGTCCGCAGTAATAGGAGGAGCCACAGGAAAGCCGTGAGCTCTGTGAGCTAACTGCATTAACGTAAGTTGAACACAGTGACGTTGATCGTGAGCTGCTGGGGTATGGCTAAATCAGTTTATTAAAATGCCAAATTGAACTTTTTTTTTACAAATCGATTTGAAGTTTTGCATATGATAAAACAAAATATATATATATATATATCGATTTGAAGTTTAAGTGAAATTTTTCATAAAGCCCTTATGAAATGCCTTTGTAAAAAGGTCCATTTGTTTTATTATAAATCTATTTGGATTGTAGAGCTTTTAAATTCGATTTGAAATTTAAAAAATCCAATGCCATTTGCGTATGGTATGTGTTTTAAAAACAAATCGATTGGTAATTTGTATTAATTACCATTTATTAAAAGCCTTTTATAATGTTTTTGTATTAAATTTCCATTTGCACATGGTATTAAGAGGAAAGGCATTTTATAAGGTGAAGGGAATTATTTTTAAATAAAACTTCATTTATTAAAAGTTGCAACTGGAAATTGTTTTTATGACACAACATGGAAAAAACTCAAAGTGCCTGGTTTGAGATCAAGAAGTTCAATGGAAAAAACAACTTCGAGATCTGGAAAGTGAAGATGTATGATCTACTCATGCAACAAGGCGTGGCGAAGGCGCTGTTGGGAAAAGCCAAACAGCCTTATACCATGACAGATGATGAATGGAGTGACTTTGATGAAAGATCACTAAGCGGCATTCGACTGTGTTTGGTGGATGATGTTTTGTTTAACATTGTGTCAGAGAAAACTGTTGTTGGTTTGTGGAAAAATCTTGAAAAGTTATACATGACAAAATCCTTAACCAATAGGATTCTTCTGAAGCGACAATTATACAGCTTGCGCATGAAGGAAGGTACGACAATAACTGATCATCTGAATACCCTCAAAACTCTCCTGGTTCAGTTAGAAAGTATAGAAGTAAAATTTGAATCATAAGAAAAAGCTGTAACTTTATTATGTTCGTTTCCCGAATCATGGGATCATTTTGTTACTTCTATGAGTCTTAGTTCATTAGAAACCCTTGAATTTGATGATGTTTTTGGAGCTTTATTTTCCGAAGAAACAAGGAAGAGGTCAAATTCAGAAACCTCTACATCAGAAGCAATGATGGTCAGAGGTCGTTCTAAAGAAAGACGCTTCAGTAAGCACAACAACTCATGTTCAAAATTGAAAGGGAAGAAGAGTAAGGTAAAGTGATGGTTTTGTGGAAAATTAGGACATTTGAAGAAGGACTGTTGGAAGAGACAACAAACATCCAAAGGAGACTCTTCGACAGAGAAGAAAGAAGCAAACATGACAGATACAGGCTCGACATCCATTTCAGGTATGAGTGATGAAATGTTATCAGTTAGTTTGTCTAATCATGATCAACATTGGCTGTTAGATTCTGGTGCGTCAAATCACATGTGCATTCATAAAGAGTGGTTTAAAACTTATAAATCAATTAATGATGGAGTTGTTTACATGGGAAATGATGTCTCGTGTAATATTGTTGGAATTGGAAGCATCCAGATTAAAATGTTTGATGGGACAAATAAAATTTTAACTGATGTAATACACGAACCTGAACTAAGAAAAAACCTCATTTCACTAGGAGTACTAGAAACTAATGGATATAAAACCTTTATTCAAGGTGGAGTAATGAAAGTTTATAAAGGAATTTTACTAGTCATAAAAGCAAAGAAGGTTGGAAATCTTTATCAGTTAGAAGGAAGAACAGAGTCGAATCATGCTTCTACAGTATCTGAAAATGATAGTAATTCTATTCGTTTATGGCATCAAAGGTTGGGCCATATGAGCGAAAGAGGATTAAAAAATTTATCTGATCGTAAGTTACTTCCTAGTTTAAAATCTTCTAAGTTAGATTTCTGCAAACATTGTCTGTTTGGGAAACAAAGCAAGCAGAAGTTTAAAACTGGAAAACATACTAGTAAGGGAATTCTTGATTATATCCATTCTAATGTTTGGGGTCCATCTCCTACAACCTCATATGGAGGATCGTCATATTTTGTATCTTTTATTGATGATTTCTCTAGAAAAGTGTGGGTCTACATGTTAAAGAAGAAGTCTGATGTATTCATAGTTTTCAAACAGTTTAGAGCATTAGTTGAAAACATCACTGGAAGAACCATTAAATGTTTAAGAACTGACAATGGTGGTGATTTTACTTCAAAGGAATTTGATAATTATTGCAAGGATGTTGGGATTGAAAGACATAAAACCACTATATATACTCCTCAGCAAAACGGAGTTGTTGAACGCATGAACAGGACTCTTTTAGAGAGAGAAAGAAGTATGCTTAGTAACGCCAATTTGCAGAAGGAATTGTGGACATAAGCAGTTTCTACAACTTGTTACTTGGCAAATCGATCACCATCAACTATGATAGGATGCAAAATTCCTCAAGAGGTATGGAAAGGTTATCCATGTGATTATTCTAAACTGAAAGTTTTTGGTTGTGATGCATATTCTCTGGTTCTAAAACATCAGCGTTCTAAATTAGATCCTAAATCAAAAAGATATATCTTTGTTGGATATGGTGATAGGACTAAGGGATACAGGTTGTGGGATCCTACTACTCACAAGATCATCATTAACAGAGATATTAAATTTAATGAATCTTCACTTGAAAATCTAGATGTAGATGATGAAATGAAACAGGATAATGCACCTAAGCTTCAACACATTCAATTTGAAACCAGTTCAAATACTGATAACAGTCCAGATGAACAAGTTTCAGATTCAGATCATGAACAAGTTTCAGATGCAGATCATGAACATGTTTCAGATGTTGATCATGAAGAAGTTCCTACAGACAATAATCAGCAAATTGGGGAAGTACCAGAAACATCTTTAAGGAGGTCTACAAGAATCAGACGTTTTCCTAAAAGCTATGATGACTATATTACTTCAGTTGCTTTAACTGCTAACGATGATGAACCTTTGTGCTATCAGGAAGCTATAGAAGGTTCAAACAGTGGTAAGTGGAAAGAGGCTATGAAGGACGAGATGAAGGCATTAGACAAGAATGCTACATGGGAACTGGTAGAAATTCCTAAAGACAGGAAAAATGTTGGATGTAAGTGGGTTTACAAATTGAAGAAGGGTGTTGATGATATAGACGATAGGTACAAAGCGAGGCTATTCGCGAAATGTTTTTCTCAGAAAGCCGGCATTGACTTTCATGAGATATTTTCACCAGTTGTAAAAATTGTTTCAATTCGGATTGTGTTAGCATTAGTTGCTTTACTTGATTTAGAGTTACAACAACTAGATGTTAAAACTACATTTCTACATGGAGATTTATATGAGGAGATTTTCATGGAACAACCGGAAGGGTTTGTTCAAAATCGCAACAAGAAATTTTTCTGCAGGCTCAAGAAATCATTGTATGGTTTGAAGCAGTCACCTCGACAATGGTACAAGAAATTTGATTCTTTCATGATGAGTCAAAATTATTAAAGAAGTGAATATTATCATTGTGTTTACTTTAAGAAATTAAGTAATGGCATGTTCATTATCTTAGTGTTGTATGTTGACGATATGCTTTTAGCAAGAAAAATCATAACAGAGATCAACAGGTTAAAGGCTTAGATGGCTAGGACGTTTGATATGAAAGATCTAGGAGCAGCAAGACAGATTTTGGGCATGGAGATTTTCAGAGACAGGAGCAATGGTAAGTTGTGGCTATCACAACAGAATTATATTGAGAAAATACTCTTAAGGTTTGGTATGAACAATGTGAAGCCTGTTTCAGTCCCTTTTGCTTCCCATTTTAAGCTTTCTTCAAGTTTATGTCCTAACACTAATGAAGAAAAGGAATATATGTCTCGAATTCCATATGCCAATGTAGTAGGTTGCTTGATGTATGCAATGGTTTGTACTTGACCAGATATTTCACATGCAGTTGGGGTTGTCAGCAGGTATATGGAAAATCCAGGAAAAGAACACTGGTCAGCAGTGAAATGGGTGCTTCGGTATCTAAGAGGCACAAGTGATTATTGTATCACTTATAACAGAAGCAGTGAATATGTTTGTGGATATGTTGATTCCGATTTTGCAGGTGATTTGGATAAGAGAAGGTCAACTTCAGGGTATGTCTTTACTCTTGCAGGTGGAGCTATTAGCTGGATGTCAAAGCTACAGAACATTGTTGCTTTATCCACTACTGAATCAGAATACATAGCTACTTCACATGCTTGCAAAGAAGCAGTTTGGTTGAAAGTTTTGTTTGGTGAGTTTGGTAGGTTGTAGGACGGCATCAAGTTATTTTGTGATAGTCAAAGTGCAATTCACTTGGCTAAAAATCCCGCCTATCATAGTAAATCAAAGCATATACCTATCAAGTACCATTTTGTAAGACAGGTTATCACTGAAAGGGGAGTCTCTTTTGAAAAGGTGCATACAAAGGAAAATTGTGCAGACATGTTCACGAAACCAGTTTTGTTAGAGAAGCTACGATGGTGTCTGGCTTCTCTTGGCTTGCAGAAAAGATAAAAATAATAATGGAACAGGGTATTACGCTAATTGTTGTCAAGGTGGAGATTGTTGAGATTTTTCTTTTAATTATTTTTGGAGAAAATCTCATGTTGGTGACAACAATAGGATTTGTCGTTGAATTGACTCCATCTATTTCTGATGAGGATTTAATGCATCCTATATTTGTTGTGAGTGAATTTATGATTCTGTTTCCATTCACAGCTATAAAATGTAAGCCCGTAGAGGCAAGTGAGCATGGTGAGGAATGTGTAGTGAGGAAGAGCTGAGCAGATGAGAAACTCTGCTATTGTATTTTCTCCTCTTGATTAATGAGATTGTCGATTCCCTGTTAGATGGACGTAGCCCAGATTGGTTGGGTGAACCACGTTAAAATCTCTGTTTTTCATGGTTGAATGTTGTGTGTGTCTGTGTTTTATTTAAATATTTCCGCTGCTAAACTCTAACAAACAGAACACTCAGTATTCATCCAGGTGAACCATAACTATCTTCAAGCACTACCAACATAATGGTGATTATGATAAGACCTGTCTGAATCAGTGACAATCTAAGTACACCTTAGGATTCTAAGAGACCCTTATCAAACCTTGAAGAAATCAGCTAATAAATCCATATAGTAGAATTTGTTTTTTTCATCACCTTAGCTAAGTGTTGAATCAGGTATAGAACACTCTCAAACCATAGAACAACTTAAAAACTCAGAAAACCCAAAAAAAATTCAAATTTGTTTTCAAAATAAATCATTGGTGGTGGACCATAAAACATTTTACCTTCAAAAAAGATAAAATTTCCACCTGGCAACTCCACTAGCCCCAGTAGGCCTATTACTCCTCTAGATCTTTGAACTCCCCTAGGATTGTGTTAACCAGCCTTGAGGAAGTTTAGAAGCCTAGTCCCCTATTAAAGAAATCATTGTAAGAGGAAAAAAATTTGAAAAACAGTCCTAAAAACCTTAACCTCTCTAAATTTTTTAAATTAAAATTTGGCTTCACATAGGGTCAATACTAGATCCCATCCAGATCCTAACCCTCCCACCATAATTGACAATTCAGAGAGGATTTTGTGGTAGACTTATAGGTCCAAAAAATCAACTACTAATAGGACCATCCCAAGAACAAGATCTGTCCCTGAAAATCTCATAGTCTTGAAAGATCCTCACTTTGACTTACCTCACACAAAGAACCTATTTAGAACTCAAAGTGATTTGAACCAAACTGACTTTGAAACCATATATTTGCAATAGAGATTTAGCAGAGAAGCCTCACCTTCTACTCCACCTGATTCTCAGCTTCTCCATCATTTCATCTCCTTCCATAACAGATCTACTCCTCATCAGCTCGTTGGACCAAGTGTTTCTTTCACTCCTATACACACATACATTGTTCAAAGCACTCCAGGTCAGCCTGCTTTCCCTCTCGTAAATCCCCCATCATTTCCTATCATGGCAGTATGGTATGCTCCACTAGTGTTACCACAACCTCTGATCCCCTTACCCAATGATTACCAATCCAAAATTCCCCATTTTACTAGAAATGAACCTACTACTGCTCAGCAGCATGTAGACAATATGGATGATGCTTTTGATTATATGGAAATAGAAGAAGAAACCATTAAGATGAGAATTTTTGCTCAAAGTTTAGGAAGAGAAGCCAAAAAATGGTTCAAAGGTTTAACTCCCTGCAGCATAAATGATCTCCCTTCTTTATATCAAACATTCACAAACATATGGGAAATTAAAAAGAACCCTCTCCAAATACTGTCAGACTATAATAACCTCAAGATAAATACTGGGGAAAGTGTCCAAGAATATTGCACTAGATTCAATAGTGTGTATAATGCACTTGCCCCAAACATGAAACCTCCACTAGGCCTAGCCTTAGCTAAATTTCCAGAAGGCTTTGTTCCAGAAATGGCCTACCAGCTAAGAGAAAGAGACCCCTTAACTTTAGAAGATATGTAAAGGGGAGCCTTAAGTGTGGAAGCAAATCTGATTGAGAAAAGAGCTAGGTTAAAAGCAGAGAAAAGAGTTACATACATGGATGATACAATGGCATCAACCTCATCATCAAATACTAAAATTGATAACTTAGTGAAGGTAATGGAGAGAATGCTTGAAAAGATAAATCTGAATGATAGAGTGCCTCCTAGAGAGAATTAAACCAATCCCCAAAATAGAAATAGGAATCCAAATATCAAAAGAGATCCTAATCAAGGTAGGCAAAGAGATAATGATCAAAAAATTAGGCCTCCCTTCCAACAAAATTATGTAGATCAAGAAGAGGAAAGGGAAACTGAAAGGTTGGAAGAAAATCATGTAAACCTGATAGGATCTGACGATGAGATAGATGTTTTTCTCACTGAAGAAGAACAAGGATTCTTCTCCTCAGAACAAACTAAAAACAACCATGAGGATTCTGAAGATTACAGATTGGGTTTTGAAAATGCAATCATGGAGGTACACAAACAATATAATCTTAGAAGCAAAGGGAGCCCAGAGATTTCCAATGAAAAAAACACTAGTACTGTTGTTAGGAAAAATTTAGAAAATCAACCTAAGAAGACAGTTAGTAACACCAACACTATGGCTAAGAAAACTGATCTTAACAAAGACAAAAATCACCAACAAAGTGTTGAACAAAGATGCCCTAATACCTCTTCTAGTGGCCCTGATAAAACTATCCCAAATAATAGTCCAAATAAAATTTAGAAAGTCAAAATTTTTGAAAGAATTGTAAATAAAAAAATAGATGTAAATATGTCAATAAAAATTGTTCCTTTCAGCCTTGAAGGGGAAATTGCCAAGATCAAAATCACCATACCCTTAGCTGAACTAGTAACTCAAGATGTATATAAAAATCAATTTTTGAAAGCTTTGAGTATAGGCAGTGACACTGATACCTTAAACTTGACAGATGATAAACCAGAATTATTGTTTGGTCCTGAAGTTGAAGGAAAATACCAAGAAGGGGTTGCCCCTCCCTTCTATGTTAGTTTGAATATACATAACAGAATCTTGCACAATGCCATGCTAGACTCATGTGCTTCACAAAACATGATGCCCAAAGTAGCAATGGAAAGCCTAGGCTTGGAAATTACTAAACCATATAAGGACCTGTATTCCTTTGATTCAAGCAGGGTCAAATGCTTGGGCCTAATCAAATATTTATGTGTCAACTTAGCACAAATTCCTGCTAAAGGTCTAGTCATGGACATATTAGTAGCTGACATGCCCCTTAAGTATGGCATGATTCTATCTAGAACATGGGGAGCCAAACTACAAGGGAGCCTTCAAATGGACATATCCTATGCCACCATCCCAGTATTTAACCAAACCAGAAGATTATGCAGGGAGTCTCATATGAAATACATAGTGAGAAACATAGATAGGACAATAAATACTCCTATTTATTCTATTCATTCAGATTTGGATTCCTTTATCTTGTATAATGAAGATGAAATTAACCAACAAGAAAGGGAAGACAATAAATAACTCAGTCCACCAAAATAGTCAAATCTGCCCTCAACTCAAATACAAAATAACTCAAACTCTAGTAGCCTTGAACAGTAGAAAGGAAATGAAAATGAACTTGGAATACCTTGGAAAATAAACTTTGATGGCTCTTGTAGCAAGAAACGTTCAGGGGCTGGTGTATGGATACAGAACAGAAACAAAATATTTTCCTATAAACTAGATTTTCCATTCACAAATAACATTATTGAGTATGAAGCCCTTATTGGCCTACACTTACTCAAATATTTAGGAGCTAAGAAAATATCAGTCCAAGGAGATTCTGAGCTAATCATTAGACAGATTAAAGGGGAGTATTCAGCCAAAAACCCAAAACTCAAAGAATATAGAAATGTTGCCCTTGATCTTTTAAAAACTTTTGAAAAATATGAACTCGTTTTCATATCAAGAGCTCAAAACCATGTAGCAAATGAACTTTCCTTTGCTGCTAGTAATTGCCAAATACCACAGATAAATGAACAATTCAATGTGAAGGTAAAAAACAGGCCTACAATACCTGACAATGAATACTATTGGCAAGTGTTTGAAGGAGACAAACACATAGATGGTTTTCTGCAATTAAGAAACGAATTTGCCATACCAACATCAAATACTAGCCATGAGGAAAATTGTTTAGATAAGGAACAAATCCCTGAAGCAATGCTTCCCTTTTCTATTGATATAAACCATTTTAAAAATCCTTTTAGAGCATAAATAATTGATAATACAAACCAAAAAGACCTGGAATTTTTACAATGTAAAAATGATACAATTCCAAGAGGTCTTACACCATTAGAAAAGTTGTTTGACTTCAATGATGTAGCCAAAGAACCAAGAATGGAGCCTATAGAAACAAACATAGAAGAACATAACATAGGCAGCCTAGTAGAACCCAAAATGATCAAGCTATCCAACACTCTCCCAACCCATATCAAACAGCAATACATAGAACTTTTCAAAGAATTTAGAGATATGTTTGCATGGGGATACAAGTATCTAAAATCATATGATACCAACATCATTCAACACAAAATTCCTCTTAAGGAAAATCAGAAACCTTTCAAACAAAGCCTCGGAAGGATAAACCCTGTTTTATTTCTTTTGGTTGAGAAAGAGACCAGGTAAATGTATGATGCTGGGATCATAGTTCCCCTCAGATATTCAGAATGGGTTTCCAACTTGGTATCTGTTAGGAAAAAGACTGGAGAAATTAGGCTTTGCATTTACTTTAGAAATATAAATAGAGCCTCCCTAAAAGATAACTACCCCTTGCCAAAAATGGATCACATACTTTAAAGGGTGGTTGGGTCTAAAATAATTTCATTGTTGGATGGTTTCTTAGGTTACAATCAGGTGTTAGTACTCCCAAGTGATCAACATAAAACTACTTTTACTACACCTTGGGGTACATTCATGTATGTCAAAATGCCATTTGGTTTGATGAATGTAGGGGCCACTTTCCAAAGGGCCATGGATATAGCCTTCTCAGAAGACATAGGGTATTTTATAATCATTTACCTTGATGACATTACTATTTTCTCTAAAACTAATGAAGAACACTTGGTTCATTTAAGAAATTTTTTTGAGAAATGTAGGAAATATGGCTTATCTTTGAACCCAAAAAAGACACTCTTTGGTCTTCAAGAAGGAAAGCTTCTTGGTCACATAATTTCTGAAGAGGGAATCAAAGTAGACCCTGAAAGGATTAATAGAATATTGAAGATCAGCCATCCTAGAAACCTCAAAGAATTACAATCTTTCATTGGGAAGATCAATTTTTTAAGAAGGTTCATCCCCAACCTTGCTGAGCTATTAAGGAATATCACAAACATGTTTAAGAAAGAGATAGGTGTTAAATGGAAAATACAAGCTAAACAGTCATTTGAACTAGTGAAACAAGCTCTTACTCAAACACTAGTTCTTATAAGTCCTGATTTCACCAAATATTTCTACATCTTTTCTTTTGCATCCGAACATACAATAGCTGTAGTATTGTTACAAAATAATATCATAGGGCAAGAAAAACCAATATCATTTTTTAGTAGGGCGTTAAGAGATGCTCCACTCAAGTATAACATCATGGAGAAACAAGCCTTAGCCTTGGTAAAAGCATTGAAATACTTTAGAGTCTACATTCTACATTCTCACATCATTGCTTTTGTCCCACATGTTGTTGTCAAGGATATTCTAAGTCAAGACTCTGATGGTAAAAGGGGCAAATGGATTGTTGTTATTTTAGAATATGACTTAGAAATCAGGCCTACCAAACTAATCAAAGGGCAGGGATTATCAAAACTCATGGTTGAATCAAACTTCCAAGCACTAGATATGAATATGGTTGATGTTTTGGAGGAAACAGAAGAATTCACAGCTCCATTTATTGAAGAAACTTTTGTGAATTCACCTTGGTATGCTGATATCATATATGTGCTGCTTTATTCAAATACCCCTCCTTCTCTGTCTAAAACTAAAGCTAGATTTTTGAAATAGAAGGCTTTAAACTATTGTATATTAGATGGGGTTTTATATTGGAAGAATGTTATTGTAATATTTCTTAAATGTTTGATTGTGATTGATGCAGGAAAAATAATGCATGAGCTGCATGAGGGAGAATGTGGAGGACATCTCTATTAGAATACCACCGCAAATAAAATCCTCAGATCTGGTTACTATTGGCCCACCCTTTTCCCAGATACTCAGAAACTTGTCATGTCTTGCCATAAGTGTCAAATTTTTTATGGCAAGAGAAAACTCCTACCCTTACCCTTACATCCCATCAGTGTTGAAGCTCCCTTTCAACAATGGGGCTTGGACTTCATTGGGGAAATTCACTCATCTTCTTCAGCCCAGCATAAGTAGATCCTCCCTGCCACTGATTATTTTACCAAGTGGATAGAAGCCATACCTTCTAGGCATGCTACTGACTCTGTCATTATCAAATTCCTTGAAACCAACATACTATCCAGATTTGGTTGTCCTAGAAAAATTATCACAGACAATGTTGTTGCCTTCAAGTCTAAAAGAATGGTTGATTTCTGCCATAAATACCATATCACCTTGGGTCATTCCACTGCTTACTATCCTCAAGGAAATGGATTAGTCGAATCCTCTAACAAAATCCTTGTCAATATTATTAAAAAATTGTTAGAGCAGAATCACAAATTATGGCATAGTAAGCTTATTCATGCCTTATGGGTTGATAGATTAACTACCAAGAAGTAAATAAATATTTCCCCCTATCAGTTGGTTTATGGCATGGATGCAATATTCCCAACATATCTCGGAGTTCCAGTCATGAATTCCTTCAAGAAATACAAACTGAAGAGAATGATATCCAGAGAAGGATAAATCATATCATTCATTTACAACAGTCCAGAGAGGAAGTGTACAAGAGAACACAAACAGTCCAAGAAAACATCAAGAAATTATTTGACAAAAGGACTAACGAAAATGATTTCCAAGTTGGAAATATAGTTTTAAAGTGGCATTCTAGAAGGGAAGAAAAGGGGAAGCATGGTAAATTTGAGAATCTATGGAAAGGGCCCTACATCATTCATTCCATTAGGGGTCACAATGCATTCTTTCTGCAAGAGTTGAATGGAGAAGATCTATTTGGAGGTCATGTCAATGGCAGGATGCTCAAGCACTACTACTGTCAAGAGTCCTGAATTCAAAGTTTTTATAAATTATACATAACCATGTTGAAAAGAAATCATGAAAAATACAAAAACAATAAAAGAAAAGAAAAGGAAAAGAGGGAAGATTCAAAAGAGGTACAGCCCCATACCCAAAAAAGAAAGAAAAATCTGAAAGTGTGCAATCTCAAATTCCACTACTACTAAAAGGAACATTGTTATTCAATCATTCAGCCTAATCATGACTGGGTAAATTTGAATTTTGTGCTGATAGGTTAGTGAAAAATATCTGCCAAACTTTCCAATATTGGCTTATCAGTAGAATAGATTAGGATAGAAGAAGAAATGGTTCAAACAAACTCAAAATCTGAACCAAGAAAGGAAAAGGAAAAATAGCTCTCAAAAAGATCAAAATCAAAGCTGAAGAAGAAAAGGAAGATCTTTACAAATTTCAGATCCTAAGCTTTCATAATTTTGTTTTAAATTTTTCTGAAAAATAAAGTTCTATGTGCAGTTTGTATTTGATGCCATAACCATCACATCAAATTAGACATTTTAATCCTGATTTGACTATATTTTAAATTTATGTTTTAGGATGTAGAGAAGGAAATCTGTCAAAAAGCATAATTTTGACAGATAATAGATTAGGTAGAGAATTTTTTAGTTCAACTGTTTAATATGAACTCATGGAAGAAATAAGAGTAGAAATAGATTAGTTTTTCTTTCAAAAAAGAATAAAATGTTGATGTCAAAAGAGTTTGCCAATTCAAGTGCACTCAAAAAGAAGAAAAAATGATAGGGCAAGTAGGATTGGGTAGGTAGAGATGTTGTTTTGAAGAGAGTACATGTTGCAGATTGCTGAGAAATTATCAGATTCAAAGAAAATCCAACAAAGCAAAGAAAAAAATTCTGCCCAAATGGATCAGGCACTAGTCTGCTAAAATCCAGAAGATTGATAAATTGAGGTTCTGGACACCTAGAAAGACAGTTGTCCTCCCCAAGTGGAGCCACCGTTATCCATCTATAAATTTGGTTATATTCAATGATGGCTAGATAAATCCATAGATTTTGAAAAAACAAAATTTTCATGAAAACCTCTGAGTTTTTGAAAATATCCTTGTGTTCATTATCCTTTTCACTATAAATCTTCATTTAAAAACCTTCAAGTAACCCTGCCGTTTTGAAAATAAAGCTGCATTCAAAAGTCATCATTTCCCCATTTTAAAATATTCCCTTCATTACACCCCTTTTTCCCCGTTTTATCCTCCATTTCCTCAAAAATCCCTTTAAATCTTGTAAATTCCCTCTTATAAGGTTTAAAACTCCTTCTTTATACCTATCGGAACCCCTCAAAATAGGTTTAAAAACCTCATTTTTTGCCTTTTCCGCTCATTTTTTAGCATAAGGTTTTAAGCGCCTTTCGGTTTTAAACCCCTAGCCCTTCATTCCTCATAAAGCTGAGCCCTGAAACCGTCAGCTGAAATTTTTAAGCCCCCATCGGCCATCGCATTTCAGCATTTCCCGTTTCCACTTTCCCAAATCTCCGCCAAGGTTTATCTCCGCCAATGGATTAGTAACCTTCAATCTCCCCCAGATCAAATGGTCCGCATTTCATCGCAAATCGTAGTGGGTCACTTCCACCTTCCCTTTTTCCACCAATACGCGCTCCACCGATTTGATCTGGATTGTTGATCCTCACAATCTAATGGCTGCCATTCAGGTCTTACCACTTTACCCACCCATAGCACATCCACTATGCAACAAAATAACTGGCGTCACCCCCCGGTGCCACCTATCCCTGTGCTGAGCATTTTCGACCAATCGTGCGTGTTTTGAGTTGTCGATCTGGCTCCCCCAGATCGGACAGCCTATACTCCTTTTCACGCCCATTCCACCCAAAACCTTCCGTCGTGCAACTTCCACGTGAAATAAGTGGTTTCGGTAGGGACACGCGTCGTCCTCCAAACCATGTCGCATTCGATTGCAGCAAAACCACTTACCACCCATTCATTGCGTGAAAACCACCTCTGGTTTTCCGCAAACCACTTTCCATTCTCACGCCATTAATCAAATTCAAAACCTTATTTCTTCTAATTATGACCAGAGAATCTCCTCCCATGTATCTATTTACCTCTGCATAGCTCCTTCGCCCTCACCATCGCCTCTGCAAGCAATTTATCCAAATAAACGCAGGTTTTATGAAATTTTTGTTTACTGTGCAAGTTCTTAAATGACGGCCTTAATCTGTAGGCCCTCCTACAACCAAATATCAATGGCAAAGGGTTGAGGATGACGATCCAGAGGCCAAAAAAATAAAGAGATGGGACACTCAGGGTTGTCATTTAATGTTTAACCATTGCCTCATGAACATTGGTTAATTGTCAAACCCTCCAGCGCGGATTGAAGACACCTGTGCATAAAGAACAAGTGAAGATCAACGAAACAGAGATTAAAGCTCTAAAGTGATGATTAAAGGTTAAAAACACAGTTGAAACAAATGAGCAGAAGTTTAAATAAATGAGAAAGGAGATAAAGACAACATAAAGAATTATGAATGCCAAAAGCAAAATTAGGCCATAAACACAGTTTATTGATTAAATCAAGAAGACTTATGCCAAAAGCAACCTCGAATACATCAACCAGGAGAAATTATTCACTCAGAATATCTAAAAGGCCACCTGTAGCTTTCTCTATACCTACGAAGACAAATTGGCAGTTATTACATACATAGAAGATATTTTAAGCTGTCAGGCAATTATTGTAAAAGATAGAAATAGGCCTCAAATTCAAACTTTTCACCTATTTTTCGTTAAGTTAAGACAAAATTATTAAACAGATAAGTAGCTGCACACATATTCCTACCTTATGCCTTGCATGGTTTTCAAGGTTAGGAATGCATTTACTCTGTAATTAATAACACTTGGACCATAGATCAGTTCCACCTGCTCATTTGCAGCATAAATATTTCATTCGAACTCATTGTATTATTGGCATTTGGTGACTCTTTGAAGTAACACATAATTATGCTGAAGTTGAAAGAAAATTGATGCTCTGGAACTTGTGGATGTTTTTACCTGTTTGTTGATGGAGAAATCTCTATCATTGGATCCTTGAGCTTGGTTGTTGGTGAATTATTCTTAATCTGTCATTGTTATTTGTTGTTCCATTATGTTTCACCATTCTCTGTTGCAGTAGAGTAAAAATTTTAGGCTAAGAAATGTCTTTCGAAAGCACCTTAGTTCTATTTACTCTTCACTGTCTTTATGTTTTCTTCTGCTATGATATTCTAGAGAATTCTTAATTTCTCTCTAGAACCCTTATGCTTGTTTATTTCTTAAATAGTTCAATACATTTGATCTCAAGAATGATTTATGCTTTTCCCTGCTTACTTGTTGCCACTTAAAATCTGTTTCTGAAGTCTCCCTTTAAAGTACCATTTTTTAAAGCCTGCCAAAGAGGTTTTGTTCCGATCATACCCTTTGTTGCTGCTTAGATAATTGTTTTGAAGGTCTTTATAGCTGTAATCAAAGATGTCTAGGAGTTCCCTCTACTATGAATGCATTTATTTGTGAATCTTGAATGTTTTCTTTTCCTTGAAGGTGAATTCACTAGAAGTTAAATTATTTTCTCACCTTCTATATTTCATTGGAAAATTTTGTCTTAGAATTATTATTTCCTGAAGTGTGGTTTCTAGAATTTATGGTTAGCCCTAT
Organism: Pinus albicaulis; assembly: GCA_034641835.2. Lineage (NCBI taxonomy): Eukaryota > Viridiplantae > Streptophyta > Pinopsida > Pinales > Pinaceae > Pinus > Pinus albicaulis. Next base: position 826,429,999 of record CM076573.1, read on the forward strand.
CTATGGAATGCCTCTTCATATTCAGATAATGTTTCAAGTCCCTTTGTTGAGAAGTACATATAATTAAGGATTCTTAATTTCCCTTAGTTCTACTTTTTATTCTAAAACTTTAATGTCCATTTCACTTCACCTGAAAGACTTTGTAGATCCACTGGCCAAGTTAGATTTTCCCTGTGATACCCCTGATTCATTCAAAAAAAATTTACAATTTCCACTTGACTCCATTGCCCAATGTCTTAGAGATTTCCCTTTTCTATCTATGCTGCCTAGATCATCATGTCCAACCAAACAATCAAACAAACTCATGCTTCATAACTAGCCTAAAATCAACCCTTAAAAGCAAACAAACTCACATTGAGAGATTCCTCTCTGAGACTAGGAAAGCTAGTCCTAGAGCTCTAAAGATTGGTTTTGATGTTGCCTTGTCATTTGGTATGCCAATCTGCCAAATCACAGAACCACAACAGATGATTTTTAAAGGAAGTTAGTAAATGAAATGACCAATTTTCTGATTATCCATGATTCTAAAAACTGCTTGTACCTACCCATCTGCTACCCTAACATTTTTTCTTCTTTTACATGGGTGCATTTGAGCTTGCAAACCCTTTATTCATTTTTTATTTTAAAACAGAAAACTAACTAATTCTATCCTTATTTCTTCCAAGGGCTCAGATTAAGTTGTTGAGCTCCTTATTATTCTCTACCTAACTATTGATCTGCCAATATTAAACTATTTGTCTAGATCTTTATTCTCTATCTAACAACATGAAATTTAAAGCATGAGAGGTTACGATTAAGCTATTTAACCTTCATGGGTCATGGCATTTTAACAAGTTGCACACAATCCTTATTGTATTAAAATTAAATAGTAGTGGCATTTGGATTTGCATCAATTTCATGTTTTATTTTTATCTCTTTTTGTTTGGGGTCCATTTTTCTATTCTTTTTTATCTTTTTTCTTTCAAATCCTTTGATTTTTCTTTTAGGACTTTTACCCTATTTACATTTTTTTTATTTTTCTAATATGGGAAAACAATTTGCAGAAATCAAAGTATGTACATATTACAAGACTAATCAAAGTCAAACCAAAATTATGAATCCTATTATTATAGGACCCTAACAGTATCCTTAGTTCTTTCTCTGAGTTTGGTTATATAATCTCTCCTTTGGACCATCTTGTTATTAATTACATATAGTGAGGGAAACCGTTTTTCCACCATGAGTTCAATGTTGTTCAAGAATCTGCTGATGGCCATGTCCAACTCATGACATTTCTCCTCTAATTGCCTTAGTAAATTCCTCTTAGTGAGGACCTTTTTTACTTCTGATATGGTTGTTGTTCTGTCTTGTACATCCATCTCTTCAAGATCATAGCTTTTTTTGGAGTTCAAGAATTTTATGATTTTGGGGGCTGTGATTGGCATGTTTCCTAATTCCTTATTTGATTTTTCAATGGCCATTGTGCATTTGTCCACCAACTCTTTCTATTAAAAAATGATGTGGATGGAGTGCCAAATTTCCTCCACTAACTCTATGATACTGCCCCAAACTATGACCTTCATTTGGCCCAAAATGCTGATATCCAAAAACTCCTTCTCTACCTTCTCCAATCTCTCAATTGGCTTTTTGGCTATCTCGTGGGCAGTTTCAAACCTGGCCTTTTGATCTTTCAAGATGCCAATCTGTGCTTCCAATTTCTAGATCTCTTATGACTACAGGGTCATACTTTCCATGGCCTTTGATGGCTACTCTTTCCTACTAGATGCTCCAATAGTTGTGGGAACAACTAATGGAATTTTTGAAATGGGGACAGCTTCTAGTGGGATGAGTGCCACTCGAGCTACTTCTTCCTTTTCCTTTAGTAGCTTCTCCATATCGTTTTCCATCTATTTGATTTGGGCAGACTATTCCACAACTAACTTCATTAGCTCTACCTTCTATGACTCATCTTCCTCAATACCTTTGGACAAGGGGTCTTCTGTTGCTAGCATCTTGAGTTGTTTCCTGAGAGCTATTGTGTCAGCATTCTTCTTCTTCAAAACCTCCTCCACAACCTGAAAATTGGTTGGGTCATGACCCAGCTTCACTATTAACTCTTCTAAAGAATTGATCCTTGAATCTTTAGCCATGGTAGATATTTTATCCATCCAGAGTTGTGATTGAGCATTGGATAAGGATACCTACAACTTTGACAAGCTCATATCAGTACTTGTCAAGGTGGAGGCCACAATCTCTCCAGTCTACTTTTGTAATTCCATTTGGTCATTTAGATGGATTTCCTTGGCATAAAATTCGAATGAACCCTTCTTGTAATCTCCTACTCCTTGGGGTCGTGGGACCAAGGCTTCTAGAAATTCCATCTACATCCTTCCCTTCTCAGTGTCAAAAGCAGACAGTAGTCTGCTTTGTGAACTTGGGGTCTGCTTCCAGAATTTATTGTATGTGTTAGTCTTCAACACCTCATTTCTCAATTTTATTTCCTCGACTGTGTCATAAACTTATTTTTCTTGGCCTTCTATTGGAGGTATAGAAGTATATTTTTGCAAGGCCTACTACTGCAAAGACATTATGGCTATAGATGTAGGGGAGCCCATTATTTGAACACCCACTGTAGATGGCCCAAGGGTGTCTGCAATATGAATTATTGTTTGCTACCCTAATTCTCCTCCTTGATCAATATCTATATGAACTTGGGCCCTCTTCCTATATCTTAGTTTGAATTATTTACTAAAGGTATCAGTCACCGAAGGTGGCTGATCCTCTCTTGACCTTTTTCTCCCTACCTCTTTCTCTTGCTCTTTCCCCTTGTCTTTTTTTCCTTCCGCATTCTTCCTTTCATGTGGTTTTGGGGTCTAGACGCCTGGAGTGTAGAACACTTGTTCTTCCTCTTCTTGGAGGGTTTTGGGCACTCATTATGTTTGATAGGCATACTTCTCAATTGAAGGTCTGTGTGTGTGAAAATAGGGTGTGGATCTATTTTCCACCCTTTTCCTGGAGATAATCTCTACAGGGTTATAAGACCAAGTGAAACTATGACTAAAGCCCATCTCTTTCAATATATTTTCTACCTTCTCTCTTGCTGCTCTAGTGTTACATATGAAAGGCCCAATTTGTGTCTTGATCTTGAATTGAGCCTTCTTCTTTGCAGAAACAAAATGGAGCTCATCTGCATGTATCATTTTCCTTATGTATTCTAGTGCAAATACCCTCACGGAGAGGAACTTTGGCAATTTTTAAGGGGATAGCTCATTTCCATATACTCGAATTTCTGTGAAATTTTGGTATAAATACCAATATGTTATCTTCACTTGCTCTATTAGCTGCATGTTTTTCCTGATTTCTTCATTTATTTTTGGCTTTGCTGCATTTTTGAGTGAGTTGATGGTTAGGTGCACAGATGAATCTACAAAATACTTGTATGTATAATCCTTTATGGAACTTTATGGATATCTTCCACCATCCATCACATTATTTTTTAAGAGAAAATTATAAGGTTCAACTAGTGGAAGATCACATCGAGAATCAACAACAAGTTCTCCAACTCTTAAAGGATAACCTCACTTTAGCGCAGAATCGAATGAAACAACATGTAGATAAACATCGCAGGGAAGGAAGTGTTGATGTAAGCGACTGGGTATTTTTATGGCTACAACCATACAAACAAATTTCCCTCAAGAAAGCTAAGAAGGATAATAGATTATGTTGAAAGTACCATGGTCCTTACAAGATGTTGCAAAACATTGATACTATGGCATATAAATTGGAGATTCATGCATCTTCCCAAGTCCACCCAATTTTCCATGTGTCGTGCTTAAAGAAGGTTATAGGTGACAAGCTCCCAGTTCAAACAATATAGCTAGAACTTGAAGAGGAAGGAAAATTCATATTGAAACCTAAGGCAGTCATGGAAAAAATAACTTGGCAGTTAGGAAATTGATCAATTTCAGAGTATCTCATCAAGTAGAATAACTTACCCGCTGAAGATTCAACATGGGAGGATGAATATTTTATACAGAAGCATCTAGAACTACTCAAGCATTGAGGAAGACACTTTTTTTAAGTACCGTGTTAGGTCCATATAATACTATTATATCCGTTTATTTTTATTGTTAGTGTATCCCCTTTATTGTTATTGTTGTGTCCATGTGGTCCCCATATTGTTATTATTGTTCCCTATAAAAGCCCATTATTGTTATTGTTGTGCTCTTACATTATTATTGTTCTGTAGGCTTTGGTTATATTGTGACCCCTTAGACTCCTCTATATAGAAAGTAGGTTTTTTCATTTGAATCATCCAATAATTTTTCATTTATGTATTGTAAAGGAGGTTTCCCCCTCGAAGTGGATAATTTTTAAGTCATTGATCTATATTTTCTTCTATTTTGTGAGTTGGTTGCATAACAAAATATATATGTTATCTGGTGTTCTTACTCCTTTTCCCACAATTTTTCCTGAAGAATACTTTCTTATCTCACAATCCTTTGCACTAAAAATATAATCATGTCCTTGGTCACAAATTTGGTTGATGCTTAGAATATTGTTCTTGAGTCCTTCAATTAGTAGTGCATTTTGAGATCTCCCTTTGCCATTAACAAGATTCAATTTCCATTTACCAATAATCTTAGCAGATCCACCTCCAAAAGACACATTTACATCCTTTTTATTCAGTCAAATAAAATTATTTTGGTAACCTGTCGTGTTTAGAACACCCACTATCCACGAACCATTTATTTTCATCACTTTGTGCACATAAATCTAGACCACATTTATCTGTAGTAGATTCCTTTCTTTTCCAAATTCTACTTTAATATAAGTGGACAATTTTATGATTCATGACCTAGATTATTGCATCTAGAGCATTCTATACTATACTTTGACAAAGGATCAAATGAACTATAGGTCTTGATTTGACCTCGTTTTCTTGAATAAACCAACTTATTCTAATAATTGGTCATATATATTCTTGAAATATTATCCTTATAAGCCTTCCAATGCTTAGCTTGGTGACCAAAATTTTTACAGTAGAAACAATGACCAAGAAAGATAGTTTGATACATGTTTGGGTAGCTTTGGTTTGATGCAACATTTTTTTATGGAGATGGCTTCTCTTCAATCCTTCGGATTTTTCCAAGTGGATATTTGTCCTATATTGAGAATCTTCTCTTCTTTTCGATAATTGCAAAGGACGTCAACATAATTTTTTTAAACTTTTTCATTAGTATTTTCCTTTGAATTTGATGATTCAGCTTTGAAACCAAGCCTTGTTTTATCATGTTGTGGCCTTTGAGTATTAGGGATGACATAAATAGTTTGAGAGCTTTGCAAACTCTTATTTACCTAATTTAATTCCTTATTTAGAGAGACAATTTCAACTTCTATTTTCTGACACATTTCTTCCTTTTATTTTACTTTTTTTGTTCAAGATTAATTCTATCCTTTTTTCTTCTTCTTTTTCAGTTTTCATGGAAATGACCATATGTTTTAGTTTTTCATTTTATTAAAAATCGTTAATCAAAAATTCATCCACATTTTCTTCTTCTTCTTCTTCTTCATATTCATCATCATTTGTGAATGCCATGAATAATATTTCACTACTTCTAGCATAGTCATCTTCTTCATCATAATCATCACTATATATTTTGAGAAGAAAAATATTTTTGGTTGAACATTTCTTATTTACCTTGATTTTATATTCATCATAATCATATTTTTTGGAGAAGAAATTCCTTTTTTTTAACCCTTCCTCTTGAATTTTTTTCTTTTGGGATCATTTTCGTCATCACTGTCAACCTTGAAAGGACATTTTGCAGCATAATGTCCTATTCTACCACACTTAAAACAAATTAGAGGATACTTACATTTGAGTTTGGATCCTTTCCATAGCTTCTTAATAAATTGTGTTAATCCTCTTTCAGTATCAAAATCATCGCTGCTACAATTACAAATTTTCCATTTTCTTGATGCTTTTGAGGCCTTAAACGCAACTTATTTAGGATTAGAGATTCCTTTTCTCATTTCAAATGCAATGAGAATTCCATGAATTTCATCCATTGACAAGGTATCCAAGTCTTTTAATTATTCTATGGAACTAACTTTGGAATCAAAATGTTCTAGAAGTGATCTCAAAACCTTTTGGACAAATATGTTTTCTTTAATATCTTCACCTAGGCCTTTGACTGAGTTGAGAACTTCATCCCCTCGGAGAAAATAAGAAGAAATGTATTCTTCTTCATTCATTTTTAGGCTTTCAAATTGTCCTCTAAAAGTTTGGATTTTTTCCTTCTTGACTTTGGTGTCTCCATCATAAATGGAAACAAGCTTGTCTCACATTTCCTTGGTAGATTCATTGTTCATAACCTTTGTAAATTCTGAGTCAGAAATTTCACTTGTTATAGAAGTTAGGGATTTTGAATTTTATATATAAAATTTTCTTCCATATTGATCCATTGGTGGAGAAGGTGGAACTTTATAACCATCTAGAATTGATTTCCATACTTCTGGAACAAGATATATCAAGTAAAATTTCATCCTAACTTTTCAAAAGGAAAAATTTGTTCCATCAAATTTAGGGACCTTTCTTGCATATTTATTGGCTATTGTGACTAAACATCCTTCTTCCAGTTGTTAGGATGATTATGAATAATATGGATCTGATAATAATTGTTGGAAATACTGAGAGGAGGAGTGAAGCAGTATTTATTTTTCAATTGTTATTTTATCTAGTTAATATTTTTCACAAAATGAACTAGAAATAAAATAAATAAATAAATTGTACTAAAAAGTGATGATGACACCAATCATATTTTATAATAGTTACAAGAATCAACTTGTAAGAATAATTATTTTAGGGCTCCAACCCTATGGACACCAATCCCAAATCCAAAAAAATATTGACTTTAATGTGTGTTGCAGTGTTGTAGATGTGTGGTTGATTTTCATTGATGTCAACCTAGTTTCTTTGGTTGCAGGTGATTTTGTTATGCATGTGTATGTGAGGTTGTAGGTGTCATATATATGTATGAGTAGCAGATGGTCCTTTCATGTCTACTTTCTTGGACTAGCTTGGAGGTCGTCCTTGGTTTATCTTCTAGCTTGGACTAGATTGGAGATAATGGTTGAACTGTAGATGGTACTTGGAGGTTGGATGATCTTGTGTTGCACTAGCTTGGATTCCTTCCAATGATGATGGTCTTCATGATCATGTTGCTGCATATATATGGTGATTTCTACTTCAAGAGTTATATTTTAGGATCCTTTTTTATTAGGTCTCCTTGGTCTCCTTGGTCTCCATGTTTCCGGATTAGGTCTCTTATGACGACATGTTATACTTTGGGATTGGAGAGGATATATATCTATTTTTGGATGCTTCATATGGTTTTTCATATGTTTTATGATTTTTGACATATATTGGAGCTGCATATTGATGGCAGGGATGTTGTAGTGAAGTTTGATGACTTAGTTGCTTGGTTTGGTTGTTCCTTGGCATCCTAGTCAACCTAGTTTGACTAGTGATGATGTTGGTGATGTTACATAGGCTTAGTGAGGTTCTAAATAGGTTATAGTGACTTCTAGGGGACCTATACAGGATTTTAAAGCTATGGAAGAGGTTGAGGCAAGTTCTAAGCTGAGATAGCATGATTTTGAGTCTCCTATGCCTCAGTCGCATGCATGATGCATCAAGGGAGCAATTGGAGATCTCTAGTCACATTGAGGTAGTCTTAAGGGAGCGATTATAGCTCCAGGAGGCCATAATTTCATGCATAGAAATTCCAAGTGAGTGACTATGGGTTTGGACTAGTTTTTCTCCTCATTTATTGTGTTTCTCAGCTTATTTTAGTGTTGTGGTAAAGTTCTTGATTGGGAATTTTTGGCATATGGTCGGAAAAGTTTTTTGGGACCTCTAGAAGTTTATCAAAGTTGAAGATACAAAAGGGCTAGTGTATTTAGTTATTGATTTGGTCAAGAAGCCTTCCTCAACCAAATCTGAAGTGTGTGAAAGGAGTCATTGATTCTTCCATAACCTATATCATTTACTGAACATCGCAGTTCACGAATTTGATAAATAGAGGAAGACATTGAGTCCATTTTATTGGTTTCTTGGAGAGTGAGTGAGTATGCCATTGAAAAGGAATTCTGAGTGAGTTGAGTATGCATTATTTGATCACATAATTTTTTCAGAGATATATCAAATTTTTTTAGTATAATTCAAAGTTAGTTGAGAAGAAGATGCATAATTTGTGTGTTGGTTGTGGCAGAAATTTAGGATATTGAAGTGTGTTTGAGAGAGGTGTTTGGGTGTGTGAGTAGTGAAGAAATTTTCTTCTCTGAGAATATTTATTATTTATATTTGATGATCATAATTTTAGATTTTTTGGGTTTCTCATGTTGAGAAAATGAACCCAGTATCAAATATTGTGAAATGTGGTTTGCATGGAGGAAGTGAAGGAGTGTTGAGGCTTCGGTAGAGACAATGAATTGGAAAATTCAGAAGTAGGAAGAGTTTTCTCCATATAATAGGAGCTGGACAGACCAATGGGGGTTGGGAAAGGATGGTTGATCATGGGATCTTCCAGCGTATGGTAGTTCGTAGATCTGCAAGAGAACCTGATTTTTGAAATTGATAGTGCCATCATACTGTTGTGAAATCCAAGTCTTCCGAATATCGATGTAGTTAATCCATGTAACAATTTGTTTATCAGATAATAAAAATAATTGAGCAATGCAGCAACAACAGGGTGGGTTTCTCCCGAAATGGTTTCCACTAGAAATATTTGTGATCTTATGTGTACATGCTTCTTATGTGTGCTGATATTTCTCATGGTTATTATGCTTTGGTATTACTGTTGCTTATATATTTTGATAAGCTAATGTTGTGGATGTGAATGGATGATAGATTGTGGAAAAATATTTAAATTTTTAAAATAAATATAAAGGCCATCACTACTGATTCAACCCCCCCCCCCCCCTCTCAGTAGTGAATATATTTCCAACAATTGGTATCAAAGCCATTTTCTCTTCAGTGAAGCTTGATCACTTTTAGAGTAGATCATGGATAATGGCCAAAAGGAAGAGGAGGATGTCTCAAAAGGAAAAGAAATTGAAGAAGGAATAATATCGATCCATTGCAAAAGAAGTTGAAAATTCTGAAAATACAGCCAAAGATGTTGTATCACAAGGTAATATGTTGGATGCATTTTTGAATTATAATTATGATGATTCTTATGGGTTTGATAGTGATGATGAGAAGGATGTTGCTCACATTAAGGTTGAATATGAATCTGCAATGACTTCTATCAAGTAATTAGCTAGTGAAGTAGATAAGATAATAGTTTCATGTAGAGATCATAAAAAATTGTTGCAGATTTGTGATGAGAAAGAGAAAAATATCAAGGAGGAGCTCACTGCCTTGAAAACCCAGTTGGAGGATTCAAAAATAAATGAAGAAATAATGTGCAGAAATAAAAAAGAGAAGAAATATTATGTATAAGCACTATAATATGTTGTAGATAAATTAAGAAAGCAAGTTGAAGAAAAGGACCAACAGTTTGAAGTAATTAAGAGAAGCATTGCAGTGAAAAAATCTAGCTCAATCCTTCAAAGAAGAGATGCAATTTCATATGTAAGAAATATTAAGAGAATATATTCAAATAAACCTACAATGAAGATTTTGAGAAGACATGAAAATGTTGGAGAGAAGAGGTAGCAATTTCATCAGCAACATGGAAGAGATTCAAAAGGAGTTTATATGCCAAGAAATTATTCACTCCTAGAGTTGATAGTAGCAGATTTCAAAGGAGAAATCATAACTCATTTTCTCCCTTGATGAATGAAATTGAGTGTTTTAATTTCCATTAGTTTGGACATAAAGCAGTTGTTTGTAGGAGAAAATGTGACACATTCATGCAACCATTTGGATAGCAAGGAATGAGATATTCCTTTAGGCATACAGGTTAATTTAATGGTTTATGTTATGCTTGTAACATGTTTGGGTATAAATCCATTGATTGCAGGTCTAGTACAATAAGTTGGAAATATATCATGAGGACTAAAATATAAGTTCCTTTGGCTTCTTATCTTGGTCATGTAGAATTTTTTATGTGTCACAAATTTGGACACATGGTCAAGGATTTCTTGATTCCTAGATCCATGAGGCCTTTGATTCAAAAGAATCAACCAAATAAACATGCACAACAAATAAATCAACCTAGAGCTTTGTGAAATAAAAAGGAAGAACAATTGAGAAGATGTGGTATTACTCTTTTTTCACGAGATGAGGATGAAAATTGGTATATTGATAGTGGTTTCTCTCATCACATGTTAGCATATAGGATAAAATTTCACTTCCTTAAGAAAATCAAAGGTGGTCATATTTTTTTAAGGAAGTGAACCAGCAAGAGTATTGGGAAGTGGCAAAGCCAACCTTGGTGAAAAGAGGACCAATGTTGAATATGTATGGCTTATTAAGGACATAAAGCACAATATTGTAAGAGTGAACCAAATGGTTGATGGAGGCAAGGAATTGGTCTTCAAATCCAAAGGTTTCTTCATCAAGGAAGAAGGATCAAAGAAGGTAATTGCTAGAGGAGTAAAGACTCCATATAATGTATATGTGTTGGATGGAATATTAAAATGTAAGAAGAAACCAAGAGAGTACTATTCCTCATTTGATTTATAGTAGAAGATATCAACACATATTGCAGTCCACTCTTGCATGATAGATCCTTTAGACTGAAAAATGGATGTGAATCCTTCATAGGCTCCAGGGGATTATATGGAACCTTTTTTTTTGTGCATGAAATAGTTTTTATTATGTTTTCATGATGATGGATTTTATTTTTTTTACTGATGGTTTCTTTTTTAGATGTGATAAGGAGGAGAGATGGCACAAGTTTGGGGGGGAACTTATATGCTTCCAATATTTCGATGGCATTGTAGCTCCGTGGTGGAGTTGACTATGCATCTCATGCTATGTGTTCATCTGTTGCAAATGGTTATGTTTCGATGATGCATGGATTATATGTTGCATATATGGTTTGACATGTAGTTGGCATGTATTATGCAACATTGGTTTGATGATTTTATGCATGTGATGGTGCCATAGAGATAAGTATGATGATGCATGATGCTCATATTTATCTTGGATGCTTTTCATATTGTTTTTTCTTCTGCATATGGTGATGTTGATGATTTACGGGATGGTAGATGATTTTTATTGTTGATATGGTGTTGCTACTGAAATTACATCATTATATGTTTATTTTTTTTCTAGTCATTATTAAGTATCTTATATAGATTTCTGCTCCATTTGATGATTATTATTGCTGCTATGTATAATTATGGAGAGATGATATGTTGGGATTATTGATGGCATATGTTGATTCCATAATCAATTGAAGAAGAGTTGATATATTGGGTTGTTTGGATGCTATATTTCTGATTCATGATGTTGATATATGTTGTTGGTTCATGTTGTTGTTGGTGCATATTATTGATGGGAAACTATGTATTGATGTATGCTTATGGTTACTACTGCTGAGATGTTGTTTTATGGATGGTGATTTGGAAATATTGTCACATATATTCATATGATATTCATTGTTATTATCTTGTTTCCATGAATGGATATGAGCCATGGTGTTGTCCATTATACTGAGTGTATATTTCAGCCATGTTTTCTAATGCTTAATCACTCAATGTCACTTATCAGTTGTATACCTTATTGAGGAGCCTTGTATTATGCTCATGAATTCATTGATTATTATTGTAAAATCATTTGATATGATTCATAGAGTCTTGAGCCATCATTGGCATATGCAAAAATAGTGAGTCATGAGATTTGGTTCAGCCATATGTATGGGATTATGTTGTCATTGTAAATTAATTTGTACCCATTTAATAAGCCTATGAGGTCATGTACTTTTTTTTAATATCTTTCGATCATGGTTATTGGTCCATGTGGAGTAGTATATTTCTTATGGAAAGGAGGCATTTACAACTATGTATATCAGGGTATATTCAGCCAAGGATTTGGTTGCATTCAATGGAGTATGTTCATATTGTTGTGACTTATCATATGATTTGTTGCTACCATTTCTACATTAGAGAGATGATGCTTCTAGACATTTATTGTTGTTTCTGGTGATGTATGAGTTTTCTGCTACTATATAGTTCATGGTGTAGAGGACATATTTGTTGTTGTTGCTTCAAAGTGGATGGATAGATTTTGTTGTTGCTAGAAAGTTGTTGCTGCTAGTTATTCATATATGTTGTTGTTTCTATGGATTTCATGAGTGTTGTGGCTTCTAGTAGATTGAATTATGCTACTACTACTATGATATTCTACTCTCACTATGACATGGATTATGATGTCATTTCTTGTGTTGGGGTTCCCATGTTTTGGCCAGATTGGCAAGACCAAAAGATGAGACAACATCAAACCACTTTCAGACCTCAAGATCTAGCCCTCCTGGGTCCAGAGAGGGATCTCTTTGTGATATGTCGAAGGTATATGACTTTAAAGCTCAGTGTTACGATGTTAGGATAGTTATAGGCACAAGGTTTGTTTGTTTGATTTGTTTTGATTTGGTTGTTGGGAATCAAGAATGAAGGTTTCAATATAATACAAGGCAAGGCAAAGAATATTTTAGGCAAAGAGAGATAAATTCAAGATAGTATTCAATACCATTGGGAAAATGGAGTCAGGAAAGGGTTTACTTGCTATTCAATATGTAGGCTTTCAGTTGGGCTAGTCATCTAAAGCATTGGATCCTAAATAGATAGGTGGAGTGAAACAATAAAGAAAGAAATTGAAAGACTGAGGGTAAACCAATTTCTATCTATAGATCAGGTCAGAGGTCATTTAACTCCATACCTTCTTGGACATACTCTTAGGCAACTCTCGAAGAAAAGCAAGGAACAAATTGAGAGAAATTAGAAAGGTTTAACTAACTGAAAAGGATCCTAGTGAGGCAGAGACAGAGTTCTAAGCTCCCAGTGTTCCCAATTCATTCAATTAAACTCTAACAAGAACATCTGAAAAACAGATTCATTAACTCATACATCAGCTAGCAGGCAATAACATCCACTACACTGGTTAAATTAACTGAAACTAATTCTCAGATAACACATTTAGCAGAAAACATTAAGGCAAGGAGAGAAGAAACATAGGGTGCCTAACAAGGGAAAATCCTATGCCAGATTTTTGATGCAAGCCAGAAGAACTGAAATGGAATGAAATAAAACACAGAGACAGAAAAACATCACTGCGGCTTTAGATCAGGATCCAAAGAAAATGTGCTTGTCATATTAAGAGAAACAGCAATCAGGTACAGCATTTGCTAATCGCTTGAAATTCAGTTTGAAAACATACTCCTCAACCTATCTTACAACTTTACACAGAACTATATCTCACAGAAACATCTTGCAGTTCTCTTATATCTCATCAACAACCCTTACAATAGTTTTCTCATGATTTTTATAACTGAAGAGAAGTGAAGGAGGTAGGTAGAAGGTTAAATGAAAAATTAAACTCAGAAAAGAAAGAGAGAGTCGAAGCCCATTCTGTTTTAAACTCTGAGCATTAATCTCTAGCACCTTTGGAGGAAAAAATGGTCTTCGTCAAGCTTCATTTACTCCAGGTATGTTTCTGATGCATTCTAGTTTGTTGTACTCTGGCGTGTGAACAGAAAGGTAAATAAATGAAGGAATGGTCTGCCATACTTGTGAAGTAAGTTCTTTGATAGCCCGGGAGTGTACTTCAAGGCGGAAATCTTCTCTGGAACACGGCATGGAATAAAAACAGTATGGGCAACCCGTCCTTCCATGGAGAAAACATTCTGCTGATGTAGAAAACCTGTCATATATTAATTTATGCACCTCTATCAGCGAAAACCTTGCCACTGTATCAATACTATGTAATTATGGTGGCGTTTTCGCCTTCTGTACCTCGTAATAACCCACACTACGTAAAGAAAATTAATGCAATGGGAGGCTGGTGGAGCGGAGGGCGGAAGAAATGATAGCGTGGTGGCGGTTGAATGGTGGTTTTACACGAAATAGTGATGAAAAATTCAATGAAACGGTGGAAATTATGAACAATAGGGTTTCAGTGGTAGAATGCAGCGCAAACTGTCAGATCATAGTCCGGGAACAAAGATCAATGGCGGAGATCAATCGGAGGGGCAGCCTTATGAAATATACTAGGACATATATGGAACACGAGACCTTTGATGGAAACATGAAACTTTGGTTAAAAATGAAAATACAAAGGAAATGGGTGAAAATGTTACGAAAATGCATGGACAAGAATGTACAAGTGAGACCCAACGGAGGCGGAGATGCGATCAGATCCGAGCCGTCAGATCTTCAGATCCAACGGACGGTCAGATTTACTTCGGAGGATCGCAATCGAGAAGGGAAAGGGTGATACATTAACATATTTCCGATTGCAATTGGGAAAGGGGTGCGATTGGGATGTGCGATGACCGTTGGATTCGCATGAGAATCGATGGTGGAGAAGTGTATCGGGGGATCACAATCGGAGGGGGGACAGAGGTGACACACAACAGAACTTCCAATTGCGATTGGATAGAGAATGTGATGGCCGTCGGATCAACAAAGGGATCAATGGTGGAGATCTGATCGAAGGGAAGAAGGGGGAGAGCGACGAGCACGAAGCGAGAAAATCTAGGCCGTAGATTTCAAAATGGATGAACGACTGTGATTGAGTCGGGAAATCGCAATCAGAAGGGGACAGGGGTGACACATATCGAAACTTCCGATTGCGATTGGGCGGAGAAAGCGATGACCGTTGGATCGCGGGTTATATGGAAAGTTAGGATCAGATCAGAGGTTGGTATGATCGAGTGATCGGGGGACGGGACCTGCGATTGATCGGAGGGGATAGCAATCGGGGGCAGTTGCGATTAATCGCATCTCAAGAATTTGCGATGGACCGATTGGGGGGTATCACATGAGTCTTTTGATTGATGGAATTTGTGATATTGCGCGGGCTGTCCAATCTATGTGGCGGATCAACGATGGAAAACAAGTCGTGGGACTTGTTAATAAAACAATCGCATCAGAACTTTTATAATGTTACAAAGGATTTTAACGCTCCGCTCTATTTCTCCGATGCGATTAGTGCTTAAGGCTTAAGCGCTTGGCCTTTTGGTGACGGGCGTATGTGGGGAAGTGGTTAGGGCTGACGGGAAAAGGGGCTAAGCCCTATTATAAGGTCGGAAAGTGGGTTTTTAACCCATTTAGTGCATTTTTAAACCAAAGGAGGGTAACGATAGGGGGGTAGAGGGGGAAATTGGGAAAACAAAGGCAAGGAACATAAAAATTATTCAAGGATGATGTGTTTTCAAGGGAAATGCATTCCTTCAAGGCTCATAAAACATTCTAGCCCCTTGCTTTCTTGTCAAGGAACTCATAAGGGGCTAACAGCTTTTAATGTTCCAAAATGGGATTTCTACAACAATGAGAATACCCTAAGGTATTCCAGAGTTGGAGATGCAGCAATATGACTGATAACTGATGTCAAATCACTTAACCTTCCATAAAATATGCAGCAGTAACTTTATACAACGTTTTATAGACCGCCCTAAAACGAATGTATTCAGATATCTGTGTAAAAATAAGATGGGAAAGTGGTTGGATCTGATAGCTAGGGTTATGAGGAACTCCCATGTCAAATTTCAGCAAAACAAAATGTGTTTTTCTATGTTACACAGTTCCTCCTTTCCTAACTAGGTTAGAAAACCTTGATTTCCCATGACCTGGAGTATGTAGAAATTTACTGAAGCACAGAGTGTAATTTTCTGAAGGGTTTATCTGCAATAGGGTCTGAACATTGAAAAATCAGATCAGTGGCATAGATCATACATTTTACATGAGAAAGACATAGAATTTACAAGGATAAACCCTTAAGATTGAGGTGGTTACAACACAAGAAAGTACAGGATGAAATGGACAGCGTAATATTTAATGGCTGAAGCAGTGTTTCATTACTTTTTAGATATAGAATAGATCTGAGTACAAAAGTGTAGATCTATTACAGATCTGTATATCAAATGAGTTCTTTAGTACATTCCCCTTGGAGATCTCTACAAAATATGGGCAACTGTGAGTAGATCTGAGATCTAAGTCACGGATTTGTGGTAAACTTCAGAAATTTCTGAAGAATATGATTCCCAGCAGATCAGATCTAATGTTAGCCATCAGTATTTTTTACATGTTAGTGATGACTATATCTACAGCTGAGTTTTCTAGAAACTGATTTCCGTATGTCAATATGTCATCCAGAAAACCCTCCTAAAACTTTTTCACCTTTCTACCTTTTCAGTTCGCCCATGTCGAAATCAAAACCTCATATCACAATCCTATCTAGCTTCAGCCTTATTGGCCTACCCATCAGCTTTAAAAGGCAAATCCACATCTGTTTCAAAAGTCTCCCCTATGTTATGAAGTGGCGCTTTAAGACATTTCACCCTTGGCAATCATCAAAAAGCCAAAAAGCCTCCATCTGCTACAGGCCTACCATGACTGACCTCTTACTTTGCAAATGAAATTGACAAGCAGCCCTAAGTCGCGCCACTCACACCCCCTAGATCTCAGCACTGCATAAAACCCAACCTCAAGCTGACTATTAGGTTTTTCACAGTGTTCTATGGTTCTACAAAGGCAGGAAATATATTTCATCTCATGGAGTAAATGTTTGAGCTTACAGTTAGAGGAACAGCTGCTTCTAAATGTGACTTGAGCCTTTAGATATGTCTGCAAAACAGAAAGCTACTCATCTGGACTTTACAGCTCTTTCCAGCATGAAAATCACAGGAAAAGGTCACCACTGTCTCAGCAAACTGGTAAATTGTCAAGGCCCAGAACCTCCTTCATTTACAAGCAGAGGGTTAGGGCGCCTCCTTCATCCATAAGCAGAGGGCGCGGGCCAGTATTGACTCAGAAGGTTGCAAAGGTCCAGGTTTGCCTTTACTGAAACAATGAAACAATATCTTCAGGTTTTATGAATGTAATTGATGATCATAACAAGAATGGAGCTTGAAATATGCTAGCTCAAAGGAAAGGAGAGTCTGATTTGATAAAAGAGATCATCTGAAACTTTCAAGTCATGTGAATTTTTGAAATCTAGAAAGGCCTGTCATCAGTAAAACATTCCAATCATAAGAAGCCTATTTATCCACAAGATTAAATAGAGTAAATGCTGACAAAATGCCATTACACAGGCAGGAGGATAGTTCTTGGTTTTTCAAAAAAGCACTGACCTTCATAATCACAAAGGTTATTTGTCAAGTAATCTATCATAAGGTGAACAAGCCAAATGATAAATATCTCAGTCACCCTTAGAACAGTACAGAGGAACAGTGTCACTGTGGCTAGGGTTTCTTCTGAAATACAGTGATGCTTGCAAGTAAAGATGCCAAGATTGATGTTGTTCAAGTGGTTCACTTACCACCACATTCAGAGAAAGGCTGTGTCAAACAGAGTTGTTAAAAAAAAAGGCCTTCAGATACCTTACCTGATGAAGAGCCTCCTCCATATATGAGCAGATGGCCAAAGCTTTGGACATGGTTGAAAACTGATTAGTCAGAAAGATGCAGTGGGAAGATGCAAAGGGAGAGAGCAGAGGTCTTTTACATAGGTAAAAAGTGGTGGTTATGCTTCAAAATGCCTTGCCCATAGTAAAATATCTCTCAAAATACACATCATGATGGACTGGGAACATTATGATTATATATGCTATTAATGTCGAAAAAGAGGTAGTTTCCTTAAGGGAAGGAATCAAAAAACAATACACGGTCACATGCCCAAAGTCCAGAAGGCGCTTTTCAAGAAAGCAGAGAATTATGATTTAAAGGGAAATAGCCAAAGGATAGCACCAACATTATTAAAAACAATAGCAGAGATAATACAGATGTGCTTGGGTTATTTGTCAAAGTTTAAAGGCTCGGAGTCAGTGTTAATATTTGGGTTTATATATTAAAATGACAAACCCACTGTTTTAAAACAAAACAGAGTCAAAAGCCAACATTTATTTTCCAAAGCTAATGACCGTTGGAGATTTATTTTGACATAACATCAAAGGGTAATTATGATGTAAAGTTTTCATTTTTAAAACTAAAACCACCCCCGTGCCTCCCTAGCACCGAGACAAGGCGTTTCTGGTCGAAATAACACAGTCTGCACCTTTTTTGCACTGCGCGACGTGCCTGGAATTGTGCGCGACGTGCCTGGGCGGAATTTTACACAGCGCCCTTTGTCGGCGCGACGTGCCTGTAGGCTGGCGCGACGCGCCTATAGGAGGCCGCCCGACCACCCGACAGGCCGACCCGACAAGCATTGTATGAGTGACGTGTTTTCTCCAGAGGGTGCCGCGCAGCTGTCCAAAGTGTCCAGCGTTTCTTTCATCCCTTCAAACAGGTGTTCATCAAAATTAGAGGTATTTTTACACATTCCCCATTGATTTCAAGGTTTGGATAAATGACAAGAAGTTTTAAAAAACCCCAGACTTTGTCATTTTAGTTAAAGGCAAAGCAGTCTTTTCTACACAGTGAGCTGAAGTAATTGCAATATGACAAAAGGCCGAATTTGTCATTCAAAGAACACATATAGAGATACGGGGTTTTGAGGTTGAGAACCAGTTTGTTTCATTTTCAAATCGATCTAAGGGCAGAGTTTGTCTTGTAAAGGGCTGTGTTTTGATTAAGAGGAGACTTTCGTTGTAGAAATACAGACTTGATTCTGAAGAGAAACCTTTCACACTGTCATCCAAACGTTTCCACACTACTAAAACAGTGAAGTGCACTCAGTAAGGGGGTTTTGACAGTCTTGTTGTTGAAAGAGAAACCTCATATAATCTCTGTCTAAGAGCTTGATAGTCTTCTAAAGCTCTGTCATTTTACCCCACCCCTGTGTTTTTACTGTCTAGGCATATGTAGGATGGTTTGCTAGAGATACAAATGGTTGAAGGGTGGCACACTTATACAGGGTAAGGTTTTAATGTTGAAAGCCTCCTCGAGCAAGGAGTTTTGGTATGTTGGTTAACATCAAAGATTTCAAAGAATAGAGTGACTGTTGGCATTCTCTCACAAGCACACCTCTTAGCAAATTGCCCCCCCCTTTTTTTTTTCATTATATTGTGTCACTACTGTGAAGAGTTGATTGACAGAGATCTTCAAAGGTGAACAGAACACTGAGGGCAGAGGTTTTTGATGGTTGAACTCCAACATCGGAGACAGAAGCATAGATGTATTGATAGATCTTTTGAACCCACAAGAAAGGGTGTGTTTCCTAAAAAGCATGGTGCACTGATATGTCACCTAACCTAGTTCTGCTTTTCTTTCACTGAATGGTGTCATTTTGAAGAGCTGTTGTTTGTGATATGTTTCAAGGGGAAGGTCATTTCTGAAGAACGGGGTTATCAAAACACTTATCACAACAAGCCCTTTCTAGCAATCTGCCCCTATTTCACTGTATTTCACTACTGTAAGTTTGTTGGCAGAGAGTTTCCAAAGTAACAGCATATTGAAAGACAGAATTGTTGGTGATTGCATTTAACATTGAGACAGAGGTACAGGTGTAGTGTTGACCTTTGAAATTCACAAGCAAAGAGGTGGTTTTCCTAAAAGCACTATGCATTGATTTTACACCTAAACTAGGTCTGCCTTGTCCTTGCACTATATTGTATTATTCTGAAGATTTGTTGACAGAGAGTTTCCAAAGGTGACAGCACATTAAAAGGGCAGAGTTTGTTGATGAGAAGTTAAACATTGGAGGCAGAGGTACTAAAGAGCAAGGTTTTAATACTGAAGATTGGTCTTATAGATGCAAAATGCAAGGGTTGGTTGATCTCTAGCAAACTCACCAGGAGGAATGATTGCTTAATACTACATACAGGAAATTTATACAGCATATTGTCTCATCTTTATTGATGGTTTTCTATTGAGAATTTTACATAGCTGAAGTGTATCCAGAGTTGAAGGATTGTTTTTAAGAAGTGCAGAGGTGGCTTATTCAAAGAAACATTGTTGCATTTTATTCAAAACCACAGGGTCCATATCTATCCAAACAGTATAGTGGACAGTTTCAATCCAGCAGGGCATTGTTCATACAGTAAAGACAGTTTGCATCTTCCAAAGTTTGGTTAAAGTCAAAATGCCTCCAAAGCAAGATCACAGGAGCGGTCCACATAAGAGATATGAGCCTATCTCCATAGAAGAAATCAATGCTCACCCATCAGTGCTTTTCAATTTCCACGAAGTAGGCTGTCTTGATTTCTGCCAGAGGATAGAAGAAGTCAAGAGTTTTTCGCCACTTACACATTTGTGCGCTTTGAGATTCAAGGACAAACACTTCCAGTTAGCGGGTCTTGATTTCAAAATCTCCCCAAGGTATGTATCCAAAGCTACCAAGATCCCGTATCATGGTGAAAAGTGGTTTAAACAAGCTCATCTTGATCTAGAGGATTATAAACCTTTCATCAAACCTGAACATAGGGAAACCATCACTGCTATTTTCCATTTTTCCTATCTTCTTGACAGTTATGCTCCGCTGATGAAAGCCATAATGAGATATTTCACTTGTGAAGGGAGGTTTAACCAAATTTATGCCTATCATGTCCGCTTGTTGATGCATTTTACCAGAAGCAGGCAATTAAACCTTCCATACTTTTTGTCCAAAATCATAGAGAAAATGGCAGCTACTGTCCAAAAGAAGGCTCCACCTCAGCAAATCCCTTCTCTCTTTCATCATTCCTTGATCAAGATTATCTTTTTACACCAGCTGGAGAAGAAAGGGGTTTCATGGGATTCATTCATTAGCCATGCAGATTTCGCCATTGTCCCTCCTGTTCATATGTCTCCTACTCAGCCTGTCCATCGCCCAGTGCCTTTGTCTAGTAGGCCTACCCCTAAAAAACTCAAGATGACCACTGGGCAGCCAAGTCAAAAGGGAGGAAAAGAAGGCAGTGAACAGCAGCAGCCAGATTTTGAGGGACAGCAGCAGCTACAGGTTGATGAACAGCAGCTACAAGTTGATGAACAGCAGCTACAAGTTGATGAACAGCAGCAAGTACAGGAAGAGGAACAGCAGCAGACAGTAGTTGAGGAGCAGCAAGTTGGGCAAACAATTGAAGCGCCTTTTGAGCCACAAACTAGACAGGATGTTGAGGAAGGACAGCAAGCTGAAGCTGCCTCCTTGACAGTGACCAAAACTGTTCCTAGAAAGAGGAAATTGCCCAAAAAGACAACTTCTAGCTTGCCAAGGAGAAAAAGCGCTAGATTGGCATTCAAAGGCAAAAGCATCGTTGGAGAAAGTGCCAAGCATGGAGGTAAATCAACTGTCATTCCTATCCCAAGCGATGACAGTGATAACGAGGCCCGCATCCTTGAAAACCTCCTCATTCACAAAGAAGGGAAAATTGAGGTGTTACAAGAAGATCTTCAAAGGGCGAGGAATTTCAACCATTTCTTGGAGGTTGAAAACAAACAAATGAAGTATCATGCGGCCATTCATGAGGCAAGGGCGATCAAGTATAAAAAGGAGGCAGAAAAGGCGCAAGTAAGAATTGAAGAGCTCATTGGCGAGTTTGATGATGAAGAGGAGGAAGACCAGCCTAGGCGAAAGAGGCCTAGGACCATCGGGCTTAGAAGAGCCTTGGAGAAACAGAGAGCGGAAGAACAAGCTCAATTCGAAGCCTTTCCTCTCACTGCCCTCTTTGAGCAGGAAATTGAGGAAAACAAGGAAGCATGGCTTGAGAGGGCTAACCAGCATTTGGAAACAAAGCTTGAGAAGGCAAACACGGATCTTGAGCTACAGAGAAAGAGGACTCTTCACTTTCAGAAGCTAAATCAGTTTGCCAGGCGAAAATTAAAGGTAGCGCAAGAGAAATTGAAGAAGTTGAAGGAGAGGCGCCTAGCACGGAAGGAAGCAAAAATCATATCAGCCCTTGATCTTTTGGCTTTAGCTTTGGAGCATGTTTCTATGGACCCTTGAGGGTCATGCATGCCAATTTTGGGCCTGTTTCGGCAACTTTTTGTTTTTTGGCATTTTTTGGGTTTTTGGCCAAAAACTCATAAATTCGCCATTTCAGTTTGATGAGTTGTCAAGGGAGGAGGATGATACCAACGGATGCCATAATTCCATGATCAGGTCTCCAGCGATTTTCAGGGCATTTGAATATCATTCGCCCCCTCAAATTGGCGAAAAACAGCCTCATTTTGCACATTCTGCCCGCCATATCAGCAGTCTGCTATTTTCTGGGTTTTTGCGCACATGTACAGTTTTGAGGGACTTTCAGAGATCAGATTGAGGTGATTTCACTTTCGTCGGAAATCAGACACAGAGAGATTTCCAACGAGCCATCATGAGCCTCATTTCGACACCGGGAAGGCTGCCATTTGCCTTCATCAAGTCAGGGGACCTTTTTCAGGCATAAATATGAAGTATTTTTGTAATTTTTGAACTCCAAAAATCTGCTTTTCCCAAATGTGCGTTAAGCTATTTTTATCATTAGGAAATCATGTAAAGTCAATATAATTTCCGTTTTTAGCAGTTTTTTAGATATTTTATGGGATATTTTGTGCCTTGGGCTTTGCAAAGCCTCAAGGACAAATTTAGATATTTTGACTTGGCCAATGGGATAGCTAGTTGCTCCATGAGGTTTTCCTTCCTCAAGCCTATTTATTCCATGGTTCTCATTGTAAATCGAGAGGCTGAACTTGAGAGAAGAATTAATACATTGGTCATATGAGCTTTGAAGAATACACTTGAGTTATGATTTTTGGACTGCCTCTTGGATGCTTTTGAGGAATGATGAAGGATTGTTGATGGATTCCTTGACATGGTGGAATGGTATAGTGCTTCTTAATGTGTTTTGTCTTCTAGTTTTCACTCATAATTCATATTTCTTGCTGCTATAGATCAGTAAAGATTGATTTTGAGATATTCCCATGGAGGCACCTCAAAATCCCTGAATCTTCATAGCTTGATGTTTTCTTCTCCCTTAGTTATGCTAAAGAATTCTTAGCTGCTCTTTAGTAACCTAAGGTTTTGTTGCTAAGTTTTATTCATCAGTTCTATGTATGTTAAGTAGGATGTATGGTTTGCCCTACCTACCTACAAGCTGCCCCTAGTTCTGTCCATAAAACTTTCTCTTTGACTGATTTGTTGATCATCTTGTTGAACCAAAGAGGCCTAGTCCCGATCTAGCCCTTTGCCTAAAAATATGAAAACTTATTTGTCCAAGTGCCCAATGACTTAAAGACTATGTTTAGGCGTTCCGACGTAGTTGATGAGTTGTTAGTTTGTCTTGTGTGTTTTCCCCAAAGTCTGATAGCCTTTTCCCGAAGTTAGAGGGTCTTATACCTCTATGTATGGCTGGAATGTTTGATTTTTATGTATCAATTAGCTTATAGTTATACTTAGCATGATTAATGGCTTGCTATTACATGTTCATGTCGGCTATTAACTAGTTACACTTGAAATCCCTTGTCTTTCACCAACTTATTGTCCATTTAATCCATTTTTCCCAGAGATCCCTTCTACCGTGAATCAAATCGGCCCTACAGCAGCTTTACATCATCACTTCATAGCTTCCTTGATCTGTTTGACCCCATAGCCCAATTTATCTACATCTTGTTATCCAGTTTATGTATTTGATCAGTTTCATCCCTCGCAAACTTAAAAACTAAAAAACCAAAAACACACTTCATAACTAGCCTAATATCAGAACATCGCAAGTAAACACACCGACATCTTTTACACATTTAGAGAGAGCCCTCTCTGAGTCCAGGAAGGCTAGGTCCTTGGGCTCCAAAGCTTGGTTTGATGTTACATCGTCATTTGGCTAGCCAATCGGCCAAATCACGGGACACTAACATCTAAAATGGAACATATATTGGTTGGCCAATCTATGGATGACCACAGTGAAGGGAAGGATCCCTTTCACCAGAGATCTATCCTCCAAACTAATGCAAAATCCACACTGCAGCACTGACTACAAAAAGGACGTTGTTTCCTCAAGGAACTGTGCAAGTGAACTGAAGAACACTTTGGCCTAATGCCAAGATGGAGAAATGAAGCCCAAACAGAGAGGCACTCTTCCAAGAGGTTAAAATACACACTCCATGAGAAGAGACTCCCAAAACAAGCTAGATCTAGACAGATCTAGACTTCCACTTGTTGCATCCTTCAAAAGCAAACAAATCCTTGCTGGATCTGCGTTGCAGTTGGAGGTAGAGCTTGGCCTATGCTAGATAGTGGATCAATGCAGCACAATCTCCTCCAAGAGACCCTCAAGGAAGGAGGGAGGATTCCTAAATAGGAAGCCCTCTCTATTCTCCTGCTAAGCAGCCCAGAGAATGATTCTCAAGAATGATAATCTCCTCAACAACCTTTTCCTTGAGTCTTTCCCTTCCTTATATAATATTAGGGTTTGAAAAACCCTAAACCATCTTCATTCATTTGTCCCCTTTCACATGGAGGACCTCCTCATAGGAATACATTGATCATCTAGGAGGTTCATTGTATCTGTACTGTGTTATGATTTGGTCCTGTTGACCCAGTAAAATAGCTTGAACCTGTTTCACATGCAAGTGGATTTTATTAAGTAAGCCCTCATTTGACTCTGGTCACATTGAGCATTGATTTATTTTTTTGCTTTGGAGTTTTAGAGTTCCTCCTTCACACTTTTATTCATGAGTTAGGGAAACTAAAAATAAAATGTTATATTCCCATTAGCTGCAAAATTTGGGAACATTACAGTCTCCCCCGACAAAATGTTGCTTGCCCTCAAGCAACTCTTATTGTAGATGAAAACCATCTATTCCCCTCCAAATGGCATCCACATTAGGAAGGCTTCATCCATTTGCTGCAATAGGTTATGTATGTTTGGTTCCATAGTTGTCTTCCACAAATGCATAAGATGACTTCCAACTGTAAGGTTAGATGTCCTCTTCCTATCATGAAGTACAAAATGACAATTACATGATGTCCAACATCATCATAAACACATGAGAGAAATAAAATAAGTAGCTCCTCCCATAAAGGAAAAGCTTCATCATGCAAAACATTCCTCCATCCATGTTTACGGAACTTGATCAAGCATTGTTATCCTTTCGTTCTTAGCCCTGTTGGCCTTGTTGGATCCAAACTCCATCATTCCAGCGTTATGCAAAAGAATAAGGGAAGGAGAAACATGGGTGTACAAAGTTGTCAAACCATATTCCCCTAATAATAACCACTGGGGCAGGCCCTTTGTTGCCATCCTCCATCTTCTCCATGTAAGATGGACAAGCCAAGCTTCCCAAGAGATGATGTACATGCCTTTCTTTGCTATAATTTATCTTTGAAACATAAGGCATGAATCAGAAAATGATGAGCTAGGGGGTGGTCACCATACTCATTTAAAAGAAACCAAAGTAACAAGAGGTCTTGTTGCCTTCTTTCCTCCTCATGTGCACCATGAAAAAAAACCATACTAATGGACATATGATATGTCATATTAGCCCAATACAAAATATCATTATCCATGCACATCATGATATCATTATGCCAAATTTTATACAACGCAAAAAACAGACATAGGAGATGTCATGTGGTGGCCATACTCTGAAATTGTGCATGCCTTCTCTTGCTGTAACATATCATTGAAATCCAAGGCATGATTCAAAAAATGATGAGCTATTGGGTAGTAACCATACTCACCCAAGACCAGCCATAGCAATAAGGACTCTTGCAGCCTTCTTGCCTTATCAACATTTGGATCATGGAGCAACAACACAATGATGGACATGTGAAATGTCTCATCAACATAGTACAAGCAAGCTCCCTCATACCACATCATGAGGGAGTTATCTCTTCTCCCGAACCAAAGTACATGCATGAAATATTCCTCAAATAGAAATACAGGTAGACATATGAGACATACTTCATACATGTATGAATACATGGACATGAGATTTAACATGTGACGTCCAAATTCATTTTTTAACAACCACATCAACCATGCCTCCTTTTCATACACCCTATAAGTGATGCATAAAGCATGAGATGAGAAAATGAGAATATTTGGTAGTGATCATGCTTACCCCAAAGCAACCAGCGTAGCCATGCCTCCTTATTCATTCCATAACTATTCTTTAAGGCATAGATCAGAGAAATAGGTGCCTTTGGAGAGTGATAGGAGTCTCCCAAAGGCAACCAATGTAACCAATCTTATTGGTCCATATATGTTTGCAAGTGATCATGTGACCTCTCGCTCACCATCCTCATCCACTCACTCAAATATCGAAGTTGAGTGATGTGTTGCATAATCATGGCATCCTCACTTTGTAGAACACCATATTCTTCAAACCGATGAAGAGTATTGTACTCCATGAGATGTTGAAGTACACATTTTATGATACCTCTTCTTTCTTCATGTCCTCCCAAAACCAGTGAGGTTTTGGATCTACTGCAGGTATAAGTCTCTCTTTGAGTTGTAGCATGCTCATTGAGAGAGTTTCATCTAGAGGGGAGAAAATTCTTCTCATCTCAATATGTCTACTCTTCCTCTTCTTCTTCTCCACTGCTTCAAGGTTGAAGCTTTTTCTAAAATGCTTCAAGAGAGCTGAAGCCTCTTTGTCACAGTCACTAAGTGATAGCGTTGTAGGTCTGCAGGGTGATGCATGCACTGTCTCAAAGCAAGTTACATTATTGATCTCACAATTAGCCAATGAACATAGGATACTACTAATCCCCTTTTTTGAAACTCTACATATCAACTCAAGAGATTGAATGTAGCTAAACAATGATGCATAGGGATAGTCTCCAGTCTCCTCCTTGATTAGATCAAGGGTCCTCTATGCTGTGATATGTCTTTGCTTCAAATCAGCAGATTGATCTAATCCTTGGCTATGCATTGTTCTTGAATCAATATGTCCTGAAATTTTATGCATACCTTGGATCAACTGATATGTGGGAACCTCTTGACAGAACACAAGAGTTCCTCCACCCGGATCAATGATGTCTCCAACTACTGGCAAGAATGATGGCTTCCTTCCTTCAAGTATACCAGCACTGGTATCTTCCTCTTCCTCATGCATCTCTTGATTCATGCATGGGACTCCATATGTTAAGAGCTCAAGGCTACCTTGAAAAAATGCAAGTGCTTCTCCTCTAGATGCAAGTACTTTAGCAGCAGGTGGTGAAAATGGAGATCTCTTGCCCAAAGTGACAATATTGACATCCTCCTTGGTTTCCTTGGGAGATGTCTCTTTGTGGCTCATCTTTTTCCTCTTCTCCTCAAAATCTTTGAGATCTTCTTCAATACCCTTCAATGTTTGGAAAAGAAGCCATGAGATTTCTTCTTCATTCATTCTCCCTACTTCATGATGATAGGAAGTGTATAGTTCTTCCTCTTGATCTTGAAACCCTTTAGGAGTTTCCTTTCATCTCTCTTCTTCATTGTTATACCTCTCACCTTATTCAAAAAAAGTAGGCATAGTGGATCTATGAGGAGATATAGGATTCTCCGGTCTTCTGCTTTGCTGATAGGAAGTGTTGGGGCTTCCTTATTCTTCTTGAATCCTCGTGCAGATCTCACTGCAGCTTGCTTCTTCTCGAAACCATTTAGGAGTCTCGGTGCATCCTCTTTCTCTCTTTTGATTTACCTCTTGGGAGAGGCCTTCCTTAGATATTAACATTGATGAGAGTAATCTCATCCTCTCCATCATTCTGATCTCTACTTCTCCTCTTTACTCCTCTGATATCTTGATTTCACAGGTGTTAGCATGAATCTTTCGTCATAAAATATCACTTTAGCTACGCATAACAAATAGCCCTAACATCGATTATGGCTGCAAAATATCGTTAAGTTTGCTACACAAATTCAGATCTAAGCACAAAAGACATTAAGCAGATAAAATATAATATGGC
The DNA here is from genome assembly GCA_034641835.2 of Pinus albicaulis. NCBI lineage: Eukaryota > Viridiplantae > Streptophyta > Pinopsida > Pinales > Pinaceae > Pinus > Pinus albicaulis. The sequence continues at coordinate 826,457,932 of CM076573.1, forward strand.
TCCATAAATTCAATGGACAAGACAAGAAGAATGTATTTGAAAGAATTTTGTATTATATTAAAGAATGGGGCACCTAAGAGGAAAACAAGAAAGGTGTCTTCCGATTCTCCTCAGTGGGATGGGTTCTTGAAAGTCCTCAGTGTTTCAGATCTAACATTTCTCTCTCTTATGAGTGTAAAAAAGAAAACATAGAACTCAATGGGAGTTCACAAAGCAAAATGGAAAATGGTGACCAAGAGTAGATCCAGAGTGATCTAATGCAATGAAGGTGAATAATGAATGGGGAAAACCCCCCTATTTATAACAAAATATTGGGGCGGTCTAGAACTCGGTGCATGAATAAAATATTATTAATCAAATTCTAGAAGCACCTTTTAGGAATATTTTATTATATTTGTTGGAGGGAAAAGGATTCTTGACTTGGGTCAATTCCTTTATTTATAAATAATAAATAAATAAACGATTTATTTATCGTTTTAGGGGAATGATGGGAGTATAATTAAATAAATAATGGTTTATTTAATTATTTATGGATGATTTAGTCAAATTTAACTAAGAATATTATTTAAATAATGATTTAAATAACTTTTTCTTAGGAAATAAGTAAATAAATAAGGATTTGTTTAATTGATTTCCTTGTTTTGGGTTAAGTTATTTTATATGGTGAAAGCAATTTCACTTAGGGTAAAATTGGTCTTACATGGTGTACTTGGGTTCATCTAATAATAATAGGTTAGATGACCAAAAAAATGGTGTAACAGATTTCCCCCCAACGTACGAGTGTTAGGAGCAAATCGTATGACCGAAGTACGTTGTAAGAACTCAATCACTAGATATCAAAAGGGAAGTGAGAGAGAGAAGTGTAATGGTGTCTGATGTGTTAAAGGACTAGACCCTGAGGAGATGAGACTTACAGGTGCAACAAGTCTCTATGAAGTGGTACCTATGCTAAAGGCGGCGGGGGAGGCATACCTATGCCCGCCGAGACAAAGTACAAAGAATAAGGCGCCCGGAAAACCACAGAATGCAATAATGAAGCATGTGCTGGCCAAAACATGGGCCAGATAAATAACATGATGAATCCCACATACATATGATGCCTAGAATAATCGTCAGGACTTATACAATAATATTGTAGTACATGAGATACAAATACACCCAAATGCCCCCTACACACGGGGAAGGGCTCGCAACATCTTACTGATACGTGAAAATCGAAGGGCCGCCGCAAGCAGTGGAGGCTGATATCATCAAATGGGAGGAGCTGCATCAGGGGCGGAAATGAAGTCATCCGGGCATGTGGGGGGCTACCTGCAGGGCCACCCACTCATGAGGGTTGAGACATCTCACACATGCCCGGGAATCACCAATAGCTGTTGCTGCATCACTAGACCATCCAGTGTATAGATCACGATCATGCTGTGAAGAGCTCAAACCAATGGTACACTGCCCCCTAGACCGGGCTTCTAGAATAAATGAGCTGATGTCAACTGAAGTAGGTCTGCCACAGGTGAAGCAATAAGGGATCCCCAACTAAGGCGTGAGGGAAAATAGTAGAGCGACGTACAAGTAGACACTGATGATGATGATGGAATGATGAAAGATCCAAAGGGGACCCGAAAAACATGAGTACAAAATGGTATCTCATGACGGAAATCGACACGAACAAGAATAAATATGGGGGTCAAGCGGTGCCCCAAGGAAAAGTGTTGTAAGTGAGGAAATACGATTTGGAGAAGAGGGAAAGAAAGACTTCATGGACAACATGTGTCCTGGTGAATTAGTGAATTATAAAAACAAACATACGCTGGCTATCTACAAGGAGATAAAACATGTAGTTCGAGTGGGAAATGCTAAGGGTAATATCTCTTAAGATAGAGTGCATTGCGAGGATTAGGAACGGGGTGGCCTTCAAAATCCTCTAAAAGATATGCTCCCTTCCCCAGATCTTTACTGATGATGTAAGGACCTAGCCATAATGATTCGAACTTCCCATGACCAAGGGTATCGTGGGCCTGATCGTATACTAGAACAAGGTCACCTTCATGAAAGGTGAGAGGGTGTACTTTTCGGTCATACTGAGCTTTGGTGTGATTTTTGGCCACTTCGAGAGTTTGCAATGCAACGCGACGGTCTTCAGAGGCGTGCTCAAGCATGATAAGTCATTGTTCAAGAGGTTGGGTATTAGGGAGAAGTTCGACGGCCAAGTGAAGGGAATGGATTTCACATTCGATTGGTAAGACAACCTCCTCGCCAAAGACAAGGTGGAAAGGAGTGAAACCGGTGGCGGTTTTAACAGAAGTACGATAGGCCCATAAAGCTGGGAAGATTATGAGATGCCAATTGGTTTTGTGCTTATTCACCATTCGTTGAAGCATGGTCTTAAGAATTTTGTTGACCGCTTCAACTTGACCATTACCTTGGGGGTAATAGGAAGATGAATATTGGTGTTCAAAACATAATAGGGAGGAGAGCTCATGGCAAATATGATCTTCAAAATGTCAGCCATGGTCTGAGACTAATTGTTTAGGAATGCCGAATCGGGAAATGACATGGTTAAAGAAAAAGAGGGCTGCAGTAGCTGCCGTATTGTTGAATGTGGGCATAGCTTCGGCCCATTTAGTAAAATAATCAACCGCCATGATGATATATTTGTGGTTACCAGCAGATGGAGGTCGACATTCCATGAGGTCAATGGCCCATTTACAAAAAGGACCGGCTGTGACGACAGGATGGAGAGGAGCGGGAGGAGCTCGCGCCTTGGGGACAAAATGTTGGCAATTGGAACAGTGTTTGACTGCTTCAATGCAATCACTGAAGAGAGAAGGCCAAAAATACCCAGCACGCATGATTTTTTGGGCAGTGGTGAGGCCGGAGAGGTGGCCACCACAAGCGCCACTATGACAGGCATTTAGGACTTGCTCGGCTTCAGTATGGGTGACACAACGACGAAGGATAGTATCTACGCCACGATGATAAATTTCATCGCCAATTAAAAGGTAGCGAGAGGCTTGGTGTTGGATATGTCGTCGAGCATCACGATCAAGGTGAAGGGTGAACTTTTGGGTTCGCAAGTAAGTAAGGATATCACCGTACCAAGGATCGTCGGTGGTGATGGCAAACAAATGTTCATCAGGAAGAGCGTCATTAATTGGATTATCTTGCGTCCGGGTAGGCAAATCATAAATGAGTTCAGCTAGGACTAAACCTTTCTTACTTTTTACGGTGACAAATTCAAGGTCGAATTCTTGGAGAATAACGACCCAATGGGCGTACTTCCCATTGAGGATGTGACGACTCAATAGGAAAGCCATGGGATTGGAATCAGTCACAACCTTGGTGGAACGCATGAGGGTATAATGACGCAATTTTTGGACCGAGAACATGACAGCTAGTGCTAATTTTTCTTCATGTGAGTAGGACACAGGTGGATCAGCAAGGTTCTTATTGACATAATAGATCACATGTTCGACACCATTATCATCCTCCTGGATAAGGACACCAGCAACCGAATAGGTGGAAGCAGATATGTATAGAATGAAATCTCGGTCAAAGTCAGGGGGACGGATCAAGGGAGCGGATGTGAGAGCATGCTTGAGGGAATCAAAATACTCTTAGCGTATGTATCCCAAACAAAAGGGGTGTGAGATTGAAGAAGTCTAAGGAAGCCGTGTGCGGTAGTGGCATAGTCAGGAACGAATTGACGAAGAAAAATAGCTTTACCTGGGATACTTTGTAGCTGGCGTAAGGTACGGAGCAGAGGAAGTTCAAGAATGGCTTGAACCTTCAAAGGGTCAAGATTTATCCCATCTTTAGACACGATGAAGCCGAGGAGACAATCGGCGGGAACACAGAAGACACATTTCAAAGGATTAAGGCGAATGTTATACTTGCGGCATCGAAAAAAAAATCGTGCGTAGGTCATGAAGGTGTTGGGCCCGATGTTTAGAACATGTAGTAAGGTCGTCTAAATAGGCAAGAATAATATGGGCTAAGTCATGGAAGCAATACGACATGGCTCGTTGAAAGGTGGGGCCGAAATTTTTAAGGCCAAATGGCATGACTCGGTATGCGAAAGTGCCCCACGGACTAATGAACGCGGTTTTAAGTTGATCAGCACGACGGATAAAAATTTGGTTGTATCCGGAGAAGCCATCCATAAAGGAGAGAATCTCGTGCCTCGCACACTCATTGATGATTTGGTCAATAAATGGTGTGGGGAAGTTGTCTTTTGGACAAGCTTTGTTCAGATCGCAAAATTCGGTGCAAACACGAATGGTGCCTTGTTTTTTGAGGATGAGAACTGGGTTAGACACCCAAGTGGTATATTCAATGGGGTAAATGAAACCAGCCTGACAGAGCTTGTCGATTTTAGCTTTGATGGCTTCACGTCTAGAAGGATGGATGGGTCTCAACTTTTGACGAACTGGAGCGGCATCAGGCCATGTGTCGATATGATGTTCGACAATGGTAGGATCAAGTCTGGGCATTTCTGAGTATGACCAAGCAAAAACATCATGGAATTCTTTGAAGAGTTTCATGTAGGCTTCAATTTCTTTCGGAGTGCATTGGGCACCCATGGTGATATGTTCTTCAATACCTGGCTTAACAGAAATGTCTATTTTGATGGTGGGAGAGATATTAGCCATATTGCCTTCTTCGAAAGCGTCAGGTGCAGGGATGGGGTTTTTGAACCAATCAAATTTATCAGGAATGAAGTCTTTGGATTCGAGGGCATATTGGTCATGGGATTGATGTGGGAGGAAATATGCACAATGGTGCATATCGTCCCATGGAAAATCAGGGTTGGTCATGGCTTCCATGATGTCTTCATCGGACTGGAAGATGGGAAGAGAGGATGGAAGAGGTTGACCTAAGGAGGTAGAGGGATGAGACTCTTGATTGTGATGGGAAGGGCTCACAGGTACGATGTCATGTGAGGTGATAGGGTGAGCAGTTGAATGATGAGGTGAAGCATCGGGGGAAGGTGCTAAGGGGTTGGTATCCGAGAATCGCGGTGATGAGGAAAGGTAGGAAATGATAGCTGAAGTGTTGGTCATTTCAGTATCAGGAGGAGAAATGGTAATCATGGTAGACAGGGGGTATAGAGTGAGGGAAGAAGGATTACGAGCGAGGGCGGCTTCGAATTCACGGTATGTGGCTAAAGAAGCACAATACTCGTCAAGGCGAGGGTAAAGGTGGGTATAGTGGCCATGGAAATTGCACAAAGAACAAGGGTGATTGGTGCGCAATTTCTTAAGTTTTGGGATAGAATCCGGTATGGTGACATGGACTTCTGGGATGTCGGATTCTGGAAACGTTTCATTAACCATGGTCTTGAGAGGTGGTAATTCAGGATAGGTATGAGTGGCATGACCAACAACATCACACAGAGCACACTGGATGGGATGCTTGGGAGGCCGAGGAGGGGCAGGGTTGGGCGGGGTAGGTTTGTCCTTCAATGCCCCCCTGTGAGCTTTGCCATTTTTACTCGAAGTGGTTGCAACAGGAGGCATTGCTTGTTGGGGTGACTGAGGTACCGGTGTAGCAAGAGAAGTCGTGGGGATTGGTTGAACCAGGGTCAAGGTAATATATGGTTTAGGTTGACCTGGCGGAGTGGTGGCTGGAGGGTCAAGATACCAGACGGGTATACCCAAGGTCAAGTTGGGGAGGGATAGGGTGGACAAGGTAGGGACCGAATAAGCTTCAGGAGGGGGAGCGAGGAAAGGGATCTGACCAGCATGGAAATGGCCAGGAGGAATGGTGCCAAGGGGGTTGATTTCAGGTGAAATCGACCCATGAGGAGTGGCGGTAGAAGAAGATTCAGAAGGAAGAAGGGTGGCTAACAGGGGCGAAGGGCTAGGAGCTGGTTGAGGTTGAGGTTGCTGACTAGCCAAAGTGGGCTCTGTAAGGTTAGCCCAAGATGATTGCATCATGAAAAATTTTGCCAAGTTAGGATCAGAGACAGGAGGGGAGTCGAAAAAGGTGAGCAAGGAGGAGCCTTTGTAGACGCCGGGGGAAACACTGGTCAAAGAATCAATAGTTTTCTTGTTAGTGACAGTAGAGATGGTGGACTCAGGGGAGGTCTGAGATTTTGGTTCGTGGTAAGTCAACTGGTCAATGGTGACAATCTTGCCATTATGAGGGAAGAACATCTTGCAGTGGACTGCAGATTGGATGGAAGACATGGCATAGGTGTAACTACGCCCCAAAAGGATGTTGTAGTCAAGAGGGGCGTCGATAACTTCAACATCAACACAAACAGTCTTGCCGGAAAGGGTGATAGGACAGTTACGGAATAGACCAATGGGTTGGGAGGCATGGCCATCCTATGCATGAAGGGTGATGGTGGAAGGGGCCAGTTCAGGGGATCCGAGTTGTTTCCAAATCGAAGCAGACATTATGCAGGTAGATGCCCCCTCATCAATAATACACTGAGCAACATTGGCATTTCAGATTTTGACTGGGATTTGGAAAGAAACCAAAGGAGGGAGAGGGGGATAGTCTGACTGACGGGCGTCGAAAACAATCAATTTTTCATTGGCAGGATCTATAACGCCCACGGCAGATAGGAGAGCCCTCTTTTGAGAAGGACACGACTGGAGAAGTTCCAGTGTTGTAATGGTAGCGGGAGATTGGGCCAGATCATCTACTATGCTATATGAATGGGCAGCCCGAACAGAGGCAGCATTTCAGTGTAATGGTCCCTTAGGAGGCTTGGATGAACCTCGGCTTTGGGCAGAGGGAGTTGCAAGGGACCATTGGGTGTCGATAGAGGCTCTGTAGGACCTGACGATGGAGACTCGGAGACATACGGAATAGGAGGTGTGGAAAACTGACGGGACCGATTTTGAAGGTTGAGGTCGACGGTGAGAGATGGGTTAGAAGCCATCATAAGAATATGGTAATCATAGGAACCAGAAGGGGAAGGTTGGGTGTTTACCGGGGCATGAGGTGGTTGAGTGGCCACGAATCCTTGTTGAGGGAAAGGATCGGTAAACACAGCAGGTTGAGAAGTCGCTGGGGCGGGGGGGACAGTAGGGGAGGAGTGTTGTCCCTGTATTGTGGCCTGAGAATCCCACATCTGCTGCATTTTTGGTAATAAGGGACAATCGTGAGTGTAATGACCATAAACACCGCAACACGAACAGGGCTTATTGGTGCGAAGTGGCCTGTTCGGCTTGGGCTGAGAACCATGTGGCTAGTTAGCAGTGTGAGGATCAAAATTGGAAGGATTGGGTCCAAGATTACCAGGGGCAGATTGATTTCCTTTCTTCTTTCTTGGAGAAGGAAGAAAATTAGGTGCCCCCTGTTAGCCCCCCTATAAATTTTTGGCAAGCAAATAGGGGGGCTAAATTGTTTTGAGCTTTCAAGGAATGCATTTCCATTGTAAACACATCATCCTTGAAAGCCTCCTCTTGTCTTTTGTCCTTTGGTTAAAGTCCCTCTGCTGATTTCCCTTATAAAGCCCCTCTGTTATGAAGAAGAAACGCCCAAAGGCCTCCTACTCCCGCTTGTTTCCCCCCACTTAGCTTCTATTTATTTCCCTTGCCTCCCCTTCTATTTCCCTTCTCACCTTTCAAATTCCCCCAAAATCCCCTTTAATTTCTTTCCCTACCCTTTGTTGGCAACTTTCCCCGCTTATTCCTCTATCGTTCCCCTTTCTAACCTTCAAATTCCACTTAAATGGGTTAAAACCCCACTTTCTGACTATATGATAGGGCTTAGCCCCTTATTCGCAAACCACTTCCCCCATATGCCCCAGCGCTGGGACCAAGCGCTTAAGTCCCAAGCGCTAATCGCAATTGGAAGACCGGGCGGGTGGAATTTCCTTTGTAATATCAAAAAAACCCAATGCGATTGTTTATGAAGTTAAGTCCCGCGATGCGTTTAGCACCGTCGATCTATCACAAAGATCTGACGGCGGAGCGCCAATCGCAGCCACCCGCCCGATCGCAATCGCAACATGTTGTGTTTGCCCTCTGATCGGTCTGTCGCAAGTGATTGTGATGTGATTGATCACAAGTCCTTCCGCCTCCCCCATGATTAAATCTCCGCCGTTCGCTTCCCCGCTGCATCCTACGGCCAGCGCTCAATCGCGCACCCGCCCCAATCACAATTGGAACTTTCAATCGCACCCCCTTTCTGCGCAATGCGATTGCGATCCCCCCGATCCGATCTGAGCCGTCCGTCCCGCCAAATGCAACGGTGCAGATTCATCCTGCTCCCCTTACGTCGTCCCTCTCTGTTCTCCCTCCAATTGAATGAGAGTCGTTGATCTGGTCCCAGATCTGACGGTTGGCGCTTAATCGCAACATCGCTCTCATCGCAATTGGAATTTTCTCAATGTGTCACCCCTGCTCCCCCCGATCGCGATCCTCCGACTTGATCATGACCGTCCATCCACCCAAGATCTGACGGCTCAGGTTTAATCGCCCTCCGCCTCCGGCTGGGCCCCACTCCATCGCATTTCATTGCATTTCCATCGCATTGCTTGGTATTTTTTTCAAATTTATATTGCATAGTTGTTCCACCCATTTCCGTATATTATTTCGCTCAATCTCCATCGTTGATTTTTTTTCCCAGACCATGATCTGACGATCTGCGTTGCATATTATCACCAAACCCTATTACTCATACGTTTTCACCATTTCATTGCATTTTGTTACCATTATAGTAAAAGGCCATTGCTCCGCCACCGCCGCACTACCATCCCGTCCACCCCCCCGTTGCATTGTTGTTTGGGGTCTGATGCAGGATCTGCATGGCACAGAAGAAGAACTCCGCCATTAATACATAGTATGGAGGCAGCAGCAAGGTTCTCACTGACAGAGGCAAAGGAGTTAATGAATATCAGTTTTTCACATCAACAGAATGGTTTTCTCCAGCAAAGGACAGTTTTAAGTCTGCAAGTCCTCCCTGGCGCCATTAAAGCTCAAATGCGTGAACAAAGCCAGAATGGGAACAGCGTAGGGCTCGAGGCAATAAATAGAAGATTTTTGCGCCCTCTCAAGGATTTTAGGAAGAAAAGGAACCAGTTCAAAGACCCATCCATCACACAGAAGGTACAGCATGATAAATCAGAGTATCGGGGTTTTCATATCAGCAAAAATGTTTTTCTCCATCTAAGGACAAACTACCCATGCAGTTCTCATTCCATGCCGTGTTTTGGGAAAATTTTAACGTCCTAACAACAGTCCTACATGATCAGAAACTTCGTTGCTCGAGCAGGGCAGATGGCACTGTTCTTTATTCTATTTTTGTTATTTTTTATCGTAGTCTTCCAATGCACCATACAGTACTGTAAGCAGAACACCAAAGCCATAACCGAGATAAATGCAGAGATCTGAAACAGATTGGGCTTCGGCCCTCATTTCTTTTCTATGATTAATATTGCATTTAGTGTTCACCTACCCCCCGGGTCGGTCTTCTGTGTCTCCTCTACTATAAAACACAGAAGGAAACTATTGTAAAGGTTGTTGATGAGATATCAGTGAAACGCAAGTATTGTTTCCTCTTGAGACAAGTTCTCTGTGTAAATTGTAAGATAGACTGAGGCTAGATGTATTCACACTGAATGTTCAAGTTATGGGCTATGATGTACCTGATTGGTGTTGTTTTTAATATGACAAGCATGTTTCTTTGGATCCTGATCTAAAGCAGCTGGTGATGTTTTCTTTTCTCTGTGTTTAATTCCATTTCATTTCATTTCATTTCTGCTGGTAGGAAACAGAAGTATAATATAGGATTCACCCTTGATAGGTGCCCTATGTTTCCTGCTCTCCCTACCTCAATGTTTTCTTCTTATATGTGGATCTGAATGTTGATTTCAATTGATTTAACCAGTGTAGTGGATGATATTGCCTACTCTCTGATGTATGAATTAATGAAATATGTGTTTAGATGTTCTTGATAGGATTTAGTTGAATGTGTTGAGAATCCTGGAGGTCTAGAACCTGGTATTTGTCTCTCTAGGAGATTTCCATCCCAATTAAACCTCTCCAAGATCCCTTGTTTCACTTCTAATTCTGTTCAAGCAGGCCTGGAGTTAAATGACCTCTGGCCTGATCTATAGATAGAGTTGGTTGATTCTCCTCCTCTCATTTTATGTCCTTAATGTACCATTCCACCAATTATCCTTTAAGATCCAAATGCTCTAGACGACTAGCCCAAATGAAAGCTTGCACATTGATTACAAATAAATCCTTTCTTGACTCCATAGCCCAATGGCTTTGATGTTCTCTGAGTTATTTGCCTCTGCCTAAGCTTCCTCTTTGCTCGTCTTTGTCTCATATTGGTCCTTCTTTTCCTGATTCCCTCCAACCAAACATAAACAATTAAACAAACAACCTCGAGCCTATAACTAGCCTAAAATATTATACTTTAAGCCTCAAAGACGTATCCTTTGACTCATATAGAGAGATCCCTCTCTAGACCTAGGAAGGCTAGATCCTAGGGTCCCAAAGTGGTTCTATGTTGTCTCATCTTTTGGTCTTTGTCAACCTGGCCAAAACATGGGAACCCCAACATAATGGCGACTCCGTTGGGGACTTCTGAGTACATTTCATCTTAAACATTCTTAAAATCTCATAAACTTAGAGCTCTGGTTAGGTTGACAGTAAGTCACCCCTTTCTTCAATCAACCTCTATTATTTAATATCCACCATACTCTTAGACAGAGCCTGGAAAGGGCCAGGTAGCCTCCAGATCTCATCCTCTTTTCAGAGGTGACATATCTAGTAAATGCCCTCCCAGTTAATCTCTGGTTGGAGCTTGCTGATTTAGAGGAGATTCCTGAAAGGTGATAGTGCCTGAACACTGGGGTGGATAGTGTACCCCTTAGAAACATCCTAAACCCTCCACCTGGCGACTCCATTGTTCCTAAACGTTAAAAGACTCCACTGGTGATCAGTAGGCCTGCTGATTATCTTGGTTTCACAATCAGACTCCACTGGAAGACCAGCCCTGAGACAATATCAACCACAATAGAAGTAACAAGTAGGGTTAAGCTGCTTAGTTCATAAACAGCATTCTGGCTTTCAGAACCATCCACACAAGAGCTTATCCCAACCCTGACCCACCAAAAATAGTTGAAAATCCAGAGAGAATCCTCAAAGGAGCTCATACACCTAAAAGACCGACTATTTCCAGTAACATTCGTAGAGCTAATTCTGCACCAGAAGATCTTGCAGCTCTGTTAGACCCTTTCTTCGACCTAGACTTTCAAAACAAATTGCCTAGAACTAGGTCATTCAGTATTTCAGACCAACCAAGCACTAGGGACAGTGAAACCCCTCCTTCCACACCTCCTGATTTTCATTTCCTTCAAAATTTGGGGCTCTCTCACCCTAGATCTGCTCAACAGATTTCTGTTGGTCTTAACATCCCTATCATTCAAATACCAGCTGCTCAAGCCAACCCTATACCTCATCAGAACATTAACATGGCAGCTTGGTATGCACCTTTAGTTCTACCCCAACCCTTGTTACCCTTACCAAATGATTATCAGTCAAAAATCCCACACTTCACTGCTAAAGAGTCCATAATAGCTCAGCAACATGTAGATAAAATGGAGGACTCTTTTGATTACATGGAAATCGATGATGAAACAATCAAAATGAGGATCTTTGCCCAAAGCTTAGGGGGCGAGGTCAAGAAATGGTTTAAAGGGTTGCCTCCTGGCAGTATTCAAGATCTCCCTGCACTATACCAAACCTTTATAAACAAATGGAAGGTTAGAGAAAACCCCCGCCAGCTCCTAGCAGAATACATGTCCCTTAAGAGGAACGTAGGAGAGAGTGTTCACGATTACACCACTAGATTCAATAGCATCCACAATGCCCTCCCTCCACACATGAAGCCTCCTCAAGGTATGGCCCTGGCTAAGTATCCTGATGGATTTGATGCTGACCTGGCCTATGAGCTTAGAGACAAAGAATACACCACCCTGGAAGACATGCAGAAAGGAGCCATAACCATAGAAGCAAACTTAATGGAAAAAAGGGAAAGATTAAAAGCTGAAAAAAGGGTAACATATAGGGATGACAATATAACTTCCACATCAGATCCGAATATTGACAAATTATCCAAAAATGTGGACAAGCTATATCAAATGATGGAAAAAATGGTTGTCACTCAAAACAGAAATCAAAACCAGAACCAGAACTTTAGAAGAAACAACAATGCCACTCCCAACAGACAGAAAGAATCAGATCAACAGGTTATTCCCACTTTCCAAAACTTTCTAGATGAGGATGAGGGAATCATTGAAGAGTCTGAAGGGAATACGATAAACATGTTTGAAGCAGAGGACTTAGTCCTCAACTGCGATTCAGAAGAATATCACCCCTCACCTTCATTCTGGGGGGAGAAATGGTTAGAAACTGAAGATTACAGACTAGGATTTGAAAATGCCATGATGCAGGTTCGAGAACAATACGAACTTAGGAGTAAGAAAAGCCAAGACACTTCCAAAACCAAAACTCCTGAGATAACCATCAAGAAAAGACCTGACAAAACTTCTAAAGCAACCTCTGCAAATAACAAATCAGCAGCTGAAAGTTCTGGTAAGCATAAGGAGAAGGACAACCAAGACACTGAAAAACAGAGTCAACCAACTAGCAGTACTAGCACTTCAGTTAGTAATCCTGATACAACTGTTCCAAACCTTGTACATAGTGAGAAAACACCAAATGACTCAGCCACCAAGGCAGCAAATAAAACAGAGTCAAGTGTTTCCGAGACACAGTCCACTTTCAATTAAGAGAGTGAACTTGCAAAGATCAAAATCCCTGTACCATTATCTGAGCTGGCCACTCAGGATGTATATAAAGGCCAAATTTTGAAAGCGTTAAACCTGGGAGAAATGAATGATTCTGTAAATTTGAATGATGATCAACCAGCCCTACTCTTTGGTCCCAAAATTGAAGGAAAGTTTCAGGAAGGGGTAGTTCCACTGTTTTATATTAGTCTCAACATTCATGACAAAATACTCCACAATGCCATGCATGATTCCGGAGCATCACACAACTTAATGCCTAAGGTAGTGATGGAGAGGCTAGGCTTAGAAATTACTAGACCTTACAAAGACTTATACTCATTTGACTCTAGTAGAGTAAAATGCCTAGGCCTAATCAAAGACTTGTGTGTGAGTTTAACCCAGATTCCTGCCAAGTGTATGGTCATGGATGTTGTGGTGGCAGATGTGCCACCAAAGTATGGCATGCTATTTTCAAGATCATGGGGAGCCAAACTGTAGGGAACAATGCAGATGGATGGCTCATATGCCATTATCCCTATATTTGGCCAACTTAGAAGACTGTATAGAGAATCCCAAATGAAATTCCTAGTCAGTAGCCCTGAAAAACCTAAAAACTCACCATTATACTCTGTGCATACAGATCTGGACTCTTTTATCCTCTACAATGACCAATCCTTAGAAGAGCCAAGATCAGATAATGGATATGCAAACACACAGTCTGTGGACTTCAACATAATGGCTACTCTGGAAGAATACAAAGAAGAAGACCATGGGAAAACTGCTGAAAATATAACTTTGAATGAAACAGAGACAGAACAAAAACAACAAGTCAGCCACCTCCCTGTTCTCCATACCCATAAGGAACCACAATATGACCCCCCTCCTAGCACAAACCTCACAACTCAACGTAATGGCGAATCCAACTGTAAGGGAGGGGATGAAAACGAATTAAACGAAGAACTCCTATGGGAAATGAATTTTGATGGGTCCTGTACTAAGAAAAATGCTGGGGCAGGAGTGTGGCTACGAAACATAGAAAGTGATTATGCAGAAAGCCACGCTGTCAATCTACATTTCAAATGCACAAACAATATTGTAGAATATGAGGCTCTTATCTTGGGCTTAAATCGGTTGAAAAATTAGGAGCCCATAGGATAGCTGTGAGAGGAGACTCAGAGTTAGTAATCAAACAGGTGAATGGTGAATATTCAGCAAAACATCCTAGGCTAAGAGCATACAGGAATGACACTCTGGATTTGCTGAAGATGTTTGTTGAATACGAATTAGCATTCACTCCAAGGGGGAAAAACGCAATAGCAAATGGATTAGCATGTTTAGCTAGCTCATATCCTAAAGCCCCAGTTGACCAAAAAATTATCATTCAGACCAAATTCAGACCTGCAGTGCCAGACAATGAAAAGTATTGGCAGGTGTTTGAAGGAGACAAACAGATCAAAGATTTCCTGGTGGGCAAGAATGAGTTTGAATTTTCGGATTCAGACTCAATCGCTGATGACAACTGCCCAATCGAGGATTCCCCAGATGAAAAAGAAGCACCCTGTAACATAGAAATAAATTCTTTTTCTGATAAAACTGGAAATTTTAACGAAAATAGTGAAAACGCAGAAAATGAAGAGGTCGAAGTGCTGCAGGCCAAAAACAAGAATATACCCAGAGTCTTGGCACCTTTAGAGGATTTTTTTTACTTTGATGACGTAGAAAAAAAGCCCACAATTGAACATGCAGAATCAGATATGGAAGAATGCAACATAGGCACTGAAGATAAGCCCAAAATGATAAAACTGGCTAAGTCTATACCTGAAAACATGAAGACAAAATACATTGACCTGTTTAAGGAATTCATTGATGTGTTTCCATGGAGCTATGAAGACTTAAAGGCCTATGACACCAACATCATACAACACAAGATACCACTAAAGGAAAACCAGAAGCCTTTCAGACAGAAACTTCAAAGAATCAATCCGAAACAATTGCCTGCAATAGAGAAAGAAATTAAAAAGATGTATGAAGTAGGCATAATAGTCTCTGTGAGGTTTTCTGATTGGGTGTCAAAATTAGTGGCTATAAGGAAGAAAACAGGAGAGATCAGACTATGCATAGACTTTAGAAACCTCAACAGAGCCTCCCTGAAAGACAACTACCCTTTGCCTAGAATATAACATATCCTACAGAAAGTAGTAGGTTCTAAAAGGATCTCCCTGCTTGATGGTTTTTCAGGATACAACCAAGTTCTGGTACTCCCAGAAGATCAACTCAAAACAGCTTTTACCACTCCATGGGGCACCTTCATGTACTTGAAAATGCCCTTCGGATTGATGAATGCTGGAGCTACCTTCCAGAGAGCAATGGATATTGATTTCTCAGAGGAGTTAGGACACTTCATAGTTATCTACTTGGATGACTTGACTATCTTTTCTAAAACTGAAGAAGAACATCTGAAACATCTGAGAAAATTTTTTGAAAAATGTAGAAGGTACAGTCTGTCCCTAAACCCCAAGAAGACTGTTTTCGGGCTGCAAGAAGGTAAACTTCTTGGTCACATTATTTCTGAGAAAGGGATTAGGATATACCCACAAAGAGTTGAGGGAATACTGAAGATCACACACCCAAGGAATATCAAGGAGCTACAGTCCTTCATTGAGAAGATCAATTTCCTTAGAAGATTTATCCACAATATTGTTGAGCACCTTAGGAAAATGACTGAAATGCTAAGGAAAGATGCAGGAATCAAGTTGACTGTTGAAGCCAAGAGATCTTTTGAGTCAGTAAAACTTGCACTCACTCAGGCCCCTGTCCTTATCAGCCCTAACTTCTCAAAAGATTTTTTGATCTTTTCATTTGCTTCCCAACACACCATCACTGCAGTTTTGCTGCAGAAAAATTCAGAAGGTAATGAACAGCCTATAGCCTTCTTTAGTAAAGCCTTAAGAGATGCACCCCTAAAGTACAACATCATGGAAAAGCAGGCCTATGCCCTGATTAAGGCTTTAAAAAACTTTAGGGTGTACATTCTGCATTCTCACACCATTGCCTATGTGCCAAATGTAGTGGTCAAGGATATCTTGTCCCGGGACCCTGATGGAAAAAGGGGCAAATGGATTGCTATGATCTTAGAATATGACATTGAAATCAAACCCACCAAGCTGATCAAAGGTCAAGGCCTGGCCCAATTAATGGCTGAAACAAATTTGCAGGCCTTGGATATTAACATGATGAATGCCTTAGATGAGCAGGAAGGATCGCCCCATCCAACTGTTGAGGAGCAGTTTCAGAACTCTCCTTGGTATACTGATATCCTTTACATGCTCACTAACCTCAATGCCCCTCCAGAACTATCCAAAACAAAGGCCAGATTCATAAAACTCAAAGCTAGAAATTACTGCATTATGAATGAGAGTCTGTATTTGAAAAATATGAATGGCCTTTTGCTGAAATGTTTGTCCGAAATTGAAGCTGAAAGAATCAAACAGGAATTCCATGCTGGAGAATGTGGAGGCCACCTGAGTTGGAAAACCACTGCAAATAAGATAC
Organism: Pinus albicaulis; assembly: GCA_034641835.2. Lineage (NCBI taxonomy): Eukaryota > Viridiplantae > Streptophyta > Pinopsida > Pinales > Pinaceae > Pinus > Pinus albicaulis. The sequence goes on from CM076573.1 coordinate 826,474,244, forward strand.
TCAGGGCTGGTTACTATTGGCCTACGCTCTTTAGTGATGTCCATAAAATGATTCTTGCCTGCCATAAATGTCAGATCTTTGAGGGCAAAAGAAAACTCCTCCCCCTCCCTCTGCAACAGATCTCCATAGAAGGTCCCTTCATGCAATGGGGCCTAGACTTTATAGGAGAAATTCATCCTGCCTCCTCTAGACAGCATAAATGGATTTTAACAGCCACTGATTACTTCACGAAATGGATAGAAGCTATACCCACTAGGAATGCCACTGACTCTGTCATCATTAGGTTCCTAGAAGACTTCATCCTATCTCGGTTTGGTTGTCCAAGGAAAATAATCACTGACAATGCTGCTGCTTTCGGATCCAAAAGAATGATCGATTTCTGTCATAGGTACGGAATAGCACTTGGACATTCAACTGCCTATTACCCCCAGGGTAATGGTCTCGCTGAATCATCAAATAAAAGCCTGGTTACAATCATTAAGAAGCTGCTGGGAGAAAACAAAAGGTCATGGCATAAAAAGTTGATACATGCCTTGTGGGCAGACAGGCTCACTACAAAGAAATCTATTGGCATGCACCTTTCCAGCTGGTTTATGGGACTAAAGCAGTTTTTCCTACTAGTCTTGGAGTTCCAGTGATCAAGCTTGTGCAGGAGATCCAATCAGAAGAAAACAGTATGGTGAGGAGGATCAATGAAACAATCCATCTTCAGCAAACAAGAGAGCAGGTTTATGACAGAGCTGTCAGAGTACAGGAAGGTATAAAGAGACAGTTCAACAAAAGAACCAAATCTTCATATTTCAAGGTTGGAGAAAAAGTTCTGAGATGGGATTCGAGGAGAGAGGACAAAGGCAAACATGGTAAATTTGACAGCTTGTGGCAGGGTCCATATATCATACAAGCTACTGTGGGTCCTAACGCATTTTTTCTGCAAGAACTTGATGGCACAGAATTTTTTGGGGGTCCTGTCAATGGCAGGATGCTCAAACATTACTTCTATTGATTTCCCAATTTCAGTTTCATGTCCATTTTACATATCATTACAGCTTTATTTTTGTTTTCAAGAAAAAGGAAAATGTTCCAAAAAACAGAATGAAAGAGAGGTTCAGACATGCTCAAAACATGAACCTCAGAGTTAAAAATATTGGCTCTAATAAACTCAAAATTTGAGCCAAAAAGGAAGCAGAATAGCTGATCCAAACATGCTCAAAACCTGGATCAGCAGTGAAAGAGAGCCAGCTCTAATATGCCCAAAACCAGAGCTGAAGTAAAGAAAGAGGTGACTCAAATATGCTCAAAACCTGAGTCACAAGGAAGAGAGAAGGATATTTCACAATTGCAGAATTCCATGCCTTCTCAGTTTTGTTTTCTACAAGTTTCAGCCCAGCAAGTCAGACAGTCTAATCCTGGCTTGGCTGTGTTTAAATTTCCTGTCTTAGAATTTAGGTGAAGAAACCTGTCAAACGGTTTAATCCCAACAGGTAGTAGATTAGGTAGAGAAATGGATGAGGTCAACAGTCTAATCTGGCCTCATGGAGCAATAAGGGTAGAATTAGAATATGTTTGTTTTCTGTTTTGCAGAATAAAATGTGGAGGGTCTGATAGTTTAAATGCGCCCAAGGGAAATTTTTAGAACTGTAGTTTGGGTAGGTAGATTGGTCGGGAAATATTTTTACTGATGTTTATATCATGATTGTCGCAGCTGAAAATCAAAGAAAGAAAAGGATGGTTTAAGCAGCAGGCACCTGGCCTACACCAAGAGATCAATTTCTAAATTCTTGACTCCTTCGAGAAGAAGCCATCCCCATGTGGAGCCATTGTTAGCCCCGTATAAATTTTTGGCAAGCAAATAGGGGGGCTAAATTGTTTTGAGCTTTCAAAGAATGCATTTCCATTGTAAACACATCATTTTTGAAAGCCTCCTCTTGTCTTTTGTCCTTTGGTTAAAGTCCCTCTGCTGATTTCCCTTATAAATCCCCTCTGTTATGAAGAAGAAATGCCCAAAGGCCTCCTACTCCCGCTTGTTTCCCCCCACTTAGCTTCTATTTATTTCCCTTGCCTCCCCTTCTATTTCCCTTCTCACCTTTCAAATTCCCCCAAAATCCCCTTTAATTTCTTTCCTTACCCTTTGTTGGCCACTTTCCCCCCTTATTCCTCTATCGTTCCCCTTTCTAACCTTCAAATTCCACTTAAATGGGTTAAAAACCCACTTTCCGACTATATGATAGGGCTTAGCCCCTTATTCGCAAACCACTTCCACCATATGCCCCAGCGCTGGGACCAAGCGCTTAAGTCCCAAGCGCTAAACGCAATCGGAAGACCGAGCGGGTGGAATTTCCTTTGTAATATCAAAAAACCCCGATGCGATTGTTTATGAAGTTAAGTCCCGCGATGCGTTTAGCACCGTCGATCTATCACAAAGATCCGATGGCGGAGCGCCAATCACAGCCACCCACCCGATCGCAATCGCAACATGTTGTGTTCGCCCTCCAATCGGTCCATCGCAAGTGATTGCGATGCGATTGATCGCAAGTCCTTCCGCCTCCCCCGCGAATAAATCTCCGCCGTCCGCTTCCCTGCTGCATCCTACGGCCAGCGCTCAATCGCGCACCCGCCCCAATCGCAATCAGAACTTTCAATCGCACCCCCTTTCTGCGCAATGTGATTGTGATCCCCCCGATCCGATCTGAGCCGTCCGTCCCGCCAAATGCAACGGTGCAGATTCATCCCGCTCCCCTTACGTCGTCCCTCTCTATTCTCCCTCCGATTGAATGAGAGCCATTGATCTGGTCCCAGATCCGACGGTTGGCGCTTAATCGCAACATCGCTCTGATCGCAATCGGAATTTTCTCAATGTGTCACCCCTGCTCCCCCCAAGCGCGATCCTCCGACTTGATCATGACCGTTCATCCACCCAAGATCTAACGGCTCAGGTTTAATCACCCTCCACCTCCGGCTGGGCCCCACTCCATCGCATTTCATTGCATTTCCATCGCATTGCTTGGTATTTTGTTCAAAGTTATATTGCATAGTTGTTCCACCCATTTCCGTATATTATTCCACTCAATCTCCACCGTTGATTTTTGTTCCCAGACCATGATCTGACGGTCTGCGCTGCATATTATCACCAAACCCTATTACTCATACGTTTTCACCGTTTCATTGCATTTTGTTACCATTATAGTAAAATGCCATCGCTCTGCCACCACCGCACTACCATCTCGTCCACCCCCACGTTGCATTGTTGTTTGGGGTCTGATGCAGGATCCGCACGGCACAGAAGAAGAACTCCGCCATTAATACACAGTATGGAGGCAGCAGCAAGGTTCTCACTAATAGAGGAAAAGTAGTTAATGAATATCAGGTTTTCACATCAACAGAATGGTTTTCTCCAGCAAAGGACATTTTTAAGTCTGCAAGTCCTCCCTGGCGCCATTAAAGCTCAAATGCGTGAACAAAGCCAGAACGGGAATAGCGTAGGGCTCGAGGCAATAAATAGAAGATTTTTGTGCCCTCTCAAGGATTTTAGGAAGCAAAGGAACTAGTTCAAAGACCCATCCATCACGCAGAAGGTACAGCATGATAAATCAGAGTATCAGGGTTGTCATATCAGCAAAAATGTTTTTCTCCATCTAAGGACAAACTACCCATGCAGTTCTCATTCCATGCCATGTTTTGGGAAAAGTGTTACGTCCTAACAGCAGTCCTACATGATCAGAAACTTCGTTGCTCGAGCAGGGCAGATGGCACTATTCTTTATTCTATTTTTGTTATGTTTTATTGTAGTCTTCCAATGCACCACACAGTATTGTAAGCAGAACACCAAAGCCATAACCGAGATAAATGCAGACATTTGAAACAGATTGGGCTTCGGCCCTCATTTCTTTTCTATGATTAATATTGCATTTAGTGTTCACCTACCCCCCGGGTCGGTCTTCTGTGTCTCCTCTGCTATAAAACACAGAAGGAAACTATTGTAAAGGTTGTTGATGAGATATCAGTGAAATGCAAGTATTGTTTCCTCTTGAGACAAGTTCTCTGTGTAAATTGTAAGATAGACTGAGGCTAGATGTATTCACACTGAATGTTCAAGTTATGGGCTATGATGTACCTGATTGGTGTTGTTTTTAATATGACAAGCATATTTCTTTGGATCCTGATCTAAAGCAGCTGGTGATGTTTTCTTTTCTCTGTGTTTAATTCCATTTCATTTCATATCATTTCTGCTGGTAGGCAACATAAGTATAATATAGGATTCACCCTTGATAGGTGCCCTATGTTTCTTTCTCTCCCTACCTCAATGTTTTCTGCTTATATGTGGGTCTGAATGTTGATTTCAATTTATTTAACCAATGTAGTGGATGATATTGCCTACTCTCTGATGTATGAATTAATGAAATCTGTGTTTATATGTTCTTGATAGGATTTAGTTGAATGTGTTGAGAATCCTGGAGGTCTAGAACCTGGTCTTTGTCTCTCTAGGAGCTTTCCATCCCAATTAAACCTCTCCAAGATCCCTTGTTTCACTTCTAATTCTGTCCAAGTAGGCCTGGAGTTAAATGACCTCTGGCCTGATCAGACAGAGTTGGTTGGTTCTCCTCCTTTCATTTTCTGTCCTTAATGTACCATTCCACCAATTATCCTTTAAGATCCAAATGCTCTAGACGACTAGCCCAAATGAAAGCTTGCACATTGATTACAAATAAATCCTTTCTTGACTCCATAGCCCAATGGCTTTGATGTTCTCTGATTTATTTGCCTATGCCTAAGCTTCCTCTTTGCTCGTCTTTGTCTCATGTTGGTCCTTCTTTTCCTGATTCCCTCCAACCAAATACAAACAATTAAACAAACAACCTCGAGCCTATAACTAGCCTAAAATCTTATAATTTAAGCCTCAAAGACGTATCCTTTGACTCATATAGAGAGATCCCTCTCTGGACCTAGGAGGGCTAGATCCTAGGGTCCCAAAGTGGTTCTATGTTGTCTCATCTTTTGGTCTTTGTCAACCTGGCCAAAACATGGGAACCCCAACACCCCCTACTGTGCAAAGACTTGCCCTTGAGGGGGTAATAAGTGTGGTTGCATGGGTGGAAAATGCAAGGGAGTGGGAGGTCCAAATGTTGGGGGAGCTAGGACACCAGGTTGTGGATACGGATAAGTAGCAGTGAGGTAAGCGGGAGAGTGGGAAAAAGGAGGAGGCATGCCGTATCCTGAATACATGCTACCGGGAGGGGGAAAAGTGCCAGAGGGGCTAGCCCCTGGAGGGAAACCATGGCCCGGAAGAGGTTGGGCAGAGGTATGTGACAGGGCTCCAACGACATCGTTGGTAGAGTGAGATGCCCCCGAGGTGTGAGGGCCACTGGGCTTGGGAAGGTCAGGAAGGACAGTATAAACATAACCAGATTGGGCGTAAATAAGGTCATATTTCAAAGCTATTTGGAGGGCGGCTTCTTCGGTTTTGAGAAAATGGGATGCTACATCCTTGCCAATGGGAGGTAAGAGAGAGCGAAGCAACCAGTCCATATAAACCTGATCTTCAAAGGGGGGAGTGCGACACAAGCTCCGTCTTCGCCGCCATTCCTGGACATGAGCAGAAAGGCGGGTCAAAGAGGATTGGTGGAAAGAAGTTAAGATTTCAGTGCCAGTGTCGTATCATAGGGGGAGCTATAAATAGGATAAAAAGGCTTGGGCAATGGTTGCAAAGGTGGTATGGGAAGAGGTGGCTTGATCAACATACCATTTGGAAGCTTTGCCAGTAATCGTGCGTTGGAACAAACGAAGATGGATGGAGTCATCGGTGATGGAATTGGAGGAACACCACATGTGGAAAGATCAGATGTGGTTAGAGGGATCTTCACTAGCAAGGCCTTCGAACTTGGGAATGTCAGAGGGGAGCTTGGTTGGCATAGCAGGCCAACTAACATCGTGGCAAATAGGATCATTGATTAGCTGATTGAAGTCAGGAGACTAAGGTCGGCCATATAAGGGAGCAATGGGGTAGTCGAGGTAGGTCTCGAGGTGGTTCCACTGGAAACAAATCCAGCAGTAATACTGGGGTTGCTACTGGTAGTAGGCCCTAAAGTAGACATGGTAAAAGTGACAAAGGGAGAACCAGGAGTAGGGGGAGAACCCAAACAATCAGAGGAAGAGTCGAAGGGAGGACTCGGGGGAGGACTTACTCGATGACAATGGGAAGGAGGAAGTCGACCAAGCAGAAACTGAGGGTGAAGGCCAAGAAGTCTCCGAGAAAGGCGCCCTGGGGGCGCAATGATGACGGGAAGATGAAAAACAGACAAGGGCAGGGAGATACAAAATCAAGTGAGGTTAAGGGTAGAAAGGTGCAGTGACAATTTATTTTAAAGTCTTGGCCAAGCGGTGTTAACCGGGTGCTTCTTCACTTAGGGTCAGTGTGTGGCGTGCGTTAATTTAATTGTTTAAACCCAGACGTTTTGAGAGTAAAATAAAAAGTGTGCTATGTAACTGAAAATAAATCTGTAGTAAATAAGACTAAAAGAACAGAAAATGAACAGCTACCAATGCATCAATCTAACCCCAGAAGGCGGGTCTCTCAAAACTAGTCTATAAGAGGGAAAAAACTAAGCAAAACACGCTAAAAAGAGGCCAATAGATCAAATGTCTAGAGGGACTGGGATCTAAAGGAGAAATCTGCTAAAAAGTGGTGCAGAGAACAGCAAAGAGGCAGAGGCAAGGTTGCTGCTAAAAAGGAGGAGATCAGCTAAAACTAGAAGAGACAAGGCAGTGGCCTTAGAAATGAACCCAAAAAAAATGATATGAGGTGATTTGAGAGGGAGAAGAGCTGATCTAAAAGGAGCTGAAACGGAGGTATCAGATCTGAGAAAAATAAGGCTGAAACTCTGAAAATTCAGACTGTTGAAACAACAAAGACTCTCCCACAAAAAGTGGAGGGTACTAGAGCCCTAAGGGGCAAGATTCCCTCTTAGTTGAGTAAAGCAGATCAAAAACAGGTCTAAACGGGCAGAGACAGAGGCTGGAAAACCCTGACAGAAGCTTCAGACAAACCCAAAAAAAGTGCTGGAAAATTTACAGAAAAAGGGCAGGTCGCAGGTTCTGACCTGATTTCAGTCAAGGTCGTAGATTTGGGGCAGAAAAGTGCGTCCTCAAGCTCAGGTCGCACTTTTTGGGCCGATAAGTGCGACTTGCAGATCCGGCTCTCTCAGCGGCAGATTGCAGAAAAATTTGTCGTCTCAGCTGCGGTTGATGTCTGTCCCCTGCACAATAAGGCCAGAAACACACGGAAGTTAAAAATTTGACCGTTTGAGGGTTTTAGGGGTGAAAAACACCGTAAAATTAGGAAAAACAGAAAATGGAAGAGAAACCCTAGGGTCTGAAATAGCTGGATATGCAGGAATATATAAAACGACAGCGGTCGCAAAAGAAAACCCGTGTGGAGTCGCCAATTGTTAGCATGAATCTTTCATCGTAAAATATCACTTTAGCTATGCAAACAAATATCCCTAACATCGATTATGGCTGCAAAATATCTTTAATTTTGCTGCACAAATTCAGATCTAAGCACAAAAGACATTAAGCAGATAAAATATAATATGGCTCCATAAATTCAATGGACAAGACAAGAAGAATGTATTTGAAAGAATTTTGTATTATATTAAAGAATGGGGCACCTGAGAGGAAAAAAAGTAAGGTGTCTTCCGGTTCTCCTTAGTGGGATGGGTTCTTGAAAGTCCTCAGTGTTTCAGATCTAAAATTTCTCTCTCTTATGAGTGTAAAAAAGCAAACATAGAACTCAATGGGAGTTCACAAAGAAAAATGGAAAATGGTGACCAAGAGTAGACCCAGAGTGATCTAATGCAATGAAGGTGACTAATGAATGGGGAAAACCCCCCTATTTATAACAAAATATTGGGGCGGTCTAGAACTCGGTGCATGAATAAAATATTATTAATCGAATTCTAGAAGCACATTTTAGGAATATTTTATTATATTTGTTGGAGGGAAAAGGATTCTTGACTTGGGTCAATTCCTTTATTTATAAGCAATAAATAAATAAATGATTTATTTATCATTTTAGGGGAATGATGGGAGTATAATTAAATAAATAATGGTTTATTTAATTATTTATGGATGATTTAGTAAAATTTAACTAAGAATATTATTTAAATAATGATTTAAATAAATTTTTCTTAAGAAATAAGTAAATAAATAAGGATTTATTGAATTAATTTCCTTGTTTTGGGTTAAATATGACCAAATAAGTTATTTTATATGGTGAAAGTGATTTTACTTAGGGTAAAATTGGTCTTACATGGTGTAATTGGGTTCATCTAATAATAATAGGTTATATGACCAAAAAAATTGTGTAACAACAGGCTGAGCCAAAGATCATGCTTTGATACCACTGTAATGTTCCAAAATGGGATTTCTACAACAATGAGAATACCCTAAGGTATTCCAGAGTTGTATATGCAACAATATGACTGATAGTTGATGTCAAATCACTTAAACTTCCATAAAATATGCAGCAGAAACTTTATACAGCATTTTGTAGACCAAAATGTGGGGAAAAGTGATGATTTAGGCCCTAAAACGAATGTATTCAGAGATATGCGTAAAAATAATATGGGAAAGTGGTTGGATCTGATATATAGGGTTATGAGGAACTCCCATGTCAAATTTCAGCAAAAAGAAATGTGTTTTTCTATGTTAAACAGTTCCTCCTTTCCTAACTAGGCTAGAAAACCCTGATTTCCCATGACCTGGAGTATGCAGAAATTTACTGAAGCACGGGAGCATAATTTTCTGAAGGGTTTATCTGCAATAGGGTCTGAAAATTTAAAAATCATATCAGTGGCATAGATCATACATTTTACATGAGAAAGACGGAGAATTTACAAGGATAAACCCTCAAGATTGAGGTGGTTACAACACAAGAAAGCACAGGATGAAATGGACAGTGTAATATTTAATGGCTGAAGCAGTTTTTCATTAATTTTTAGATATATAACAGATCTGAGTACAAAATTATAGATATAGTACAGATCTGTATATCAAATTAGTGCTTTAGTACATTCCCCTTGGGGATCTCTGCAAAATATGAGTAGTTGTGAGTAGATCTGAGATCTAAGTCATAGATCTATAGTAAAATTCAGAAATTTCTGAAGAATATGATGCCCAGTAAATCAGATCTGAAATGGAACATAGATTGGTTGGCCAATCTATGGATCACCACAGTGAAGGGAAGGATCCCTTTCACCAGAGATCTATCCTCGAAACTGATGCAAAATCCACACTGCAACACTGACTGCAAAAAGGACATTGTTTCCTCAAGAAACTATGTAGGTGAACTAAAGAACACTTTGGCCTAATGAAAAGATGGAGAAATGAAGCCGAAACAGAGAGGCACTCTTCCAGGAGGTTAAAATACACACTCCATGAGAAGAGACTCCCGAAACAAGCTAGATCTAGATAGATCTAGACTTCCACTTGTTGCAGCCTACAAAAGCAAACAAATCCTTGCTGGATCTGTGTTGTAGTTGGAGGTAGAGCTTTTCCTATGCCAGATAGTGGATCAATACAGCACAATCTCCTCCAAGAGACCCTCAAGGAAGGAGGGAGGATTCCTAAATAGGAAGCCCTCTCTATTCTCTTGCTAAGTAGCCCAGAGAATGATTCTCATGAATGATAATCTCCTCAACAACATTTTCATTGAGTCTTTCCCTTCCTTATATAAGATTAGGGTTTGAAAAACCCTAAACCATCTTCATTCATTTTTCCCCTTTCACATGGAGGACCTCCTCATAGGACTGCGTTGATCATCTAGGAGGTTCATTGTATTTGGAATGCATTATGATTTGGTCCTATTGACCCATTCAAATAGCTTGAACCTGTTTCACATACAAGTGGATTTTATTAAGTAAGCCCTGATTTGACTATGTTCACATTAGGCATTGATTTATTTTGTTGCTTTGGAGTTTTAGAGTTCCTCCTTCACACTTTTATTCATGAGTTAGGAAAACTGAAAATAAAATGTTATATTCCCATTAGCTGCAAAATTTGGGAACATTACATTGCTTCAGGGGGAGAGCACGTGTTTCAGTGTTTGTTGTTTTTGAGTGAAATTTTATTGTTGATGTTGGTAGGAGATGTATGTGTCTATTCTACTGTGTTGATGATTGGACATAGCTTGTGTGCAGGGGGAGTTTAGTGCACATATCTTCCATGGGGGAGTGTTATTTTTTTTAGTTGTGCACTCCATTTTTTTTCACTTGCATATGTTTTTGAGTGGAGTTCATGTTTTTTTTTTTATGGATCCCCTTGAATATAGAGGAGTATATAGCATTCGTATTTGAAATGTTTCACCCTTTGCCAATTTTTTCAAAGGGGGAGAATGTGAGGATGTTGATCTGATGATTATTTTAGTTAGGGGTTGAAATCAATGACAAAGAGAGATATTGTTGGCATTAATGTGTGTTATAGTGTTGCATATGTGTGGTTGATTGTAATTGATGTCAACCTGATTTCTTGGGATGTAGATGAGTTTATTATGCATGTGTATGTATGGTTGCAGGTGGCCTATGTATGGATTAGTAGTAGATGGTCCTCAACATATCTACTTTCTTGGACTAGCTTGGAGATGGTCCTTATTTTTTCTACTAGATTGGACTAGCTTAGAGATGATGGATGAAGAATAGATGGTCTTTGAAGGTTGGATGGTCATGTGTTTCACTAGCTTGGAAGCGTTCCCATGATTATGGTATTCATGATCATGTTGTTGCATGTAGATGTTGATTACTGCTTCACGAGTTATAGTTGAGGAGATTTGTTGATTAGGTCTCCTTGGTCTCCATGTTCCTAGATTAGGTCTCTTATGATGACATGTTATATTTTGGGATTGGAGAGGATCTATATGTTTTTGTGGATACTTCATATGGTTTTGCAGATGTTGGAGGATGTTTGACAGGTATTGGTGTTGCATATTGATTGCAAGGATGTTGTAGTGAATTTTGATGGCTTAGTTGCTTGGTTTGGTTGTTGATTGGAATGCTAGTCAACTTAGTTTGACTAGTGATGATGTTGGTGATGTTGTAGAGGCTTAGTGAAGTGTTTTAGAGGTTCTAGTGACTTCCAAGGACCTACAGAGACTGTTTAATCTATGGAATAGGTTGAGGCAAGTTTTAAGCTAAGATAGCATGAGTTTGAGTCTCCTAAGCCCATTCGCATGCATGATGGGTCAAGGGAGCAGTTGGAGAGATCCAGTTGTGTTGGAACAGGGTCTCCTAAAAGCTGAAAATTTTGTCCATTTTTGTATATTTTTTATATTATTTAGTCTAAGGCAGGGGTTTTGGGGTGGGTCAAATCCTTGAATGCATTGTAATGGGTCAAGGGTAGACCAAGATTCCGCAAACCACTGTTTGTGGACCATTGGATGCGTAGGCTAAATCGATATAAATAGATGAACCTTTTTTAGTCTTAAGGTAGGAAAGAATTGAGATTTATGCTAAGCAAGAATTTTTAGATCTATTTTCGAGTTGTTGGGTAAGGACTCCTACTGGTCGTGTGCACATAGATCCTCAATCCTGCTATGTGCGGACCCTGCTGGCTGTGTGCGCGGGTGGTATTTTGGGATTGTAACTGGATTTTGGTATTAATATATATGCGAAGTAATGTTGGATATCTGATGCTATTTAGATCTGTATGGTTATGATTGATGCGAACCTAGGTTATATGATTAAGTTGTGGAATTATATGTTTAATTACTACAAACTCTAAAAGTATCTATGTTTTTGGTATATGTATCTATGATCTGTTAATTTCTACATGTATAATGTTCTGTGTTGATAATTGGTATTGCGCACGTGGATGCTATAATATCCCAAAATGGGATTGCAGCAATACATGAACATAAAAATGTAAAACTCTACAAATATGAACATGAAATAAGAGGGATCAATGTACAGCCATAATTTGACTAAGATATCAGTATAAATTATACAAAAATATCATGAGGGACAAGCCACTCAAGCAATGGGAACAAGTCTCTAATGAATAAAACAATTAGCTCATGAGTTGTTGGAACTGTATAGAATGTCGGAGAGCAGTGAAATTTCTATCTATAATAGTGTAGCTACTACTTAATACATATATAAATGGAATGTGGCTGATAAAAACAAATTAAATGCCCAGCAATGAAGATGTGGGCTCTAATACAAGATTTCTAGCCAACCCGGAAAGGATTGCTAGAAATATCAAAAAAATATACAATGTGACAAATAACCTCGGGGTTAATGTGCCACTGAAAACTGGATCTGATATGAAATGAGGCTATGAAAGATCTGAAATAATGATGCCCTCCTCCAATGGTATTTCTAATTAGAAGGCGGATCCCTTTACTCAGAAATAGACCCTCCTGATGAGCTTAATTAACCCTCCCAGCAAATGCCTCCAAAAATAACACAGTTCATGATGGAAACTACGTTGTGAGGGATAGAAGATGGTTGGCCCGATGCCAAATATGTCGAATTATTCCTGGGAGTCCTTCTTTCTGATCCTCCAATGGATAGACAACTTCTCCCCTGAAAAACAAGCTCAGAAATGACTCTAAGAGATCCTCCTTTGTTGCACCCTGCAACACAACCTAGTTCTAAACAGAAACTGTGTTGTAACTGAAGGAGGTAGCTTGGCCAAAATGCCAGAATGAGGAAATTTAGCCCAAATAACCTCTCCTTCCCTAAGGATGAGGTAGGGATTCCCAATCAGGAACACCCTTGTGCTAAACAACACTGCAACCCTGCTAAACAGCAAGAGGAACCAAAGTCTAAAAGACCAATAGCAATGATAATAAAAACATGAATAAAAATGGTTTCTATCCCCTCCATATATAACATTAGAGCCTCTCCACATTGGTTCCCATCCATATTTTCCACCAAGCTCATGCAAGTTGTCCTCAACTAAAACTGCGTTGTTCATCAAGGAGATTCAATGTATCTAGACAGCGTTGTTGACTTGGTCAAATTTGACTGAATCAACATGATCCAGCCCCTGTTCACACCAAAAGGTGCTTAATCCAGCTGCTTATTCTTCCTCCTTTCAAATTAGAAGTGTTTTTATTGCTACTCAAGAGACCTATGGGCCTCCCCACCCATTTATTGACCGACCTAATGATAAAACAACTATAATATTCCATTTAGCTTGGAGGCTAAATTTTTGGAATATTACAGTCCTCCCCTCCAAAATGTTGCTTGTCCTCAAGAAACTGTATAAGGGGAGAAAAATTCCTCCCCTCCTCCTCTTGTGGCCTCCTCATCAATAGTTCCCACCGCGGCTCAAAACAATCTGCAATAAATCTATCGTCCAATACTCCCTCCCAAGCATGCAAAACCAAAGGGCTCACATCATGAAAAGGTGGAAGGTGTAAGTGGAAACCTTCTTTTTGTCCAATGGCCTCCTCAATATAGAAGTTATGACAAGAATAGGGGATCTCATGACCAATGAGAGACTCCCAAACCCATGCTATCATCCAAATGAAATGATCCATTCTAGGTAGCTCATCAAAATAATCCTCAACTCCTGGTGTATGCAATGTGTTGGGGCAGCATGGAGAGATTAGATTTTTCCATTCAAGTGGTTTCTCTCTCCATTTATGGTAAGTATGTGGTTGTTTCTGATTTTGGGCTGAAATGACATGGCCTTCAAGAATTTCCCAAGTTACCCCACTCAACAATTCAGCCATGAAGTGCCTCCTCCAAGAACTCAAGTTCTTCAAATGGCTCCTCCCACATGAAGAAAAGAGATGTGATGTGGCAATCATGGTTTTCCCATTGTTTCTCCTAAAACATACAACATGTAAAGTAGGGAGAATCATACTCCCAATGGGCATCTCTAACTCATATTCCACTTTCCAAACAGAGCTCCCCATGAATATAAAAATATTAGCAATACATGGAAGCAAAAACCAATGAAAGCAAGTTGTCATATGACAACTGGAAAGTGGATCAAGGTTCCACACATGGAACCAGCGCAGGGCATCTCTTGCCTTCCTTAAAACAAATACTAACAAGTGCTTTCCCAGCTACTTTTTTTCTAGCACAGTCATCCCATAAGATGGAATCATGAATATACAATGTGGTGTCAATGGTGCACACCAAGAATTATGTGGCCTCCCCCACAAACCACCAATAAGACAGCCAATCTCAATGATACCCTTGGCCTCAAGTACATCATCATATAATGTACAAGAAGGAAAGGCCTTTCCAAATACAACATTTTTCTCATATAAAGTAAAGGAATACAAATCACAATGCAAAATTGTACCTCCTCCACCATGTACTATGGTCCTTGAGCTAAAATGGCTCAACTGGAAATTCTCCCTTACCTCCAATGAGTAGGGAAGTGGCTGTGACATCCTTTCCATCACCATATGGGCTATGAATCTCTCCATATGCTGAAATATATCATGTTTTATGCCCTCCCAAGTGAACTCCTCCATCAAAGAAATATATGCATCAAAGTGCATGGAGAAGAATTCCTCATGTGTTGCATGTAGTAGCTTCTTCTTGAGCTCGGAAACTCTAGTTAAGAAGATCCTACCATAAGAATAGATGACCACATCATCCACCAAGTATCCATCATCTCCCTCCGGGTCATCAAGAATCATGCAAGCACCAAGATCCTTGCAATACTCTACCAAAAGTTGAGACCTCCAATATGGATCAATCCTCCTAAGAGACAACGTTGATGATCTACAATGTGAAGCTCCCCACATGATGTTGTATTTTCCTTTGACATCCCTCATGCCAAATTCATCCTCCAAATTGCTGCCATGCCCATCATGCAGCTGCTCATGCTCAAAAATAATTAGGGATCTTTGGAAGTTGGCCTCCCATGAGAAGCTCCCATCCAAGAAGAATCTCCCAATCTTGGCCAATGCAAGCATGAGTGGCCTCCATCTAATCCAATGTATGGAGGATTCCTTCCTTAAAGGAAGTACCCTCTGTTTCTCCAAATCCATGGAGCAGCTCCATTGCACCATGAAGTTTCCATCCTCCATCACTACAACAACTTCTGTCAGCGCAGTATATGTAGTGAGAGTGGGTAATGCAGAAAATGAAAGAGTTCCTCTCTCCTCCTTGTGTCTATCCCAAACTCTCTGCATTGTACTGGATTCCTCCAAATTCTTCACCTCTTTGGAATCTAAGAGTGGTGAACTAAATGGTAAAATGTCTCCTACTAACTCTAGATCTGGTGGCCTCCTAGGTGGAATGCCCCCATGTAGTGAGACATCAAAATCTGAAGTGGACTATATATATGTGTGGACTGATTTGTCCCTCTCTTCACTGTACAATACAGCCTCCTTATTTTGTGCAGAAACCTCCCGAAATATATAAGGGTGAATTCTCATCATCCCTTGATGCTGATCCTTCCTTTCTTCTCCTTCCATCTGACAAGATTCACAACCCAAAATAACCGATGCATGCTGCTTCGGAATTGTGGTTTGGTTCCCACATGTTGGATCATTTGGAAATCCTTACAAAGACACAAGGGCTCCTCCAATGGAATAAATGGCTCCCTTCCCATCTCCATGTGGTGATGGATCTTCTCCCAATGGTACAATGTTGTTAGCTCTTCTCTGCTCATCCTCTTCATCAATATGTGAGATTGCTTCATCATCAATGAGAGGCCCTTGAAGGAGGTTTCTCCATGTCTTCACCAATATAAGAGGGTTTTTCAAAAGGTGGGTATCTTTCCCTTAGCAAGGTACCATGCATTTTTTTATCCCCTTCGTCCAAAATATGGAGTGGAGTTGGCAAGATAGATCTCTCCAACTCATGCGAAGGTTTTAAGTTTTTGGGTTCCACAAGAGATGTTTTACAATGTTTAGTGTCAAATATTTTCACCAATTCCTTAGTGAACCCAACATAAGTGTTCTTATTTTTCTGATAGGATGAAGAAGAACTATTAAGCCACCAATTTTGGGCCATACCTTTGAGGTGCAGTGCTGCTACTCTAATAGCCTCCTTTTCTGAAACTTGGTGTAGCTGGAAATATGAATCTAGCTCCTCCACCCAAGTTTGGTTGTGCACTCTATTGATCCATCAAAGTTAGATAGAAATATTCTAACTCTCTTGCTTCTATCATGGTTGTTGGATCTTCTAGCTTCCTTGAGTTGGAAAAACCCTTGGAAGTCCAAGTGCTCTTTGAATCTCCATGATTTAGACTCATACTTCTGAAGATAGAAACTCAAGGTCTCCTCCCTTGGTGCATCTCCTTCCTCCATCCTTATTGTAGTGAATGTGGGAAATAGACTGTTGAAAATGGCAACAAGAAACAGTGAAGGAGGCATCCTGAAACATCTTTCCTGATCCTAGTTGGAAAGTGATCACTAAAACTAGGTGGGGGCCACACAAGTGATTTTTGTCGCAAAGTCTATTTTTAGACTGTCTATTTTTAGACATATGGATCATGGTCTATGGGTTGCAGGATTCTATTTATGGATGATTGGTCGAGTTGGTAAAAATAGATGGACCTCTATTTTTAGACATTGGGCGGTTTCTATTTTTAGACGGTCGAGCTAAAAATTAAACAGTCAAATATTATTAACCCTTAATAATATTTAGACTATAAACATTATCTTATCCTCTTGGAGCACTTCAGTTTGATGCTTGGATGTGGCACATGCAGCTGACAGAAGGAAATGCGCTTTTCCTAAGGGTTAGTTGAGCTATTGCATGGTTGACTTCAGTTAGAACTCATGTGGCAGAGTTTGGTGGAGTTGATGAGACAGTTGGTGGAGTTGTGTTCGGTTTAACTTAGTTGAACTAGTTGTATTTAGTATAACTAAAAAATACACTAGTGATGAGTGGTGTGAATTAATTATTAATTAATTCACTAATTATTAACTCATAAATCAACTAAAGAACACATCAGTTAACTGCAATGCATGGACAGTTCAGTGGAGACCAGTGTTAGAGGTGGGTGAAAGGGTGGGTCTACTATCAGTTGTGACTATACTTGTGCATGATATTTGCACACACATTGATTGAGATTTCAAATGAGGATTGCGCAGTACAAGCCAATGGGATTCGAACTTGGATCTCATTTATTCTCATCTTGGATTGCGCAGTAGAGGCAGGCAAACAGTGGAGGAGATTTGAACCTGTGACTTGTTCAGATCTGAGCTAGTTTGTGTGTAACTATTGGAGATAGTACTGAGTACTTGTGAGTATTATTGTACTATGATTGTTACATGTTCTCTATCATTATATTATACAAATATTTGGGGGTTTTCAGCTGTATGCTTTCCCCATTACATATTGTGTTTATGTGTGCTTGACTATTGTGTTTATGTGCGCATGCAACTGTTTCTATTTCCGCATATTGATGATCAATTGTAGAAGAGGTTATGTATTATGCATGAAGCTTAAATAGTGTGTAATTAGGATAATCTCGGTGAATAATTCAGCAAATTATTAAAATTTCTACATGGTATCAGAGTGAAAATTGATCATCGGATCTATTACAGTGATTACAATTTATTTTGGTAGACAGAGTCTGTAAGCGGGCCAGGTAGCCTCTGGATCCATCCTTTCTCTGAAAGGTGATATATCCAGTAAATGCCCCTACAGTCGATCTCTGTGCTAGAAATACTTTTTTCTCACAGATCAGGAGCAGTTGAGTTTTGAGCTGGTGGATTTCGAATTTGCAGCAGTGTTTTCTTGGTGTCAAAGTCAAAATGTCTTATCAAGGATTGCGATTGGAGTATGCTCTTGAAGGCAGCTTGAATTATATTGCATGGAGAGATAGGATGGAGGCGGTGTTAGATGACAACGGGCTGAAGGAGTTCATAGATGCTAAAGTCCCAAAGCCTACTGATGATGCTCAAGTTGAGGCTTGGCAAAAGAAGACAGCAAGGTATCGAAGGATTCTGTTGGAGGGCATGAAGGATCACATAGTATCCAGCCTACATGGAAAATATTCTCCATACTTGATGTGGAAAGCGTTGACAGAATTTTTCCAAAGCAAGAGCGACCAGAGGAAGTTGGCGCTCAAGGATAAACTCAGGAAAATAAATATGGAGAAGAATGACACTATTCCGGTATACTTGAGAAAGTTTGTCCACTGCAGAGATGAGCTTGGGAGTGTAGGAGTTAGTGTGGATGATGAGGACTTGGTGAGCTTGGCTCTCCTTGGTCTTCTGAAGAGTTGGAATTCCTATGAGGATTCTGTCAATGGTCGGGAGAAATTTCCAGGATGGGAGCGACTTTGGTCGGATCTTGTGCAAGAGGAGACAAGGCGGAATACCAGGGACGGATCTTCATCAAAGGCATCTGATGAAGAAGATTGCATTTTGGCTGCCAAAGCAAGGAAATGGAAGGGCAAGAAGAATGCTTCTCAATCCGGTGCGGATGGTAAAGAGCGTGACATGTCCAAAGTGAAGTGTTTTCACTGTCACGAGCATGGAAATTACGCCACGAATTGTCCACAGAAGAAGAATAACAAGCAGGTTGCTGGAGCTGCAGCTGGTGAGGCTCTTGCCTCACAATTTGAGCTGGACTTCTCATTTATCGCATGCATGGTGTCTAGTGCATTGGGATCCGGGTGGTATTTTGATAGTGGCGCTTCCTTTCACATGACGGGAGATGTGAATCTTTTCAGTGACTTGGTGGAGAAAGATCTCCAGTTGCATGTTGAGTTGGGCGAAAATGGACTATAAAATGCAACCGGCATTGGTACCATAACCTTTCAGAGGGAGTCAGGTAAACTCATTCTTTTACAAGATGTAGTGCATGTTCCAGGTTTAAAGAAGAATTTAATCTCAATCGCAATGTTAGAGGATAGAGGGTATGAAGTTGTCTTCAGTGAAGGAAAATTTTTCCTTCGGCATAAGGCAACGGGACAAGTCAAGAATGTTGGGATTCGAGCAAAGAATCTCTACAGACTTGAAGTAGATGGGATGTCTACGGAGCTTCCTACTTTTGGGAAGTGCAAGAAAGATATGCAATTGATGCTTGAGAGGGAGCAAGTTTTGCATGCAGGTAATAGTAAATCTCAGGATGTGGAGCAGCCACAAGATGAGGATCATGGAGTGGGAGAAACCACTCATGTAGAGAAATTTCGTGCCAGATGGGCAGAGGGAGTGCATGCAGCTATACCACCAGGTGAGAGGTGGGGCGACATGCATGATTAATCCCAAGAGGAGATTTCTGGGCAAGATTCATGAGATGGTGTGGATCTCATGAATTGAACCTGGCTACAAGGTGCCCACAGTGCAGCAGTAGCATGATCAGTTGGATTGATGCAGGCAGATCAAAGTGACAGTGTCGGATACTGGAGCGTGGATCAGAGTTGACAGCAAGTGCAGAGTGCATGGGTGCAAGCGTTCAATAGCGCAGTGGTTCCTGATGACATGTGTAGTTGGTACCAGCAGAAGTCGAAGACTTTGATGATAGATGCATCAGATTGATTGAGTTTTTTGGATCCTATTCAGTTTTAGAAGAGTTGCAGAGCAAATGCATGGAGTTGCATGGCGCTTGTGAAGGTTGCAGGGCGAATGCATGGAGTTGCATGTCGCATGCAAAGACAGTCCTTTCTTGTTGAGAGGGAGTGTTGAAAATGGCAACAAGAAACAATGAAGGAGGCATCCTGAAACATCTTTCCTGATCCTAGTTGGAAAGTGATCACCAAAACTAGGTGGGGGCCACACAAGTGATTTTTGTCGCAAAGTCTATTTTTAGACTATGTCTATTTTTAGACATATGGATCATGGTCTATGGGTTGCAGGATGTTATTTATGGATGATTGGTCGAGTTGGTAAAAATATATGGACCTCTATTTTTAGACATTGGGCGGTTTCTATTTTTAGACTGTCGAGCTAAAAATTAAACAGTCAAATATTATTAACCCTTAATAATATTTAGACTATAAACATTATCTTATCCTATTGGAGCACTTCAGTTTGATGCTTGGATGTGGCACATGCAGCTGACAGAAGGAAATACGCTTTTCCTAAGGGTTAGTTGAGCTATTGCATGGTTGACTTCAGTTAGAACTCATGTGGCAGAGTTTGGTGGAGTTGATGAGACAGTTGGTGAAGTTGTGTTCGGTTTAACTTAGTTGAACTAGTTGTATTTATTCTAACTGATAAATACACTAGTGATGAGTGGTGTGAATTAATTATTAATTAATTCACTAATTATTAACTCATAAATCAACTAAAGAATACATCAGTTAACTGCAATGCATGGACAGTTCAATGGAGACCAGTGTTAGAGGTGGCTGAAAGGGTGAGTGTGGCTATCAATTGTGACTATACTTGTGCATGATATTTGCACACACATTGATTGAGATTGCCAATGAGGATTGCGCAGTACAATCCAAGGGGATTCGAACTTGGATCTCATTTATTCTCATCTTGGATTGCACAGTAGAGGCAGGCAAACAGTGGAGGAGATTTGAACATGTGACTTGTTCAGATCTGAGCTAGTTTGTGTGTAACTATTGGAGATAGTACTGAGTACTTGTGAGGAGTATTGTACTATGATTGTTACATGTTCTCTATCATTATATTATACAGATATTTGGGGGTTTTCAGATGTATGCTTTCCCCATTACATACTGTGTTTATGTGTGCTTGACTATTGTGTTTATGTGCGCATGCGACTGTTTCTATTTCCGCATATTGATGATCAATTGTAGAAGAGGTTATGTATTATGCATGAAGCTTAAATGGTGTGTAATCAGGATAATCTCGGTGAATAATTCAGAAAATTATTAAAATTTCTACATAGACTGCGCTGCAGATCTGAATGTGTGGCTGAATTCTCCCACCCATTATGTGAATAGCTAGGGCTTTCTTCCCTTTCAAACCCTCTCAGGAATTTCCTACACTTCTCCCATTTCATCTCCTGGAGTTCTTCTTTGATATTTTTCATAGCTTGGAAAAGAAGCAGGGAGACCCTCTCTTCCTTAATTTCTCCAAGTAATGGAGTCATGCCTTTGTTTCTTCTAAGAATCTTATCTTTTCTGTGATAAGATTCTCCTCCTAATGGCATAATGTCGTGGATGCACAAGCTGAGCCAAGATTATGCTCTGATACCACTGTAATATCCCAAAATCAAATTGCAGCAATACATGAACATAAAAATGTAAAAATCTGCAAATTTGAACATGACATAAGAGGGATCAATGTACAGCCATAATTTTATTAAGATATCAATATAAAATATACAACAATATCATGAGGGACAAGCCACTCAAGCAATGGGAACAAGTCTCTAATGAATAAGACGATCAGCACATGAGCTGCTGCAACCGTATAGAATGTCGGAGAGCAGTGACAGCGCTATCTATAACAGTGTAGCTACTGATGAATACATATATAAATGGAATGTGGCTAATAGAAACAAAATAAATACCTAGCAATGAAGATGTGGGCTCTAATACAAGATTTTTAGCCAACCCGGAAAGGATTGCTAGAAATATCAAAAAAATATACAATGTGACAAATAACCCTGGGGTTAATGTGCCACTGCAAACTGGATCTGATATGAAATGAGGCTATGACAGATCTAAAATAATGATTCCCTTCTCCAATGGTATTTATAATTAGAAGGCTGATCCCTCTACTCAGAAATAGACCCTCCTAATGAGCTCAACTAACCCTCCCAGCAAATGCCTCCAAAAATAATGCAATTCAGGATGGAAACTGTGCTATGAGGGATAGAAGATGGTTGGCTTGTTGCCAAAGATGTCAAATTATGCCTGGGAGTCCTTATTTTTTATCCTCCAATGGATAGACAACCTCTCCCCTGAAAAACAAGCTCAAAAATGACTCTAAGAGATCCTCCTTTGCTACACCCTGCAACACAACCCAGCTCCAAACGGAAACTGCGCTGTAGCTGAAGGAGGTAGCTTGGCCAAAATGTCGGAATGAGGAAATGTAGCCCAAAGAACCTCTCCTTCTCTAAGGATGAGGTAGGGATTCCTGATCAGGAACACCCTTGTTCTAAACAGCACTGCAACCCTGCTAAACAGCAAGAGGAAGAAAAGTCTAAAAGGCCAATAGCAATGATAATCAAAACATGAATAACAATGGTTTCTATCCCCTCCATATATAACATGAGAGCCTCTCCACATTGGGTCCCATCCATATTTCCCACCAAGCTCATGCAATTTGTCCTCAACTAAAACTGCGTTGTTCATCAAGGAGATTCAATGTATCTAGACAGCGATGTTGACTTGGTCAAAGTTGATTGAATCAACATGATCCAGCCCCTATTCACACCAAAAGTTGCTTAATCCAGCTGCTTATTCTTCCTCCTTTCACATTAGGAGTGTTTTTATTGCTACTCAAGAGACTTATGGGCCTCCCCATCCATGTATTTACCGACCTAATGACAAAACAACTATAATATTCCATTTAGCTTGGAGGCTAAATTTTTGGAATATTACAGATGCAGAGGTATTTATTAGATCTATGCATAGAAATAGCTCTTTTACACCATGGATAATACTATCAATAAGCTTGTGAATAGATCTATTAGTGCGAACTCGATAAGCTGGGAATGCAGATCTACTCGACTTACCTACTCTCTCTCAGGGTGTGGAAACCTAGTTCCAGCACCCACCCATACTGCTTCGAGTGAGACTTTGGCCTGTGCAAGCAGGTCACTGTCGATAGGGCTAGTAGTATAGGGTTTTGTTGGCAAACCTTAACCTCCGAACCTGGGTCAAGACCCCTTGAGCCAGCAATTTGCATGGAGGTAGGCTTAAGGGAGAAGTTATAGCTCCAGGAGGCCATAGTCACATGCAAAGAAATGAGAAACTATGGATTTGGACTAGTTTATCTCCACATTTCGCCCATTGCTCAGCCTATCTTGGTGTTGTCGTGATGTTCTTGATCGAGAATTTTTGACATATGGTCGGAAAAATTTTGTGGGCCCTATAGAAGCTGATAAAGTTTGAATATACCAAAGGTCTAGTGGAGTTAGTGATTGATTTTTTCAAGAATCCTTCCTCAAACAAATCTAAAGTGTGTGAAAGGAGTCATTGAGTCTTCCATAACCCGTAGCATTTATTAAACATCTCAACTCAAGAATTTGATAAATAGAGGAATACATTGAGTCTATTTGGCTGGTTTCTTGGAGAGTGAGTGATTATTCCATTTTAAAGGAATTGTGAGTGATTTTAGTATGCCGTAGTTTCTCACATATTTTTTGCAAAGATATATTAGAGTTTTGTGCATAGAATTCAAAGTCAGAGTTGAGAAGAATATGTATAATTTGTATGTTGGTTGTGGCATAAATTTAGGAGATTGAAGAGTATTTTAGAGATATTTTTGGGTGTGTGAGTGGTAAATAAATCCCCTTATTTAGAAAAGTTATTATTCATATTTTATTAGTATAATGCTAGATTTGTTGGGTTGCTCATGTTGAGAAAATGAACCAAGTCTAAAATATTGTGAAACATGGTTCACATGAAGGAAGTGAAGATGTGTTGAGGCTTCAGTAGAGACATTGAATTGGTTAATTAAGAAGTAGGAAGAGTTTTATCCATCCAAAAGGAGTTGGAAAATTCAATGGTGTTTGGGCAAGGATTGTTGGTCGTGGGAGATTCCGGCAGATGGTAGTCTATAGATCCGCGAGAGAAATAAATTTCCAAAATTGATATTTCCATCATGCAGTAGTGAAAGAAAATTCTTCTGGTTATCAGTGTAGCTAATCCATGTAAAAAAATTCTTAGAATATAATAAAAATAATTGAGCAGCTCAGCAGCAATAGGGTGGTTTTCTCTTGAAAGGATTTCCACCAAAATATTTGTGTTCTTATGTGTACATGTTTCTTATGTGTGTTTATATTTCTCATGGTTATTATTCTTTGACCTTATTATTTCTTATATGTTTTGATAAGCTAATTTTTTGGATGTGCATGGATGTTAGATTATGGAAAGAGATTTAAATTGGTAAAATAAATATAAAGGCCATCACTACTGATTAACCCCCCCTCTAAGTAGTGAATATATTTCCAGCAAAAAATTTATTAATTTTAGGGCTCCAACCCTAAGGACACCAATCCCCAATCCAAAAATTTTGTAATTTCAACCAATCTCCAAAATTTTGCAACTTAGTCCAAAAAAAAGGTTCTTCAAATACTTCACAAGTTTACAAGATTAATTCCTGGATCAAGCAATGTGAAACTCTTGGTTTCTCAACAGATTCTCTACACTTTTACCACAAATCCTTTGCAATTCTATATATATATCCATGGATTTGAGATAACCAAAGAATATTTCCACGTGTTGTTCTTTCTTCTATTGCAAGTCCAAGTCTATAGGAGAAAATTAACAGGTCAATGGAACTGAGATTACTTCCGTAGTCTGCAACTATAGTCATGTTATCACTTAACAAAGTCAGAAATTAATATTCCATAATTACTCAATAGGTTTGAAACTAAAGTTTTTGATGCTCCAAATAAGTTTACTATTATATTGAGGGAATTCCCCACTGCTTAAATATAGACTAAGATGTATTTCTCTTATGGAAATGTAGTTTAATGCTTTAACAGGTCTGATAAAAATGTTTTCATAGATCCATATATTAGCCAATCTGCAATTGTCCCAATGCATGTATGAAGTGAAAAAATAATTTTTATTCTGAAATGAATATTCAATAGGGAAATACCCATCTGTCTCATTCTACAACATATGATCTACAATTGGGGTATCTTCATGGGCTACACAAGTCCAAAGTCATGAACAAAGATATGAGTTCATCACATATCGAGAGAAAAACACGATTATATGTCATATCTGGTCCACAAGAGAGTTAACATGGGTCTGAAGATCATATCTATCACTATAAAACAAATCCATGGGCTTCTTCTTTTAGTTCTGAGTCCCAAACAAGTTGTAGAACATATCTCCCTTTATCCCTTATTCTCCTTAAGTTCACAAGATGCGAACTTTTGTTATAATTATATATCTTCATCGACATTTGTGCTTAATAGAAGTTGATACACCTTATATTTATATGTATTTAGAAATGTAAATGTCACACTTGTGGAGGAGGTAACATATAAGAATTGAAGCCTACTTGTAGATTCTTAATAAGAGCTGACATAAGCATAGGGAAGTCATAAAATAATGTTTGTAATTCATAGGATAAGTATGAAGTAGGTAATGTATTTAATATGTAATGTGAAGGATAATGTAATGTGTAGGATAAGTATGTAGATTTCTTGTAATGCTTATTATATGGTTTTCTTGTAATGCAATATTTAAAATTTTATTGAATGGTTTAGGAAATTAATGTAAAGTTATGGTTAGGGCATGAACTAGGGTTAGGGTTTGATCAAGCATACCATTCTAGGGATGCAACTAGAATTTTATCAATGATATTTAGGGATTTCAAGGTAAGGACAAGGTTTGTATGTTCATTTACTAAATCTATAGCATCATGTAGTGCTTAGGGATACAAGGTTTGTATTGAAATCAATGACAACCTTATCCAAAAATCATGACCTTCTTCTCACTTTGATATCGAATCAAGAAGAAGACGAATTTCTTGATATGGGAGATGGCTTTCTTGCATTGCTTAGAAGAGATCAAAGAAATTAAAGTAGATGGAGCTACCTATAACATCTTTTATAGTTGTCTTCCCAAATTAATAATGAAATTTTAAGGTCTAGACTCATATGCAACATGTTTCTTCCACGAGTATGGTTATCCTAAAAGAACATCACAAAATTCAAGGGGGGGAATATCATAGAGTACCTCATCCTTGAAGTGATTAATGTCATAGGGCAAGCAACACTATTGGTTGACGTAGAGATATCACCCTTGGTATATTCACCTAATGGTGTACGGATATAGGTTTGGTATTGTTATTAGGTCCAACTAATAGATGGCCTCTATTGAGATGAAGTTACATTAGAGAAATTTTGAGGCCTAAAATGGGCCTCAAAACATAATTGCGCAGCCAAAATACACTTTATAAGAGCCAATATGATTCAACATGACGATCTCAACCATGTGAGATGATTCACCATTTTTGGAGTAAAAAAATAAAAATAATATGAAAAACTATTTTTTCAACTTGTATTTTCAACTTATCTCCCTACAGTTTTACTCAAATTATGAGTAGGAACACTCATTGGATGTATGATCAAGGTTCCGTCAGCTACCGGAATTATCCAAGATATTTTAATTATGTGATGTTAATATAATTTTATTTAAAAGAGCATAAATGAACCACATTTGGATGCTTAAAAAGAGGAAACATAATGACGATCAGAAAATCAAGAAGACGATTCATTTGATAATGAAGTTCATCCAGTGTTGGTTATGTCTACAGGCCCGGTATCAAGATAGTGCCGGTCGCTTTATTAATTGGTGCTCATGATAATGATGTACATGGAATATTCTTTATCATAACAAGTACAAATACCTTCACCAAGAGTGGCATGTCTCTCCACTAGATGTTCTCCCCACAAGAACTCTCACTCAAATGGCCTTTCCTTCAACATGACAAGCTAATACAATCTCACAATAATGCGGCAATAAGCATCCCTCAACATAGTCTCAGACAAGGATCTCAGCAAGAGTAACATCGTCTCAGTAATAAATAAAAAATTAAACATAACATGACTGCATCTCTACCTCCACATTCAAATATGGCCAAAAAATGTAAGGCTCAGCAGCTGAAATTGACTACGCCATTGAATTCCTAGCTACGAGTAGTGTAAAATCGACTGTCAACTCGTCCAATTTTGACAACGTCAAAATCCAGGCCTTCGAGAATATTTTAGATTCCTCATTATTCCACAAAGATTTCTCTCCACTAGCTATTTTTAGATCTTCTACTCATATTTCAAATCTGATCTCACCATCACAATCCTTGCAAAATTATGAGAATAATGAGTATAAAGTCGGCCACATTCTGACACTGAAAAAATTCAGCCTCCAAGGGAATATTTTAGATTCCTCAATATTCTTCAAATATTCCTCACTGTGTGGCACCTACAATTATTCTACTCATATGGAGAATTTTATTTCACCATCACACTCCCTGCGAAATTCCGAGAAAAATGACTATAAATTTGATAGCATTCTAACATTGTAAAATTTTACCTCCTAAGGAATATTTTAGACACCTTCAGATTCTCCTATATTAGGCATTTGCATCTTAGACTTGGCATGGTTCCAAGCACTCATGGTTCTGTTGTTCAATGTTCGAACTGCGATGCTTGGTGCTCCTTCAATCCGCTCTGCTCTGCTGCCTCCACCTGTTGAACTAATAACTCGAGTTCTTATACAAATACAAGGTCAGATAAAACAAATATTGGCCCACTTGGTGCATTGGTGGGCATTGAAAAAAGGTGGGTGGAGGTCCCAAGGTCGAACTCCTGCCTACCATATAACAAATCATGGCATATTTTTGTTGCAGCTAACAGTTTCCACGTAGCGGTGAAATTTTACAGTTTGATGTTGCATATAACATTTTTGGAGGTGGTTAATTATTTTTTGGTTTTCTTTTTTGGAACCACTCATGAGTTGGTTCGAACCCACCAGGACGGGCAGGTTCAAGCCCTACCAGTTCCACTCTAGTGCTATATGTATCATATGATATGGTTTAGGGTTGGGCAGGTCTGTTGGGGGTGGCCCGCCCACCCATATTACTTGTTCTTTTTGTTAATGGTAATACATGGTACGTTGTGGGGTTCTGGTTGTGGCAGGGTTTGACCACCCGCCACCGCATATTATATGTGATGTGGTTTTGGGGGTTCATAGATAAATTAGTAGTTCTACAATTTTTCCCACTCTCAGGAGCTAGATTCCATGTCCCATGCTCAGTCAATTTGTAGGATCATTAATCCTGGCCCACATGCCCACTTTGACCAACCCTATCTCCTTCATACGAACTTGGATTGGAGTGTCATTCACACCGTTGGAATAAGGGAAATGAGAACTTTGATCCAATCCTAGTTCTAGATCAATCTAACCACTTTGAATTTTGAGCCATTATAAGTCATCTTTGAACTTTGAGCATGTCTGGAGCCACCTGGTTCATTCCTCCCCACTGAGGATATTTTTGTCCTCCAAAATATTTAACATAATATGCAACTACTGTGTACCTTCTCTACACCACAAATTTCCTAGCATGTCATCCTTCCTTCTCCTTCACCTTTGTTCTTCAAAGCCATAAGCGATGAGTCGACACTTGCATCCTCTGCAAACCCATAGTAAAATATTTTTAAATTACATGCTCAATTACATGACCAATAATGAACCAAGCATCCCATACTTTCCACTATTTTGTAACACATACTCTATGGACAAGTTTACATTGAAATGGAAAAATTACCCTAGCTATCAATACAAGGAAAAAACATGATTGTTTCTTAACAAGTGATGGAAAACACATCATCACTTTTACATTTTAAGTTGCAACACATGATTTACAAAGTGAGTCCATGACACACTACCATGTCCATAAGAACCATATTTTACTTAATAAAGTAGGCGACCATGAATGTGGCAGATTCATTTGTTGAACAAATTTTTCAAGTGGTTCATGCATGAACACTTTGTCTTTGAGATGTTGCTCTGGATGGAGCCTCCAACATGTGGCTCTTTGATGACCACTTATGTCACAATGACTACAATGAGTCTTCTTTCTCCATACGTGCTTAACCTTCTTCTTCTCTTGATGTAGATAATTCCTTTCACCCCTCTTCCTCTTTCATGCTGCCATTCTCTTCCAGCACTCAGCAACCACATGGTTATGTAAACCACAAAAACTACATTTTTTTCGATTCCATGATTTATGTTCATCATTAACAACATTATTGTAATCTAAATGAACTCTAGAACACTAAGACTATTTATGCCTTTCTTGGTTGTCTTTGATGCAACTATGGTGATGAGAACTTGCCTCAACTCTTCTTTTGCAATGTGGGTTGTCATGGGATGATGGTGATGTGTTCCCATCATTCTCTTTCCTCGAAGATTTCAACAATTTCTTGTAATATTCTAACACCTTTGAGAATTATCCTTCGGTGTATCCCAAACCTATGAATCGAGGTCTTTACGTGACCTCCAATGGTTGAGTCATGCCTTGGCCATTAACACCAAGTCCTCCTCCTTTATACCCCATCTTGGTAAGGAGTCTTATTACAGTTCCTGTAATGGGTACCTACACATTTCCAACATAAATAACATCATGTGAAGATGAAACTGAAGAACGATCAACATTGTTTACCTCAACTACCGATTATGAAATAGGTGATGAGGCCTTCTTTAAGCCTTTGTTTTGCTTCAAATCTTCCAAAGCCTCTTCAGTGGCTCGTAGCTAAAGCTGTAGTCTATGTTTCTCCTCTTTTTATTCTTTTATAAGCCTCCTTAATTCTGCATCCTCTACTTGAAGGTTCTGTTCATTGCACTTCAATTCTTCCAAGGCCTCTTCTGCGACTCACAACTGAAGTTTCAATCTCTGCTTATCCTCTTTCTCTTCTTGTAGAAGCCTCTTCAATTGAGTGTTCTCTGCTTGAATGCTTTGGTTGATCTCCTCACTCAAATGATGAGAAGATGATGAAGGCCATGAATGTTCACTGGAAGATGTGGATGGAGCATCGTCTTCTTCTCTTTCTTCCTCTCATTCCTTTCTTTCCATCTCCTCCTAATAATCTGCATACATCATGTCCACCATGTATGCCATCCTAAGAAGGTTCTCATACATATATTTTTCATCCTCCATTGTTCCATGTTCAATCATTGTTCATACTCATAATTCACATCAACGAGAAGACCGCTCTGATACCAAACTTGATCCAGGTTCCTTCAACTACCTGAATTATCCAAGATATTTTACTTTTCTGATGTTAATATAATTGAATTTAAAAGAGCATAAAAGAACCACATGTGAATTATTAAAGAACAAGAAACATAATGGCGATTAGAAAATCAATAACACGACACATTTGATAATGGATTTCACCCAGTTTACAATTACGTCTCTGGGCCTGGTGTCAAGATAGTGGTTGTCCGATTCATTAATTGATGCTAATGATAATGATGCGCATGGAATATTCTTTGTCATAACAAGAACAAATACCCTCACCAAGAGTGGTTTGTCTCTCCATGATATTTTCTCCCTATATGAACTCTCACTCAAATGGGATTTCCTTCATCAGACAAACTAATACAATCTCACAATAATGTGGTAGCAAGCATCCCTCAACATAGATTCAAACAAGAATCTCAACAAGAGTAACATCATCTCAACAATAAAAAAAGGACCCATAACATGACTGCATCATGTACCTCCATGTTCAAATATGGCCAAAAAATTCAAGGCTCAGCTACTGAAATGGACTACACCACTAACTTCCTGGTGACGAGTATTGTAAAATCGACTGTCAACTCGTCCAATTCTGACACTGTCAAAATCTGGGCCTTCAGGAATATTTTAGATTCCTCATGATTCCACAAAGATTCCTCTCCACTTTTTGACTTGAGATATGCTACATAGATGAAAAATCTAATTTCGCCATCACGATCCTTGTGAAATTCTGACAAAAATGAGTATAAAGTCAACCACATTCTGACTCTAGTAAAATTCAACCTCCAAGGGAATATTTTAGATTCCTCAATATTCTTCAAATATTCCTCATTTTTGTTATTTTTTCCACCATTATTTTATAATATTCCTTAGGAGGCCCATTTTATACTTCAAAATTTATCTAATTCTTGGAATTCTATTGTTAACCATGAATTGAAATGATGCACCCGTCATCCACATCTACAAGTGGAAAATGAACTCACCTTCCCTTAGTTCTTCAAGGTCACCTGGATGGACCTTGGTGGTAGCAACACTAGCACTAGGTTCTACACCAATGATCAGCTTCCCCTTGTCTAAATCATATTTAGAGTCAAAACCTACATTTAGCTCTAAGGCTTTCATCTCATCCAACAACGACCACGTTGAGTGACATTCATTAGTGTTATGCCAATAACTCTTATGGAATTCAAATCACTTTCTCATGTATTTCTCTGCATTCCCATAAACCTTCTCTGTTTGTGACTTAGATGGATTTTCTTGGGTTGGTCCATCCTAACTCTATCTTATTCTATGGATTTGGGTTTCCTTTGCCTTACTTTTGATGTGAGGAATTCACATATCCAAACTCCTACTTCTTCTAGTTAAATTTCTACTCGATCTTGACAACGTATCAATATATTATGCCTAAGGAAAAGATGTCCATAAACTCCATCTATTTCTAGATGTATCTCTGAAAACCATCATGGTATTTATTTGATCACCATTTTTTGCTCCAAGTATTTGATACCTAGCTTGGTGCTCAAGGTATGGAAGATATTTTTGAACTCGAACATGTTTTGGTCCCTATTTTTCCATAGTGTGGCCCATCTCATATACTAGAATTTGTAGCTTCCAATAGGGTAATATTATCCCTTTATAGCATCCATGAAAGAGCCCCAAGTGGGAGCAACTATAAACGTTGCAAATTTCTTTGTGGCCTTTGGCACACAATAAGTCTCCCACCAATCCTTGACATATGGGATGGTTTTAAGGAGTGCAAAGGTAATATTCTCTCTATTGGAAAAATTTTGAACTAAAAAATACCCTTCTAGCATATTCAATTATTTTCTTAGAGAATCTTGTACCTTGAAAGCGGTGGTGCCTATAAAATGATCATTTAACAAAGATATGTTAGTTTTTGTCATTTTTCAAAGGATTTGGTAAAACGTATCCATCATCTCATCCCTTTGTCACATAAGGTTTTCCTGAACCAACATTTTAATTAGAGCTCCTACTCCCTCGTCTTTCTTTTCTTCCACCATGGGAGGTCATTGGAGTCAATGAGGATGGTCTTGCAAAGACTCAGGAATTTTGAGCCCCACTTTCTTATACCTTTACCTCATTGGGGACATGCATAGAAAAATGTATAAATAGGAGGACACGCTAATACCATTGATCTGGATTTTATGAGGAATGAGACAAAATATTGATAATAAAAAAAATGTCGCAAGTGCATAAAAGAAATGATGTATAGTAAAGTCATATGAAAAGAGATTTTAATATTATTAAATGATAAAACTATCGTTAAACTACATCATGAGAAAAAATTGCACGCTTTTACAATAATGAAGGCCCATATTTATATTATTTATGGTGCCTTTTCACCTAGAGTCATGCACTTTGAGTCACATGTCCAATACCATGGTTTACAAAAATCATGGTTGAATACCATAAATCACTATGGTAAAAACTATGAGGATTCTGTCAATGGTCGGGAGAAATTTCCAGAATCCTCATAGTTCCATGTTCAATCATTGTTCATACTCACAATTCCAATCAACGAGAAGACCGCTCTGATACCAAACTTGATCCAGGTTCTTTCAGCTACCTGAATTATCCAAGATATTTTACTTTTGTGATGTTAATAGAATTGAATTTAAAAGAGCATAAAAGAACCACATGTGAATTATTAAACAAGAAGAAACATAATGGTGATTAGAAAATCAATAACACGACACATTTGATAATGGATTTCACCCAGTTTACGATTACGTCTCTGGGCCTGGTGTCAAGATAGTGGTTGTCTGATTCATTAATTGATGCTAATGATAATGATGCACATGGAATATTCTTTGTCATAACAAGAACAAATACCCTCACCAAGAGTGGTTTGTCTCTCCATGAGATTTTCTCCCTATAGGAACTCTCACTCAAATGGGATTTCCTTCATCATGACAAACTAATACAATCTCACTATAATGTGGTAGCAAGCATCCCTCAACATAGATTCAAACAAGAATCTCAACAAGAGTAACATCATCTCAACAATAACAAAAGGACCCATAACATGACTGCATCATGTACCTCCATGTTCAAATATGGCCAAAAAATTCAAGGCTCAGCTACTGAAATGGACTACACCACTAACTTCCTGGTGACGAGTATTGTAAAATCGACTGTCAACTCGTCCAATTCTGACACTGTCAAAATCTGGGCCTTCATGAATATTTTAGATTCCTCATGATTCCACAAAGATTCCTCTCCACTTTTTGACTTGAGATATGCTACATAGATGAAAAATCTAATTTCGCCATCACAATCCTTGTGAAATTCTGACAAAAATGAGTATAAAGTCAACCACATTCCGACTCTGGTAATATTCAACCTCCAAGGGAATATTTTAGATTCCTCGATATTCTTCAAATATTCCTCGTTGTGGGGTACCTACAATTATTCTGCTCAAATGGTAAATATGACTTCACCATCGCATTTCCTGCAAAATTCTGAGAAAAATTACTATAAACATGATAGCATTCTGACACTGTAAAATTTTACCTCCCAAGGAATATTTTAGGCATCTTCAGATTCTCCTGCATCACGGTTCTACTTCTCTGGCTGGACATGGTTCCAGATGCTCATGGTTTCATTTTTCAAGGTTCCAACTGCACTACTTGGCTCTCCTTCAATCTTCTTCGCTTCGTTGCCTCCCCCTGTCGAATGAAGAACTCAGATTCCTATAAAAATACATGGACGGATAAACAAAGCTTGGCCCAATTGGCGCATTGTTGGGTGTTGAAAATAGGTGGGCAGAGGTCCCAAGGTCGAACCCCCACCCAACCATATGACAAATCATGTAATATTTTTTTTTGCAAATAACCATTGGCACGTAGCGGTCAAATTTTGTGGTTTGATGTTGTATATAACATTTTGGGAGGCGATTAATTTTCTTTTCTTTTCATTTTTGAAATTTCCTATGAGGCAAGCTAGCCCCATTGGACTGAGCGGGTTCGAGCCCTATCAGTTCTACTCCGGTGCTATACATATCATATGATATTGTTGGAGGTTGGGTGGGTCTGCCGGGGGTGGCCCACCCACCCATATTACTTGCTTTTTTTGTTAATGGTAATGCATGGTATGTCATGGGGTTCTGATGCTGGTAGGTTTAGAGAACCCACCACCGCATATTATATGTGATGCGGTTTTGGGGGTTCATAGAAAAATTAGTTGTTATATAGTTTCTCCTGCTCTCGGGAGATAGATTCCATGTCCCATCC
Organism: Pinus albicaulis; assembly: GCA_034641835.2. NCBI lineage: Eukaryota > Viridiplantae > Streptophyta > Pinopsida > Pinales > Pinaceae > Pinus > Pinus albicaulis. Next base: position 826,508,327 of record CM076573.1, read on the forward strand.
TCAGTCAAATTGTGGGATCATTAATCCTGGCCCACATGCCCACTTTGACCAGCCCTATATCCTTCATACGAAGTTGGATTAGAGTGTCATTCACACCATTGGAATCAGGGCGACGAGAACTTTGATCTGATCATGATTCGAGAGCAATCTGACCACTTTGAATTTTGAGCTATTATAAGCCCTCTTTGACCTCTGAGTGTGTATGGATCCACCTGGATCAATGTAAAATTTAATTCCTCATCCAAATTGTACCCATGTTAAATACTTTTGATGGACTTTGCTACAAGAAAAATAAGAAATACATGAAAAACGTGATTTCAATCATGTTTTTTATGTATTTTACATTTTTTGTGTAGTAGGTTCCATCAAAATTATGCAACGTTGGTACTCCTTCGATGAGGAATTAAATTATGCATCCAATGAGTGCTCCAACTCGAAATTTGAGTAAAACCATAGGGAGATAAGTTGAAAAAATAGTTTTTTCTTTTTTCCCTCTAAAATTTGATGATGTAATATAATCTTGTGTTATTTTTTCCACCATTATTTTATAATATTCCTTAGGAGGCCCATTTTATACTTCAAAATTTATCTAATTCTTGGAATTCTATTGTTAACCATGAATTGCAATGATGCACCCGTCATCCACATCTACAAGTGGAAAATGAACTCACCTTCCCTTAGTTCTTCAAGGTCACCTGGATGGACCTTGGTGGTAGCAACACTAGCACTAGGTTCTACACCAATTATCAGCTTCCCCTTGTCTAAATCATATTTAGATTCAAAACCTACATTTAGCTCTGAGGCTTTCATCTCATCCAACAACGACCACATTGAGTGACATTCATTAGTGCTATGCCAATAACTCTTATGGAATTCAAATCACTTTCTCATGTATTTCTCTGCCTTCCCATAAACCTTCTCTGTTTGTGACTTCGATGGATTTTCTTGGGTTGGTCCATCCTAGCTCTATCTTATTCTATGGATTTGGGTTTCCTTTGCCTTACTTTTGATGTGAGGAATTCACATATCCAAACTCCTACTTCTTCTAGTTAAATTTCTACTCGATCTTGACAACGTATCAATATATTATGCCTAAGGAAAAGATGTCCATAAACTCCATCTATTTCTAGATGTATCTCTGAAAACCATCATGGTATTTATTTGATCACCATTTTTTGCTCCAAGTATTTGATACCTAGCTTGGTTCTCAAGGTATGGAAGATATTTGTGAACTCGAAAATGTTTTGGTCCTTATTTTGCCATAGTGTCACCCATCTCATGTACTAGATTTTGTAGCTTCCAATAGGGTAATATTATCCCTTTATACCATCCATGAAAGAGCCCCAAGTGCGAGCAACTATAAACGTTGCAAATTTCTTTGTGGCATTTGGCACACAATAAGTCTCCCACCAATCCTTGACATTTGGGATGGTTTTAAGGAGTGCAAAGGTAATATTCTCTCTATTGGAAAAAATTTGGACTAAAAAATACCCTTCTAGCATATTAAATTATTTTCTTAGAGAATATTGTACCTTGAAAGGGGTGGCGCCTCTAAAATGATAATTTAATGAAGATATGTTAGTTTTTGTCATTTTTCAAAGGATTTGGTAAAACGTATCCATCATCTCATCCCTTTGTCACATAAGGGTTTCCTGAACCAACATTTTAATTAGAGCTCCTACTCCCTCGTCTTTCTTTTCTTCCACCATGGGAGGTCATTGGAGTCAATGAGGATGGTCTTGCAAAGACTCGAGAATTTTGAGCCCCACTTCCTTATACCTTTACCTCATTGGGGACATGCATAGAAAAATGTATAAATAGCAGGACATGCTAATACCATTGATCTGGATTTTATGAGGAATGAGACAAAATATTGATAATAAAAAAAATGTCGCAAGTGCATAAAAGAAATGATGTATAGTAAATTCATATGAAAAGAGATTTTAATATTATTAAATGATAAAACTATCGTCAAACTACATCATGAGAAAAAATTGCGCGCTTTTACAATAATGAAGGCCCATATTTATATTATTTATGGTACCTTTTCACCTAGAGTCATGCACTTTGAGTCACATGTCCAATACCATGGTTTACAAAAATCATGGTTGAATACCATAAATCGCTATGGTAAAAACTATGAGGATTCTGTCAATGGTCGGGAGAAATTTCCAGAATCCTCATAGTTCCATGTTCAATCATTGTTGGTACTCACAATTCGAATCAATGAGAAGACCGCTCTGATACCAAACTTGATCCAGGTTCCTTCAGCTACCTGAATTATCCAAGATATTTTACTTTTGTGATGTTAATAGAATTGAATTTAAAAGAGCATAAAAGAACAACATGTGAATTATTAAACAAGAAGAAACATAATGGTGATTAGAAAATCAATAACATGACACATTTGATAATGGATTTCACCCAGTTTACGATTACGTCTCTGGGCCTGGTGTCAAGATAGTGGTTGTCCGATTCATTAATTGATGCTAATGATAATGATGCATATGGAATATTCTTTGTCATAACAAGAACAAATACCCTCACCAAGAGTGGTTTGTCTCTCCATGAGATTTTCTCCCTATAGGAACTCTCACTCAAATGGGATTTCCTTCATCATGACAAACTAATACAATCTCACAATAATGTGGTAGCAAGCATCCCTCAACATAGATTCAAACAAGAATCTCAACAAGAGTAACATCATCTCAACAATAACAAAAGGACCCATAACATGACTGCATCATGTACCTCCATGTTCAAATATGGCCAAAAAATTCAAGGCTCAGCTACTGAAATGGACTACACCACTAACTTCCTGGTGAAGAGTATTGTAAAATTGACTGTCAACTCGTCCAATTCTGACACTGTCAAAATCTGGGCCTTCAGGAATATTTTAGATTCCTCATGATTCCACAAAGATTCCTCTCCACTTTTTGACTTGAGATGTGCTACATAGATGAAAAATCTAATTTCGCCATCACGATCCTTGTGAAATTCTGACAAAAATGAGTATAAAGTCAACCACATTCCGACTCTGGTAAAATTCAACCTCCAAGGGAATATTTTAGATTCCTCAATATTCTTCAAATATTCCTCATTGTGGGGTACCTGCAATTATGCTGCTCAAATGGAAAATATGACTTCACCATCGCATTTCCTGCAAAATTCTGAGAAAAATTACTATAAACATGATAGCATTCTGACACTATAAAATTTTACCTCCCAAGGAATATTTTAGGCATCTTCAGATTCTCCTGCATCACAGTTCTACTTCTCTGGCTGGACATGGCTCCAGACACTCATGGTTTCATTTTTCAAGGTTCCAACTGCACTGCTTGGCGCTCCTTCAATCTTCTTCGCTTCGTTGCCTCCCCCGTCGAATGAAGAACTTAGATTCCTATAAAAATACATGGACGGATAAACAAAGCTTGGCCCAATTGGTGCATTTTTGGGTGTTGAAAATAGGTGGGCAGAGGTCCCAAGGTCGAACCCCCACCCTACCATATAACAAATCATGTAATATTTTTTTTTGCAAATAACCATTGGCATGTAGCGGTCAAATTTTGTGGTTTGATGTTGTATATAACATTTTGGGAGGCGATTAATTTTCTTTTCTTTTCATTTTTTAAATTTCCTATGAGGCAGGCTAGCCCCATTGGACTGAGCGGGTTCGAGCCCTATCGGTTCTACTCTGGTGCTATACATATCATATGATATTGTTTGAGGTTGGGTGGGTCTGCCGGGGGTGGCCCACCCACCCATATTACTTGCTTTTTTTGTTAATGGTAATACATGGTATGTCATGGGGTTCTGATGCTGGCAGGTTTTGACCACCCACCACCGCATATTATATGTGATGTGGTTTTGGGGGTTCATAGAAAAATTAGTTGTTCTATAGTTTCTCCTGCTCTTGGTAGCTAGATACCATGTCCCGTCCTTAGTCAAATTTTGGGATCATTAATCCTGGCCCACATGCCCACTTTGACCAGCCCTATATCCTTCATACGAAGTTGGATTAGAGTGTTATTCACACCATTGGAATCAGGGCGACGAGAACTTTGATCTGATCATGATTCGAGAGCAATCTGGCCACTTTGAATTTTGAGCTATTATAAGCCCTCTTTGACCTCTGAGTGTGTATGGATCCACCTGGATCAATGTAAAATTTAATTCCTCATCCAATTTGTACCCATGTTAAATACTTTTGATGGACTTTTCTACAAGAAAAATAAGAAATACGTGAAAAACGTGATTTCAATCATGTTTTTTATGTATTTTACATTTTTTGTGTAGTAGGTTCCATCAAAATTATGCAACGTTGGTACTCCTTCGATGAGGAATTAAATTATGCATCCAATGAGTGCTCCAACTCGAAATTTGAGTAAAACCATAGGGAGATAGGTTGAAAAAATAGTTGTTTCCTTTTTCCCTCTAAAATTTGATGATGTAATATAATCTTGTGTTATTTTTTCCACCATTATTTTATAATATTCCTTAGGAGGCCCATTTTATACTTCAAAATTTATCTAATTCTTGGAATTCTATTGTTAACCATGAATTGCAATGATGCACCCGTCATCCACATCTACAAGTGGAAAATGAACTCACCTTCCCTTAGTTCTTCAAGATCACCTGGATGGACCTTGGTGGTAGCAACACTAGCACTAGGTACTACACCAATGATCAGATTCCCCTTGTCTAAATCATATTCAGAGTCAAAACCTACCTTTAGCTCTAAGGCTTTCATCTCATCCAACAACGACCACGTTGAGTGACATTCATTAGTGTTATGCCAATAACTCTTATGGAATTCAAATCACTTTCTCATGTATTTCTCTGACTTCCCATAAACCTTCTCTGTTTGTGACTTAGATGGATTTTCTTGGGTTGGTCCATCCTAGCTCTATCTTATTCTATGGATTTGGGTTTCCTTTGCCTTACTTTTGATGTGAGGAATTCACATATCCAAACTCCTACTTCTTCTAGTTAAATTTCTACTCGATCTTGACAACGTATCAATATATTATGCCTAAGGAAAAGATGTCCATAAACTCCATCTATTTCTAGATGTATCTCTGAAAACCATCATGGTATTTATTTGATCACCATTTTTTGCTCCAAGTATTTGATACCTAGCTTGGTGCTCAAGGTATGGAAGATATTTGTGAACTCGAACATGTTTTGGTCCCTATTTTGCCATAGTGTGGCCCATCTCATGTACTGGAATTTGTAGCTTCCAATAGGGTAATATTATCCCTTTATAGCATCCATGAAAGAGCCCCAAGTGCGAGCAACTATAAACGTTGTAAATTTCTTTGTGGCCTTTGGCACACAATAAGTCTCCCACCAATCCTTGACATATGGGATGGTTTTAAGGAGTGCAAAGGTAATATTCTCTCTATTGGAAAAATTTTGAACTAAAAAATACCCTTCTAGCATATTCAATTATTTTCTTAGAGAATCTTGTACCTTGAAAGGGGTGGCGCCTCTAAAATGATAATTTAACGAAGATATGTTAGTTTTGTCATTTTTCAAAGGATTTGGTAAAACGTATCCATCATCTCATCCCTTTGTCACATAAGGGTTTCCTGAACCAACATTTTAATTAGAGCTCCTACTCCCTCGTCTTTCTTTTCTTCCACCATGGGAGGTCATTGGAGTCAATGAGGATGGTCTTGCAAAGACTCAGGAATTTTGAGCCCCACTTCCTTATACCTTTACCTCATTGGGGACATGCATAGAAAAATGTATAAATAGCAGGACACGCTAATACCATTGATCTGGATTTTATGAGGAATGAGACAAAATATTGATAATAAAAAAAATGTCGCAAGTGCATAAAAGAAATGATGTATAGTAAATTCATATGAAAAGAGATTTCGATATTATTAAATGATAAAACTATCATCAAACTACATCATGAGAAAAAATTGTGCGCTCTTACAATAATGAAGGCCCATATTTATATTATTTATGGTGCCTTTTCACCTAGAGTCATGCACTTTGAGTCACATGTCCAATACCATGGTTTACAAAAATCATGGTTGAATACCATAAATCCCTATGGTAAAAACTATGAGATTCACAATGGTCATGGGATGAAATTTCCTGCATCCTCATAGTTCCATGTTCAATCATTGTTCATACTTCCTACAATTCAAATCAATGAGAAGATCTGCTTCCGATTCCAAACTTGATCCTGTGTTCCTTCAAATACCTAAATTATCCAAGATATTTTATTTCTGTGATGTTAATAGAATTTCATTTTAAAAGATCTTAAATGAACAAATGTGCATGATTAAACAAGAGGAAATATGATGAAAATCAACAAATCAAGAACACGACACATTTGATAATGGATTTCACCCAGTGTGGGTTATGTCTCCAGGCTCGGTGTCAAGATAGTGGTTGTTCCCTTCATTAATTGGATACACACTTGAATGATGCACATGGAATATTTTTGTCATAACAAGAACAAATACCCTCACCAAGAGTGGTTTGTTCTCCATGAGATTTTCTCCTTATAGGAACTCTCACTCAAATGGGATTTCCTTCATCAGTGACAAACTAATACAATCTCACAATAATGTGGTAGCAAGCATCCCTCAACATAGATTCAAACAAGAATCTCAACAAGAGTAACATCATCTCAACAATAACAAAAGGACCCATAACATGACTGCATCATGTACCTCCATGTTCAAATATGGCCAAAAAATTCAAGGCTCGGCTACTGAAATGGACTACACCACTAACTTCCTAGTGATGAGTATTGTAAAATCGACTGTCAACTCGTCCAATTCTGACACTGTCAAAATCTGAGCCTTCAGGAATATTTTAGATTCCTCATGATTCCACAAATATTCCTCTCCACTTTTTGACTTGAGATATGCTACATAGATGAAAAATCTAATTTCGCCATCACGATCCTTGCGAAATTCTGACAAAAATGAGTATAAAGTCAACCACATTCCGCCTCTGGTAAAATTCAACCTCCAAGGGAATATTTTAGATTCCTCAATATTCTTCAAATATTCCTCGTTGTGGGGTACCTGCAATTATGCTGCTCAAATGGCAAATATGACTTCACCATCGCATTTCCTGCAAAATTCTGAGAAAAATTACTATAAACATGATAGCATTCTGACACTGTAAAATTTTACCTCCCAAGGAATATTTTAGGCATCTTCAGATTCTCCTGCATCACGGTTCTACTTCTCTGGCTGGACATGGTTCCAGATGCTCATGGTTTCATTTTTCAAGGTTCCAACTGCACTGCTTGGCGCTCCTTCAATCTTCTTCGCTTCGTTGCCTCCCCCCGTCGAATGAAGAACTCAGATTCCTATAAAAATACATGGACGGATAAACAAAGCTTGGCCCAATTGGTGCATTGTTGGGTGTTGAAAATAGGTGGGCAGAGGTCCCAAGGTCGAACCCCCGCCCAACCATATAAAAAATCATGTAATATTTTTTTTTGCAAATAACCATTGGCACGTAGCGGTCAAATTTTGTGGTTTGATGTTGTATATAACATTTTGGGAGGCGATTAATTTTGTTTTCTTTTCATTTTTGAAATTTCCTATGAGGCAGGCTAGCCCCATTGGACTGAGCGGGTTCGAGCCCTATCGGTTCTACTCCGGTGTTATACATATCATATGATATTGTTTGAGGTTGGGTGGGTCTGCCGGGGGTGGCCCACCCACCCATATTACTTGCTTTTTTTGTTAATGGTAATACATGGTATGTCATGGGGTTCCGATGCTAGCAGGTTTTGACCACCCACCACCGCATATTATATGTGATGCGGTTTTGGGGGTTCATAGAAAAATTAGTTGTTCTATAGTTTCTCCTGCTCTCGTGAGCTAGATTCCATGTCCCGTCCTCAGTCAAATTGTGGGATCATTAATCCTGGCCCACATGCCCACTTTGACCAGCCCTATATCCTTCATACGAAGTTGGATTAGAGTGTCATTCACACCATTGGAATCAGTGCGACGAGAACTTTGATCTGATCATGATTCGAGAGCAATCTGGCCACTTTGAATTTTGAGCTATTATAAGCCCTCTTTGACCTCTGAGTGTGTATGGATCCACCTAGATCAATGTAAAATTTAATTCCTCATCCAAATTGTACCCATGTTAAATACTTTTGATGGACTTTGCTACAAGAAAAATAAGAAATACATGAAAAACGTGATTTCAATCATGTTTTTTATGTATTTTACATTTTTTGTGTAGTAGGTTCCATCAAAATTATGCAACGTTGGTACTCCTTCGATGAGGAATTAAATTATGCATCCAATGAGTGCTCCAACTCGAAATTTGAGTAAAACCATAGGGAGATAAGTTGAAAAAATAGTTTTTTCTTTTTTCCCTCTAAAATTTGATGATGTAATATAATCTTGTGTTATTTTTTCCACCATTATTTTATAATATTCCTTAGGAGGCCCATTTTATACTTCAAAATTTATCTAATTCTTGGAATTCTATTGTTAACCATGAATTGCAATGATGCACCCATCATCCACATCTACAAGTGGAAAATGAACTCACCTTCCCTTAGTTCTTCAAGGTCACCTGGATGGACCTTGGTGGTAGCAACACTAGCACTAGGTTCTACACCAATGATCAGCTTCCCCTTGTCTACATCATATTCAGAGTCAAAACCTACATTTAGCTCTGAGGCTTTCATCTCATCCAACAACGACCACGTTGAGTGACATTCATTAGTGTTATGCCAATAACTCTTATGGAATTCAAATCACTTTCTCATGTATTTCTCTGCCTTCCCATAAACCTTCTCTGTTTGTGACTTCGATGGATTTTCTTGGGTTGGTCCATCCTAGATCTATCTTATTCTATGGATTTGGGTTTCCTTTGCCTTACTTTTGATGTGAGGAATTCACATATCCAAACTCCTACTTCTTCTAGTTAAATTTCTACTCGATCTTGACAACGTATCAATATATTATGCCTAAGGAAAAGATGTCCATAAACTCCATCTATTTCTAGATGTGTCTCTGAAAACCATCATGGTATTTATTTGATCACCATTTTTTGCTCCAAGTATTTGATACCTAGCTTTGTGCTCAAGGTATGGAAGATATTTGTGAACTCGAACATGTTTTGGTCCCTATTTTGCCATAGTGTGGCCCATCTCATGTACTGGATTTTGTAGCTTCCAATAGGGTAATATTGTCCCTTTATAGCATCCATGAAAGAGCCCCAAGTGGGAGAAACTATAAACGTTGCAAATTTCTTTGTGGCCTTTGGCACAAAATAAGTCTCCCACCAATCCTTGACATATGGGATGGTTTTAAGGAGTGCAAAGGTAATATTCTCTCTATTGGAAAAATTTTGGACTAAAAAATACCCTTCTAGCATATTCAATTATTTTCTTAGAGAATCTTGTACCTTGAAAGGGGTGGCGCCTCTAAAATGATCATTTAACGAAGATATGTTATTTTTTGTCATTTTTCAAAGGATTTGGTAAAACGTATCCATCATCTCATCCCTTTGTCACATAAGGGTTTCCTGAACCAACATTTTAATTAGAGCTCCTACTCCCTCGTCTTTCTTTTCTTCCACCATGGGAGGTCATTGGAGTCAATGAGGATGGTCTTGTAAAGACTCGGGAATTTTGAGCCTCACTTCCTTATACCTTTACCTCATTGGGGACATGTATAGAAAAATGTATAAATAGCAGGACACACTAATACCATTGATCTAGATTTTATGAGGAATGAGACAAAATATTGATAATAAAAAAAATGTCGCAAGTGCATAAAAGAAATGATGTATTGTAAAGTCATATGAAAAGAGATTTTAATATTATTAAATGATAAAACTATCGTCAAACTACATCATGAGAAAAAATTACGCGCTTTTACAATAATGAAGGCCCATATTTATATTATTTACGGTGCCTTTTCACCTAGAGTCATGCTCTTTGAGTCACATGTCCAATACCATGGTTTACAAAAATCATGGTTGAATACCATAAATCGCTATGGTAAAAACTAGTGAATATATGTATAGGGTAAAAGACAACTATATGATTACTTTTTTTTTTTTCTTCCACCTCTCGAATACCATGGGTGGATACCATGGTTTACCAAAACCATAGGATTTGAAATAATCAAAAATAAAAATCAATTATTAACCATGGTGATTTGATGAAAAAGGTGGATAACCACGAGTTTCCACTCAAAGAAAATGGATACATATGATTACATCACTATATAATGGATCATCACTATGTAAAAGAAAATGGATTACATCACTATATAATGAATCATCTGTCTTAATGGTTTTAGAGTGTAATATTGAAGGAATCAACTTACAGGAGAAGTTTTAGTCATAGGATCTTGTTTGGATAATTAGGGCCTATACATTTTTGGGTCCAATTTGAGCCCTTAAATGATGTTATTTAGGAGTAAAACTTTCTTTATTAATAGAATACCATGTAACATCGTTCTACACCCAGATACATTTCCAATGATGTAAGAATAATGTCAATTAGAGTTCGGATGCAAACGTTATGCCTCACATAAATTTACCTATCATGATTAACCACCATAATTCAAGAGGATTCCATGTTATCCCCCATTACTCATGGAAATTGGATAGTCACATCACTACTATGAATAAAACTCTAGAAAGATCAAAATTGTAACTATAACTAAGGGTTGGATGAGTCAAACTTAACCCCCTTTTTACTATAAGGTTGTGTTATAAATGGGCCGCTAAGAAGAAAATGGGTTATATTTTATTTGAGTGCATTTTGTTCCATAGTAGAGCATAGTAGCTAAAAGTGGATAAAAGAGAGAAAAACAAAGGAGGATTTTTTTCTATAGTATCCCACAAGCCATTGGTCTAAGATAACTCCATAGATATTGCCTTCTCTTTTTTATTTGCATCATTTCCATTCAGACATAAGAGAGCACAGTAGCCTCACCTTCCAACTTAATTTTCACTTAAAATGGTTTCTGAGATTATATCTTGGTGTTTATTGTGATTGGTGTATCTTTTTAATGCATTGTTCTCTATTTTTCATGATTTATCTATTGCATACATAAGCAGGAAAACAATAATTAATAAATCCATAAATTTAAGGAAATTAATGCTCATAATATAGACTTTAAATTTTATAATTTAGTTTATTTTAATGGATTTGTTGTGGTCCACGCGGTCTTGGATAGACGATGATCAGGTGCTCTGTTAAGACACTCCTTGATGTGAAGTCACTGGTTCAATTCCCGCCCTAATCGGGGTGATATATTAGACATGGTGAAGATGTAGTCCTGCCAAGCTTACAAAAAAAACAAAAAACAAAATATTTGTTGTGACAAATTATCCAATGGAATATATATGAAAATTTATAGATAAAAATTGTTGTGCATAGGTTTCTTGCAACTTTCAGCAAAATTGTTCCATTTAATGTAATTTATATTGAAAAATAATTATAAGTTTATTTATAAAGTAATTCAATGTCGACATTATTATTATTATTATTAATGAAGTGATTATCATATATATTATAACAAGTTGGTTACATGGCCAAAACCATTTACATTTTTCTGTGATTTTAGATGCTTCTCTATTCCAATACATCTATAACATATTTTTCTTTCCTCTGTGGGATCTATTGACTACAATTCTACATTGATATTTGGCATAAATTGTACAAAAAAAACCCTAAAAGGAGAAAAATTGCAATACATTTTAATTAAAACATTGAAAATTAAAAAGTACCAGAGGGCCCAGCTTCTATGGCTATGAATAGGCTCACTTATGCCACTTGGGATGCATTTTCTCCTTGCACCACTAGAACTCAAAGCTCAATAATGTGTATACCTTTACCATATTCCCAGTCTTTCATCTTGATCTCATGCTCACCAAAAAGGAGGGGATCCATCCCATTAAATTTGAGCTTTAGAACTAATAAATCTACCTACATGATTGCCAAATTCTTATCCAACTTTCTTTATAACCATTCACACCTCTTTTCCAACAACAGAAACCTCATGTCCTCCTTCTCTGCCATTTCCAACCTTATTTTTGAGATCTCCATCATCCCAAATACTTCCTTTGAAAAATTATCAATAGACTAGATCCAATGCTCATGGTCGCTCTCCTTTAGTTTCACTTCATGAATCTCCAAATCTTTCCTTTTCAAAATCCTCTTTCCCATCCACAAGAATAACCATAGCTTGAATTATTCCGAAAGAGAGCTACCAGAGGCCCACTCAATAAATACAAGAAGGGCATGGGACTAAATGTGACATCGCTGATGAGGATAGTTAATATCCATATCTCCCCATATCCAAAAACATAAGGGACTATCTGATTCTGAAATAGAATTGATGTCTCAACGTAAAATGCAGTGCAGTGCATTTAAAACCGGAGTGTATAATTGAGGTGATTGGATCATCAGCACATTAAGCAAACACACATCCCACTTAATCCTTGTGTTTTTCCCCTTCCATATATCAAATCTACACACTCTTTGGCTCATGAGATTATGGATGTTGTACACACAACCTCCACACATAGTTAATTACCTACAATGGACACCAAATGTGAATTCCTCCAGATAAACGTCGCCACCTTTGGAAATTATTTCAAACGGATTAGCTTGTTCTTTTTCCAAATTTTGGCGTCCCTTTTGGTCATCTATTTCTATTGATATCAATTGAGTATACCTCATATATTTAGGGAAAGAGACCTTTGATTATGGTTTAACTCCAATATTCCTTACCTCAGCCTTACACTTTGATTGGAAAGGTTATTAGCCTCCATATTTAGATGCCTATAGACGTGGAAAAGGAATAAATCCTCAAATTTGTTTAGCTACATAGCGATCCTTTTCAATATTGCAGAGTTATCATTTCCTCCCTTGTGCTTTAATTTGAAAACTTTCCTTATAACAATAATTGAATCTCCTAGAACAACATTCTCTTTATGCCTTTACTGGTGGCTAGATCTAGGCCTTTCCAAAGGGCCAAAATTACAGTATGGTTTTTTGTTAGAGTGCCCAACCCCCAGGCATAATCTATCTTGATTTGTTCATTGGGGTAGAAGATCACCCCTCGCGCTCTTGTCACCCCTATTTTATTGTGTTTTTATTACCAATATGTTATATATTTCATTTTAAATGATTTTGTATTTATATAAAAATAGATTTTTATTATTTTTATTATTAAATAAAACTACATTGAATGGTGATTGAGCTAAGAGACTCATTCTACAATCCAGTATGAAGGGGATGTGTAATTTTTTCCCTGCTAAATTTGAATTTAACACTTGTCCTTTAAAAAAAATATTTTGAATGAAAAAAAATGTTGTGTATAATAAATACATAAATGATTATACATATTTGGCTAGTTTAAATAAAAGCATTATAAAAAAATTTATAATCACATTCTCATACTTGGTTCGTTGATATCTCACTTTCACTCTTCCATTAATAAATAAAATATATAAATTTCCATGTTAAATATTATAATTTTATATAAATTTATAGAGATAAAAGTAATAAAAAAAAAACGTATATTTCTCTTATAAATATTTCAATATAGAAATTAAATAAATTGTTTGAATATTTGTGTGTGTGTGTGTGTGTGTGTGTTTTAATATTTAAGAGGAAAATATTAATTGAAGGGCTACTTCTTAATAAGAGGAAAATGTGTAACTCGTTCAATTTTTAATATAAAATATTATAATATTAAATTATTCAAAACTACAATTTAAACTATAAAAAATTACACATGGTATATATAGAGAGAGACAGAATAGATCTATCTCAATCAGATTTATCAAGCACTAAAAGCAGTTAAATTTCTTGGTGTGTAAATCTTTTTTCAAGTTTTGCATTCTAGAAATAGGTTTGCATATAATGTCAGGGGTTAAATCTCTTTGCGTGTAAATATTTTTTCAAGTTTTGCATTCTAAAAATAGGTTTGCATATAATGACATTTGATCCCTTTGGTCTCTTGGTAGATCTGTGATTAAGATATGGATCTATATCATTTTTTGCAAGAAGTTTCATAACCAATTTTTTATGATGATTGTTTGTGGCTTCTATAATATTCTTATCAAATAAAAAATGCTATTCAATATTGATAGATTTTAATAATTTTAGTGGTGGTTAAATTCTTGTATAAGAAGTTTCATAATCAATTTTTCATAATGGTTATCTTTATTACATACTCAATGTTCTCACCGAATCAAATATGATATTAACATTGATAGATTTAAGAAAACATTCTATAATATTCTTGTCAAACCAAATATAATATTTGATATTGATAAATCAACCAGCCTAGATCCATCTTAAAACTAGATCTATCAAGTGTCAAGAGGGATCAAATCTCTCGAGGTGCAAACCTATTTTTGAGTGCGTAACTTGACAAAAGTTTTCCACCTCAATAGATTTGATCCCTCTCAATGCTTGATAGATGTGGGGTTAAGATGGATCTAGGTTGGTTTCAGTCATGTGTGGTCATATAAAATTTGTTGAACATATAATTATTTTGATCATTTTTAATATTCTAAATATGTCAAAGATTAATATGGTCAATTTAACTTTAAATTTTCTTAGTTACCTGAATTTGTTGAGATGAGAGAGACTATTAGTAAATTGAATGAAGAAAAATGATGAAATAAAAATTTTAAGTGCAAAGTGACAATGAAACAATGTTCAATGATAGAAAATGTGAATAATAAGAATATAGTGAATTACAAAAAATCTTCATTGTGATCAATCTGAAACCATTTTCTTCTGCTATTCTTATTGTCACACATATTAGTTATTCTCTATTGCCGCCTTTGAATGTGAAGTGATTAAAAATTTTGAATGATGAAAATAGGAATAATAAGAATGTAGCCAATTACAAATAGTTTACTTTTAAGAAGAAGACATTTCGGGTAAGTGAACATTTTATTTAGGATGAAAATTAAAGTATTGTATTTATGGTTGAATAAAAAAGAAGTCAATTCACGTCAATTCACGTCATGAATAATTTTTTTGTGCGTACACTATGAGAGATTTTTTATGTTTTGGGGGTGAGATAGATATATAGATGGATGGGGGGGGGAGGGAAAAAGAGAGAGGAAAATACAAGGAGGGAGGAAGAGATATAGATATGGAGAGAGAAGTGTTAGAGAGAGAGAGAGAGAGATACTAATAAATATGGAGATAGTGTGAGTAAGTTTGGGGTCGTGAGATAGAGAGATAAAGAAGGAGAGACAGTGGGAGATATAGATATAGATGGAGGGGGCAGAGATGTGCTTACACTAAAATCAATGCACATTATTAATCTAATTACTTTAAAATTAATGTACGTCATACATCTAGTTTCATCAAATTAGAAATCAACATCTTCGCTGAAATCAATGAAACTAGTGCAAACAATCAAATATGAAACCAACATCTACATTAAAATCAATGCATCTAACGCAAATAATCAAATAGGATTATAAATCAACATCTACACTTAAATCAATGCATAAAGTGCAAGAAATCAAATAGGATCTTAGAAATCAATATCTACACTGGAACCAATGCATCCAGTGCAAGAAATCAAATAGGAGTAGAAATCAACATCTACACTAAAATCAATGCATATAGTGTGTGGTATTAAATAGGATTAGAAATCGAAAACTACACTGAAATCAATGCATCTAGTGCAAGCGGTCATATAGGATTATAAATCAATATATACACTAAAACCAATGCATCGATTGCAATCCATCCAATAGGAGTAGAAATCAACATCTACAGTGAAATAAATGCATCTAGTATAAGGTTTTAAATAGGATTAGAAAATGATATCTACACTAAAATCAATGCATCTAGTGCAAGCAATCAAATATGATTATAAATCAATATCTACATTAAAACCAATGCACCTAGTGCAAGCAATCAAATAGGAGTATAAATCAACATCTACACTGAAATCAATGCATCTAGTGTAAGGTATTAAATATGATTAGAAATCGACATCTACATTGAAATGCATGAATCTAGTGAAAGTGATCAAATAGGATTAGAAATCAGCAACTACACTAAAATAAATACATTTATTTTAGTGAAAAACCAAAATATTCATGACTTTCTAGATCTAACTTCTATTTTTGTATTTTTCTATGTGTGTCTCTTTCTTCTTCTCTCTCTCCACCTTCCATTATATGTCCATCTCCCTCCCTCTCTCCTTCTCTCTATCCCCCTCCCTCCCTCCCGTTTCTCTCTCTCCACCTCTCCCTCCCTTTCTCTATTTTTCTCTTCTTCCCTCTCCCCCCTCCCATCTATATCTATACCTCCCTCCATTTCTCCTTATTTTTCTCTCTATCTCATCCCCAAAAATACATGTGATGTTCTCTCTCTCTCTCTCTCTACATATCTATCTCTCTTCCTCCTTCCATTTCTTTATCTTTGTATTCTTCCCTCTTCTCCCCTCCACCTATTTCTATATCTCCCTTTGTCTCTCCTTATTTATCTATTTATATCATCCTGCATACACACTCTCTCCATATCTATCTATCTATCTATATCTCCATCTTCCTCTCCCTCTTTATCTCTTCCCATTCTCTCTCTCTCTCTCTCTCCTCCATCTATATCTCTATCTCAACACTCAACCGCCAAAAATACACACACTCTCTCTCTCCATATCTATATATCTATCTCTCTCTATCCATCCTTCTTCCTCTCTCTTTCTCTCTCTCTATTCCCCTTCACTCTCCATATCTATCTCTCTTCCTCCCTCCATCTCTTTTCCTCTCTCCTATGCCCTCTCTCCCCCCTCCAGCTATATCTCTATATCCCCTTGTCTCTCCTTCTCACCCCCAAAACATACTAACTCTCTATACATATCTATCTATCTCTCTCTTCCTCCCTCTTCCTCTCCCTCTCTCTCTTCCCCTCCTCTCTCTCTCTCTCTCTCTCTCTCTCTCTCTCTCTCTCTCTCCTTCCTCTTGTTGTCCTCTCTCCATCATCATCTCTCCATCTCTCCCTTGTCACTCCCTCTCCACCTTTCTCTCTCTATGTCTTTCTTCCCCTTCCAACTCCATCTCTCTCTCCCTCTCTCTCTCCTCTCTCTCCCTTTCTCTCCCATCTCCCTCTGTCTCTTCCCCCCCACCACGCACACTCTCTCTCCACCCTCCAAATTTGTTACTATCTCTCTCTCTCTCTCCTTCTCACTCTCCCCCTCTCTACCCCATCCATCTCTATGTCTCCCTGTCTCTCTCTTCCCCTTCTTTCCCTATCTCTATCCTCTTCTTTTCTCTCCCTTCCCTCGTTTCCTCTCTCCCTTATTCCATATTCATCTCTCCCTTATAAATCCTTCGCTCTCTCCACCTATATATCTCAATGTATTTGTTCTTCCCTCCCTCTCTTCCCCCTTTACAAATCCATCCCTTTCAGCCCCTCTCTCTCTCCTCTCTCTTATGTCCCCTCTCTCTTCCTTCCTCTCTCTCGCTTTCTCTCCCACCTCCCTCTGTCTCAACCCCCCATCACACACACTCTCTCTCTCCATCCTCCAACTTTGTCTCAGTATCCCTCTCTCTCTCTAATTCTCACTCTCCCCGTCTCTCCCCCCTCCATATCTATGTCTCCATATCTCTCTATTCCCCTTCTTTACCTATCTTTATCCTCTCCTTTTCTCTCCCTTCCCTTGTCTCCTCTCTCCCTCATTCCATCTTCATCTCTCTCTCTCTCTCTCTCTCTCTCTCTCTCTCTCTCTCTCTTAGTGTCTTTGTTCTTCCCTCACTATCTTTCCCCCTCCAAATCCATCTCTCTCTCCCTCCCTCTCTCCTCCTCTCTCTCCCTGTCTTTCCCACCTCTATGTCTCTCTCCCCTACTCTATTCCCCCTCCATATCACTTTCTCTCTTGAATATGATCCCATTTTATTATATTTAATAAAGTATATAAATTTTAAAAAAACATAATTTCTTGTAAAATATTAAACCTATATTTTGGATCAATCATGTCAAAGAAAATACAATATTAAAAAACTTAAAAGAATCATTCATTGTCTTTCCTCTATCATTGTTAGCCACTTTATTTTCTCTCTTTTCTTGGATCCTTGGTTAAAATGCATCTATCCCTAGTTCTTGAGGACGGAGGGTTTAGATATACCTCAAAATTAATTAAAAGCTTTTTTCTTTTATATTTAATTAAAAAATGTTATAAAACTAAATTAAACTAACGTATTTGTAAATATTTTGATTTTGAAATAAGTTATGGGTTTTGGGAATGTGGTATTGATAAGTTGTGGTATTGGACCATGGTATTGTAACAGAATAATTAAAATCCTAGATCCATAACATAATTCTCAAAAGCATAGATGGTCCATGGTATTATGATTTTCCTTACTCCTCTCCCTCTCTCCCTCCCTCCCTCTATGTCTCTCTTTGGTTATTGGCCCATGGTATTGTAAAAACAAAAACTATTTAGAAGTTAATATTACCCATGGTAAATATTAATGATTAAAAATCTTGTTATATTGTAAATATTAAACTTTTATCCATTTATTAATTAAATTTAAAGATGGTTATGCAATCATTATTTTAATTTATATGGTAAAATCAATGCATCTAGTGCTACGATTAGAAATCAATATCTACATTAAAACCAATGCATCTAGTGAAAGCAATCAAGTAGGAGTATAAATCAAGATATACACTGAAATCAATGCATCTAGTGCAAACTATTGAATAGAATTAAACTGAAATATACATTGAAATCAATGCATCTAGTGCAAGCGATTAAATAGGATTAGAAATCAACAACTACATTAAAAACAATACATCTATTTTAGTGAAAAAAACAAAATATTCATGACTTTCTAGATATAACTTCTATGTTCCTATTTGTATTTTTGTGTCTCTTTCTTCTTCCCTCTCTCTCCACCTTCCATTTTGTCTATATCTCCCTCCATCTCTCCTTATCTCTCTCCCCCTCCCTCTCTACCCGTATCTCTCTCTCTCCACCTCCACCTCCCTTCTCTTCTTCCCTCTCCCCCTTCCCATATATATCTATACCTCCCTCCATCTCTCCTTACTTGTATCTCTATCTTAGCCCCATAAACACATGTCATGCTCTCTCTCTCTCTCTCTCTCTCTCTCTCTCTCTCTCTCTCACTACCTCCCTCCCTTTATTTTTATTTTTCTTCTTCCCTCTTACCCCCTCCATCTATATTTCTATCTCCCTCTATATATTCTTCTTTATCTCTCTATATCATCCCACATACACTCTCTCTCTCTCTCTCTCTCTCCATATCTATATATCTATCTATCTCTCACTTTTCCTCTCCCTATCTATCTATTCCCCCCCCCCCTCTCTCTCTCTCTCTCTCTCTCTCTCTCTCTCTCTTTGCCTCTTTATTCTTCCCTCTCTCCCCACTTCATCTCTATCTCTATATCCCCTTGTCTCTTCTTCCCAACCCCAGAAAATACACACTCCCTCTCCATATATATCTATCTCTCTCCCTCCCTCTTCCTCTCCCTCTCTCTCTTCCCCTTCTCTCTCTCTCTCTCTCTCTCTCTCTCTCTCTCTCTCTTTTCACTTCCTCTCCCTCTCAACCTTTCTCTCTCTATGTATTTCTTCCCTCTCTTCCTCCCTCTCTTTCTTTGTCTTTGTCTTCCTCCCTCTTGCCCCCTCCATCTATATCTCTATCTCCCTCTGCCTCTCCTTATTTATCTCTCTATATCAACCCGTATACTCTCTCTCTCTCTCTCTCTCTCTCTCTCTCTATATATATATATATATATATATATATATTTCTCCCTCTCTTATGCCCTCTCTGCCCCCTCCCTCTATATCTCTATCTCCCCTTGTCTCTCCTTCTCACTCCAAAACATACACACACTCTCTCTAAATCTATCTCTCTCTCCCTCCCTATTCATCTCCCTCTATCTCTTACACTCTTCTCTCTCTCTCTCTCTCATCGTATCTCCAACTCTCCCTTGTCACTCCCTCTCCCTCTCCACATTTCTCTCTCTATGTCTTTCTTCCCCTTCCAAATCCATCTCTCTCTCCCCCTCTCTCTCTCTCCTCTCTCTCAAGTCGTCTCTCTCTCTTCCTTCCTCTCTCTCCCTTTCTCTCCCACCTCCCTATGTCTCTTTCCCCCATCGCACACACACACTCTCTCTCTCTCCACCCTCCTACCCTGTCACTATCTCCCTCTCTCTCTCCTTCTCACTCTCCCCCTCTATCCCCCCTCCATATCTATGTCTCCCTATCTCTCTCTCCCCCTTCTTTCCCTTTCTCTATCCTATCCTTTTCTCTCTCTTCCCTTGTCTCTTCTATCCCTCATTCCATCTTGATCTCTCCCTTATCACTGCCTCCCTCTCTCCACCTTTATCTCTCAATTTATTTATTCTTCCCTCCCTCTCTTTCCCCCTTACAAGAAATCAAATAGGATTAGAAATAAACAACTACACTAAAAAAAATACATCTATCTTCGTGAAAAACAAAATATTCATGGCTTTCTAGATATAACTTCTATGTTTGTATTTGTCTTTGTGTGTCTCTTTCTTCTTCCTATTAGCATAGTTCTTTGCCAAGTCATGAGTCTATTTTAAATTTTTTGTTTTTAGGATTAGACTTTGAAAATTTCAAAAAATAATTGGTCGCTATCAAAATTTCCGGTAGTGCCTCTTTTATTCTTTTCGGACAATCTATTATATTCCTGTTTCTGTCTATTTTCCTTTTATTCTAGTGTTGTTGGAAGTTCCGGTAACATCCTCTGTGGTTAAAAATAAACGAAAAAGTGTTAGGTCCCTATATCACTAGTATAGTCCCTTATTATTGTTAGTGTAAACTGCTTATTGTTATTATTGTACCCTTGTAACCCCCATTTTGTTATTATTGTGCCCTTAAATTATTATTGTTAGATCGGCTAGGATTACATTGTGGCCCACTAGGATTACATTATGGCCCCATGGACTCCTATATATAGAAAGGAGGTTTTGTAAATTGTATCATCCAAGAATTGTTCATTCATGTAATGTATTGGAGGTTGCCCCCTCGAAGTGGCTTATTTCTAAGGCGTTGATATCTCTTTTCTTCTCTTTTTGGAGCTAGTTTCCCAACATTTGGTATCAGAGCTTTGGATTCTAGGGTTTCGCTGCTCCAAACAGGTCATTGTGTAATTTTCGTTATAACTTTTTTTTTATGAAGTTTCAAAAACTGAAATTTTTAGGGTGCGAAGCCGAAATCCTGAGGAATATGTTCTAAAAATTTCAGAGCTTGGTTCGTAATATTTTCGGAGATATGATCTGTGGAAGTTAGGTCTTTTTTTAGGCTCCTAAACAGGTCATCGTGGCATTTGCGCTATAACGTTTTTTCTACTAAGGTTTAGAATCTAAAATTTTTATGGTGTGAAGCTGAAATCCTAAGGAAACTTTTCAAAAAAATTCAGAGCTTGGTTCGCAATATTTTTGGAGATATGATCTGTGGAAGGTAGTTCTTTTTCAAGCTCCCGAATTTCATCTCAAAAAGGTGATCGTGGGAAAATTTCAATAACTCTCTCTCTGAGCATCGGATTAGAGTGCCATAAAAAGTGGTTGAAATTGCACGGATTTTAGTTTCTTGGCTATCAATTTCAAAGGCGAAGGACGAAACAATGACACGTGGCAAGTTGTACAAGTTCACTATACTGAACCAGTCCATAATTAGGTCATTGTGGGAGATTGGACATAACTTTGTCTTAGAGAATCCAAATCAAGTCAGACCTGTGGAATTCAAAAGAGAATTCATAGGGCTACTTCAGTGCTAAATTTCAGATATTTAAGAGCCACAATCACAGAGATAATGCAATTTCAATATGGAGCTCCTCAAAAGCAAGTAAAAGGTGTGTATTTTTTTTCCAAATTGCATAAGTCTTGTTTGAAGAATCAAGTTGAATTGATTGCAAGGGCATATTGTAGAATGGATATCAGTATTGGATTATAAAATGGCCCCTAAAAAAAATTCAACACCCATTAAGCCTTTGGAAATCTCTACTGTGACTCATGAAGACGAAGAATGGCAACATGACATATCAAAATTACAAGAGCAAGTGCAACAAATTTCTCTCTCGCAAAGAGCAACAAAAAATGACATGGAAGTTTTGAAGAAAGGCGTGGAATCTAAGATAGATGGCATGGAATCTAAGATTGATGGCATGGAGGCTGGCATGGAATCTAAGATGGATGACATGGAAGCTAAGATCAATGAGAAAATGGAAAACATGAAGAATGTTCTAAAAGAAGACATGGAAGGTTTGACAAAGTTGATACAAAAAATGTTTCCTAATGGTGAAAAGATAGTAGAAGAACCTCATGATGAGAACAAAATAAATGTTAATCGTGATTTCATAAACTCTAATGTTGGCGGGAAGAACCACCATATTCCAAAAATGGATATGAGGAAGTTTGATGGAAAGGATCGTGTAACATGGATACTACAGATGGAGCAATATTTTGATCTCCATAATGTGCAAAACACACAAAAGGTACGCATTGCAACTTTACATTTAGAACAAAATACATTTGTATGGTATCGATGGCTTTTCCCCCATAAAAAAATTGTCACTTGGTCAATTTTTACGGAGGAAATGATAGCACATTATGAGGATACAAAGAGCAACACCTTCTTTAGCCAATTGATAAATCTCAAACAAAAGGGTTTTGTGGGGCAGCACATTGAGGACTTCCAAAAATTGAATATAAGGGTAACTGATATTCCAGAGGAACACAGGATTGATCTCTTCATAGGCACTTTAAAGGATAACATCCAACATGAAGTTCGCGTTTTGGAACCTGATTCATTGGAGAAGGCATTCGGGTTGGCAAGAAAAATTGAATGTAAAATTATGGCGACAAGGAAGCCTACCACTCACTTCTATAAAGAAGGAAGTGTTTCTATGCCTAGATTTCCACAACCTACAAGGTTGACACCACAAAAATTGGAAGAAAAAAGAGCGAAAGGGCTTTGCTATAGTTGTGATAGAAAATACACTAAAGGTCATAAGTGTGCTGAGAAGAAATTATTTTACATAGATTGTGAAGAAGAAGAATAAAATGAACAAGAAGAGGATATACACCAGGAACCAGCCCTAGAAGAGGAAGAAATGAATCCGACCATATCATGTAATGCACTGGCAGGAATTACCACTCCTCAAACTCTCAAGATAGAAGGATAGATCAAGAAGAAAAAGGTAATAGTGTTGATTGATTCAGGTAGCACCCATAATTTTATTCATTGTAAGGTAGCCAAGGAATTAAATTGTTTCCTATACCCACCACCAGAATGTCAAGTGATGGTTGCAAATGGAGGAACTATAAATTGCTCTGGAAAATGCCATAATATCAAGCTAACCATGGGGGAATATGTATTGAATAGTCCAATGCTTTCCATTCCTATCGGAGGTGCTGATGTTGTACTAGGAGTACAATGGTTACAATCTTTGGGGATGGTAGCTTTTAATTTTCAAGAACTTTTCTTGAATTTTTTTTCAGAAGGAAAGGAAGTCGAATTACGGGGTATTGAAGGGAAGCCAGGAAGGATAATAAGCTCTAATTTCATGGCAAAGCTTCTAAATAAAGAACAACGAGGCGTAATTGCACAATTATGCTCACTAGAAGTTCCGACATCAAAATCATCTATTTATGCAGATCTCCAACAAGTCTTGGACAATCATTCCAAGGTGTTTGAAACTCCCAAAGGACTCCCACCTATTCGTGATCATGATCATGCTATTCATTTGATTCCAGTAAGTGTTCCTCCAAACATCAGGCCTTATAGATATCCTTACTTCCAAAAGAGCGAAATTGAACGTATGATTGCAGAAATGTTAGAGGCGGGTATAATTCAACCTAGTCAAAGTTCTTTCTCTGCTCCTGTTGTATTGGTACACAAGAAGGATGGATCATGGATAATGTGTCCGGATTATAGGGAGCTCAATAAGCTCACCATTAAAGATAAATTTCCCATTCCTGTGATTGATGAATTATTGGATGAATTACATGGAGCAATTTATTTTACCAAGTTGGATCTTCGTTCAGGATATCATCAAATTAGAATGAAGACTGAAGATATTCCAAAAACAAGATTTCGAACTCATGAGGGTCATTATGAATTTTTGGTCATGCCTTTTGGCCTTACCAATGCACCTTCTACATTTCAAGGGTTGATGAATTCCATTTTCAAACCCTTCCTTAGAAAATTTGTGCTAGTATTTTTTTGATGATATACTAATCTATAGCAGGTCTTGGAAGGATCATGTTGAACATGTTGACAGGGTGCTCAAACTATTGTAGGAGAAACAATTATATGCAAAAACATCCAAATGTTTCTTTGGAGTATAAGAGGTGGAATATTTGGGTCATATTGTATCTCACGAGGGTGTTAAAGTAGACCCTAACAAAATTAAAGCCATTAAGGAATGGAAAGTCCCCACAACCATAAAGCAGTTGCGAGGATTTCTCGGGTTAACAGGGTATTATCGCAAGTTTGTTAAGAATTATGGGAGAATAACAGCACCTCTAACAACATTATTAAATAAAGATGCATTTTCATGGACTCCTGAAGCAACTAAGGCTTTTGAACATCTTAAAGAGGAAATTTTCCTAGCGCCTGTCTTAGCTACGCCAAACTTCACAAAAACCTTTATTGTGGAATGTGATGCCTCATGAAATGGAATTGGTGCTGTTTTAATGCAGGAAAGAAGACTCATTGCTTTTGAAAGTCGTCCAATCAAAGGAAAGTATTTACATAAACCTATTTATGAGAAGGAAATGTTAGCAATACTGCATACACTAAAGAAATGGCGAACTTACCTAATGGGAAGACACTTCAAGGTAAAAAATGATCATGACAGTCTTAAACACTTTTTGGAACAAAGACTATCTTCAAAAGAGCAGCAAAAATGGGTCACAATGATGTTGGGTTATGACTTTGAAATAATCTACAAAAAAGGAAAGCTTAATGTTGTTGCAGATGCACTCTCAAGAAAGAATGAAGAGGTGGAAGCATTTCTTTGTGCCATTTCTATTATCCAACCAGATTGGATAACCGAAGCAAGAGATGAATGGAAGAAGAAAAAAGATGTATGGACACTCATTCAAAAGTTGCAGCAAGATCCTAGTACATCTGATACATTTAGTTGGAAAAATGATTCCTTATGGTACAAAGATCGCTTATATCTTTGTAAGAATTCCAACTAAAACAAAAGATTCTTCTGGAATTGCACACTTCTCCTTTAGGAGGACACTCAGGATTTTTAAAAACTTACCACAGGGTGAAGAAAGAATTTTTTTGGGATGGCCTTAAATCTGATATTCAAAAGTTTGTGGCGGAATGTTTGGTTTTCCAGCAGAATAAAGTTGAGACAATTAAGACCTCGAGATTTCTACAACCTTTATCCATTCCAAGTCAACGTTGGGAGGAGATTTCAATGGATTTTATCACAGGTTTACCTAAGTCCGAAGGAAAGAGTGTCATCATGGTGGTAGCTGATAGACTTACCAAGTATGCACACTTTTGTGCATTATCTCATCCATTTAAAGCAAGTACAGTTGCTACTACATTTATGGACAGAATTCAAAAGTTACATGGAAGCCCAAGGGTTATTGTGAGCGACAGAGATCCCATTTTTACTGGAAATTTTTGGACGGAGTTATTTTCTTGTTTGGGTACTCAATTGGCTCATAGCTCATCTTATCATCCTCAATCTGATGGTCAAACTGAGATAGTAAATAAATGTTTGGAAGGATATCTTCTTTGTTTTGTATCTGATAAACAAACACAATGGGTCAAGTGGTTACCTCTCGCTGAATGGTGGTATAACACTTCCTTCCATACTGCAGCAAAAATGACCCCATTTATATCACTTTATGGATATCATCCACCATCCATCACATCATATTTAAGAGAAAATTTGAAGGTTCAAGCAGTGGAAGATCACATCGAGCATCAGCAAGAAGTTCTCCAACTCTTAAAGGATAACCTAACTTTGGCACAAAATCGAATGAAACAACGGGCAGATCAACATCGTAGCGAGAGAGGTTTTGATGTAGGAGATTGGGTATTTTTACGGCTACAACCATACAAGCAAATGTCCCTCAAGCAAGCTAAAAAGGATAATAAATTATCACCAAAGTACTATGGTCCATACAAGGTGTTGCAAAAGATTGGTACTATGGCATACAAATTGGAGCTTCATGCTTCTTCGCGAGTACATCCAGTTTTCCATGTTTCATGCTTAAAGAAGGTTATAGGTGAAAATATTCCAATTCAAACAATATTTCCAGAACTTGATGAGGAAGGAAAAATCATATTGGAACCTGAAGTGGTCATGGAAACAAGAACTCGGCAGCTACGGAATCGATCAATTTCAGAGTATCTCATCAAGTGGAAGAACTTACCCACCGAAGATTCTACATGGGAGGATGAGAATTTTATACAGAAGCACCCGGAGCTACTCAAGCGTTGAGGACAACACTTTTTTGAAGGAGAGGGGCATGTTAGGTCCCTATATCACTAGTATATTCCCTTATTATTGTTAGTGTAAACCCCTTATTGTTATTATTGTACCCTTGTAACCCCCATTTTGTTATTATTGTGCCCTTAAATTATTATTTTTAGGTCAGCTAGGATTACATTGTGGCCCACTAGGATTACATTATGGCCCCATGGACTCCTATATATAGAAAGGAGGTTTTGTAAATTATATCATCCAATAATTTTTCATTCATGTAATGTATTGGAGGTTGCCCCCTCGAAGTGGCTTATTTCTAAGGCATTGATATCTCTTTTCTTCTCTTTTTGGAGCTAGTTTCTCAACAAAAAGTGCCTCCACTTTTTTCAAGACACGTTATGTATTCTAAATATGTTTCAAATATTTTTTAAAATGTTTTATATCTTATGATAGGATTTGTATGCGGTCAGCTTAGTTTAATTCAAGTAATGCTATACGTTTAACACTTAGGTGTCAACCCGCAATTATACACCCAACCGTTAATCTCGTCCTTCCTGTTAGCCCAAGTCAGTTAATCTCATGAAAAAGTATGTGTTTTCCGAATGGAGGAGATCATGGTCATCAAACTTAACGCAATGACTGTTTGGTTAGTCGCACAGCAGCACTACCGAAAATTTCGGCCAATAATCATCAAGACAATGGAGGTGACTGCCAGTCACATATCTGCTTGTCTCAAGCCATTTGTAGCATTCCATATGAAGATACGCAGCCAACTGAAGGTAATAATGGCCATCGCATGGTGAAAACTACGGTTAGGAATATTTTCCATAATGAATATTGATTTACATGGGGTGATGAACCATGGTTGTTGTTTTAAAACAGGTGGGAAAATCAAACGAATTAAGCCACAGGGTGTAGACCTAGTGGATGAAAATTCGAAGGTGAGAAGATTTTTTATCCAAGCAGGGTGGTATTCACTATGCACCATGTTAGGGAGATCTCACTCAGGAGTAGCTCAAGAGTTTGCAAACTCTTTTAGTGGACAAGAAGCCACAGTCTATGGTCTTACATTGCAGGTTTCAGAAGACTCCATTGCTGAAGCATTTAACCTTCCACAGGAAAGAGAGGGGTGGATTAAAGATCAAGTTATCACAAGAGGAGACCTCAATAGTTTCCTCACGGATGCACACAAAGATCCAAATTGGGCCAAGGGAATTCCAAGCACTATCTCAAAAATGATTGGGCAGAAGTTGTTAAACTTATCAAGATATACCTAACTTGTGAAAGGAGGTATACAGTTGTGTTTCTTTATCATATGAGGTTTCTTTTTCATGTTGCAGGTATGAAGACCTTAAATCTACCATACTTCTTGTTGAAGAGTCTGACAAATATGTCAGCAAGGGTCCAAACTCACACTATTGTTTCATAATATAGCTTGTATCATCAAGATCTCATCAAGGTTCTAGTTGAAGAAGAGTTAAGGAAAATAAATCAACCCTGGGATCACTTTTTTGTTTTACAGGGCAGGCCAACCTGCACCTACACCTCTAGTTTCAAAAATACACCCTGAGCCTGCAAAAAGAAATAAGAGGAATGCCAATAAGGAAAACATATATCAGGCCAAGAGAAAGAAAGAAAAGGTTTCTACAGTCAAGGCTGAGAGAAAGTTGGAAAAAGGAGAGAGCTCCTCAACAAGTAAACCCAAATCTGTGAAAATGGTGCCCCCTATTCTCCCTTTTCCTAATGTCTACACCAAAGCTCGAAGAGGAAGGTCTGCAACTACAGAGAAATCTAAAGTGCAAATGCTATGGAAAATTTTGGAATTAGATATTCAGCAGAAGATATAGAAAGAGTATCAACCTACAAAATCTGGTGAAGAAATCCTCAAATATGTTGGATATGAGATCAGTAATAAGAAGAATAAATAAGAAGCCAAACCTGTTGCTCATACCATAAAGAGAAATACCAGAGACAACAACAAGTTTAGGCTTAATTCAAAGGCTCTACTCAATCCAAGCTTAATGATAGAGGTCATTGATATAAAATTTAAATCTGAAGGGTCAAAGATAGAGAAATCCATGAAGAAAAACAAAAACAAAACCCCTTCAGAGAAGCACTCAGAGCCCTCAAAGAGAAGAAAGATACAAAAGGGTTCTAAGGAGGAGAATACCACTGTTAAGGAAGCATCCACAAGATCAACCAGATCCAAATCAACTGTTGTAGCAGGACAGACTTGGATAAACTTGCTGAAGCTGCAGCCCACATAGAAGGAAGGTAAAAATAATTTTTGATACAAATACCTTTTTTCTTATCAATCACAATTTTGAACAGCTTAGATGTCAAGGAATATAAGTTTGCACATGATTCTTCAACATTTTATGTGCATTTTTTAAAAAGGAATAGAGTGCTACCAGAAATTCCATTAGCATTCCATTTTTTGCGTAGTTACAGGTTTTTTCCGGAATTTCCAGTAGCGCCTGTTTTAATTGAATTTTGACACTTGTCAACAAAATTTTCTCAGCCAATTAAGGAAGGATAAGGACCCGTAGCCAAATTGATATAACAAGTGATGGTGAAAGGTGGTTATGAGGTTTTTGTAGGTCTTATTAAATGGAGATACATGGTTATTTAAAGACCAAAGACACAAGGAGACAAATCATTAGAAAAATGGGCAGCATGACAACACACTCAACATTTCAGCCCAGATTTCTTCTCTTATTTCTTATACATATGTCCTTTCAGTTAGATTTCTATGGGAGATGGTTGTAATGTATTTTCACACCTATGTAATGTTAGGAGTAATGTTTCCTTCTTTTTAGAAGAGATGGAGTTGGTTCCTCTATTTCTATATATACCATTTGTAAATACCATTTCCAGGTTGGATGTTGGTCTACCTGAAGACTAAATATCATAAAAATACTTTTTTACTTCATGCTGGAGGATTTTGTGACTCAAGGACTGTCTAATGTATGTTGTGTCTTCTTTCTTTGTTAATTTATTTTAAAATACAAATTGCAGCTACTAGTAAGGTGTGAGTGAGAAACTGCTAAAGGATTTAACTGTAAATTATCTTCTTTCAGCTTTATGCAAATCATAAATATGTTATAGAACATGTCAGTGAATATTTCATCAAGGATTTGTGGAATAATTTATACATGCAATCTATTTTATGAATGTTATTTACTTTTCATAAACATAGTTTGAGTAAAGATCCATCATCATAGCTGTGTGACTGATTTAGGATAGGAATATTTCCTAGAATAGGTACTAGCTATCCATCTTCTTCATTTGTTACACTCTGCTCCCTATACTACCAATTTACCCATACAATTTATACTTGCCACAGCTTGCCAAATGCATGAAATTTTTAAAGAATCTAAAAAATATTTTCAAAATCTTTGAGAAGCCATCCCAACACTCAAACAACCCTTCAAAAATTTGAAATGAACTATGATGTGTAATAATTACTCCTTTTGCAATCAATGAGTGACTCCTTGCGCTAACATCTTTGGCGGCATTGCTGGGGAGGCGAATCAAATTTTATCGTTGGGTGAATGACAAAGTTATAAGTTTTTTTCTGAAGTGTACAGTTCCAGTTGTCTTTTTAGACTTCTTTACACCTGGTGACTACATTGTTGAATTTTTGGCTCCTAAAAGGACTAGAACCAGGGCTAACCCATATTCCCCTTTGAGAATCCCAGTTTCTGACCCTGAAAAGCTAAACAATAAAAAGAGTAAACGAAATTTTGTTGCCTCTACTATTGTTTTCTCAAAGGTTCTCCCTAAAGAAGTCCGGAAAACTTTATCCCCTAACTTTGCAGAAAATCTTGTACCTCCCTTTTTTTCTAACCAACAAACAGTCTCTACATCACAAGTTGGTGCTTCATCATTTATTGTTCACAATCTACCAATTGGTATTCCACAAATCCCAACAACTCACACCATGGCAAGTCCAAACCCACCCCCTAACCAAATGGATGCAATTGTTGTTGCAAGGTATGACCCTTTGGTTTTACCTCAGCCTATGAATGCATTACCTGTAGGATATTATCTCAAGTACATGTCTAACTTTAGTGCTGAGGGAGAGGTAATAGCTGAAGAACACCTTGTTGATTTTTATGCCTATGCTGACAATCTGAATATTGAGCATGAAGATGTCTGGATGAGATTTTGTGTTCAGAGTCTTGAGGGTGATGTAAGGAAATGGTTTAGATCCTTGAAAACTAGTAGCATCACTGGAATTGAAACCCTAGATGATACATTTTTAAGGAAATGGGGTGATCAGAAATAATTTTTGTATTATATCACTGAATTTGGTGCAATAAAAAGAAAAGAAGGAGAATCAGTTTCTGATTTTTCTAAGATATTCAATAAGATGTATATTAAAATACCTACTTAAATCAATCCTACTGAAGCTTCAGCCAAAATCACTTATGTTGGTGCCTCTTATCCTGATTTTTGTTTATTTTTGAGAGAAAGAAGATCTACAACACTAACACAAATGCAGGACAATGCACTGGAGGTAGAATCTAATGTGTTAGCAGTTGATAGGCTCAAAGGAGTGATTGACAGAGAAAAAAGAAAGCAAGAAGCTGAAGTTTCAACTTCAGGAACTTCAGACATAGATCCTAAGTTAGATGAGCTGAACAAGATGGTCAAGTCATTAACTAATAAGATTTCCAAGCTCAATATGGAAGGAAGAACAACTACTACTATAAATGTTTCATTTGATCAACCTAATAGACAAGAATTTAGAAGACCTATTGCTCCTTAAATTTTGCAACGAGAAAGGAGAGATGTTGATGATCAAAAATTTTAGCCTCCTTTGGAGAATGTTATATTTGAAGATGAAGAGGAAGCTGAAAGGTTGGAGAAAGCTGCTGATATCAATTTTTTGAGAGATAAATAAGGGTTGATCCATCTTACACAAGAAAAATATGAATATTTCACGTCATATACTCATAATAATGAAGTGGTTCCTGATCATTCCATGATTTCAATTGATCATCAAAGAAGATATAATCTCATATCAAAGAAAATTGATGATAATCCAAAGTCTGTTGCACAGCCCAAGAAGAATAAGGATGGAGTTAAAATTCCAGCAGAAAAACAAGTTGTTGAAACAATCAGACTAGAAATTCCGGTAGCAGTTAATACTCCTTCTCTTGAGGTAAAAATTTCTCACAAACTTCCCCTTGCTTTCAATTTTGAGAATGAAATACAAAAGATAAGGATTCTTATTCCTCTTATAGTTCTCATGAAAAATGATGATTTCAAAAATTATTTTATGAAAGCTCTTCAACCTCCACCTACCGAAGTAGCTTCTGATTTTGTTAACCTTCAAGATAATAAGCCCACTGTTATTTTAAGTTCATTGGTAGAAGATAGAGATGACTCCACCCCTCCTTTATATATAACTCTGAATATTCATGAAAATATCATGTAGAATTTCCTAATGGAATTTGGAGCCTCACGTAATTTAATGCCCAAGGTAGTCATAGATGAACTAGGTCTTGAAGTAACTAGAGAATACCAAGATCTCTACTCTTTTGATTCCTAGAAATTTCAATGCCTTGGTTTCATCAAAGACCTTGCAGCAAGCCTTTTTCAGTTACCCATGAGAGGGATGGTGATGGATGTTGTTGTAGCTGAGATTCCTCATAGGTTTGGCATGTTACTTTCTAGGTCATGGATTAGAAGGTTGAGAGGAACTTTGCAAATGGATCTCACTTATGCTATTTTCCTTATTTTTGGGGAAGAAAAAAGAAGGATTTTTAGAGAATCTCAACTGGCATATATCATTATTGACAGTAAATACCCCACTGATAATCCAATTTGTGCTATAAAAACTAATGTTGGTTCAATAATTTTACACATGGATAATGTTGTCCTATCTGCAGAAAATTTTTCAGATTTTAAAGCCTGTTGAAAAATAGATTAGTCATAAAGGTTCCCAACTATGGAAAATGTATTTTGATGGCTCGAGTTCTAAAGAAGGAGTTGGTGCAGTGATATTTCTCATTTATCCTTTTAAATAGAGCTCCACTTTTTCTTTCAAACTTGAATTTGAAGCAACTAACAATGTGGCTGAGCATGAAGCTTTGTTGATTGGTTTAAAAACAACAAAGGATATGAGCATTTCAGAAAAATTTTTTTTTGGAGATGCTGAACTTATTATTCATCAAATCAAAAATGTTTATCAAACTAAGCATCCCACGCTCAAAGATTACCGAAATGTAGTAGGGAACATTGTAGAAGAATCGTTCCTGGATTTTAACATTTATTTTGTTCCAAGAGAAAGTAATATTTTGGCTGACTCACTTTCTATTTCAGCAAGCTCATTCAAGATTCCAATACCTATGAAGCTAGAATATGAAGTGGAAGTTAGGTTCAAACCTAGAATTCCTGATAATGTCAAGCATGGAAATTTTTTGAAGATGATCAGGAGATTAGAAGATTCATTGAAGCTAATGAAGAGTTTGTTGTCCTAAACATTGATCAAGATGAATATTTCATGAAGGATGATGTTTATTTGCAGGACACCAAAAATTTTCAAAAACAGATTGATGATCAGCCTATCATTCAGCTTCCTATCAATCACATTCCCAAGGGGTTAATCCCAGTTGAGAATCTCTTTTATCACAATTATGTCTAATTCAAACCACAGTTGGCTGAAACAGAAGTAGAATTGGAATATTTCAATTTGGGTACAAAAAAGAACCAAGGTATGTGAAGTTGTCAAAAGCTTTATCAGAAGAAATAAAGGTTGAATACCATAAGTTGTTTTGTGAATTTGTTGATGTTTTTGCCTAGAAATATGAAGATCTTAAGACATATGATACAACTATCATTGAGAAAAGGATACCATTGAAGGATGGTACTAAGCCTTTTGGGAAAAATTTAAGACAAATCAATCCATTATTGTTACCCGTGATGAAGAAGGAAGTGAAGAAAATTTTGGATGACAAAATCATCATTCCATTGAGATACTCACATTGGGTTGCTAATCTAGTTCTAGTAAGAAATAAGAGTGGTGAAGTCAGATTATGTGTAGATTTCAGAAATCTTAACAAATTCTCAAAGAAAGATAATTATCCATTGCCAAATATGGAGCATATTCTTCAAAAGGTATCTAGTTCAAATAGAATTTCCTTGTTAAATGGGTTCTCTAGGTACAATGAAATTTCAGTTTGGCCAGAAGACCGAGAGAAGACATCATTCACTAATCCTTGGGGAAAATTCATGTATGCAAAGATGCCGTTTGGGCTTATGAATGTTGGAGCTACTTTTCAACGTGATATGGACTTTGCATTCATTGGAGAAAAGGAAAAATTCTTGGTCAACTATTTGGATGATATTATTGTTTATTTAGCTTCAGATCAAGAACACCTTCAGCACTTGAGACAAGTATTTTTTAAATGCACAAAATATGGTATATCATTAAATCCAAATAAGTATCATTTTTTACTCAAAGAAGGTAAGATTATGGGTCACATAGTTTCTAAACATGGAGTGATAATTGATCCTAAAAGAGTGATTGTATTTCAAAATTTAACACTTCCAAGATCCAAGAAATAGGTTCAATCTTTCCTTGGTAAGATCAATTTCTTAAGAAGGTTCATTCCAAATTTTGCTGAAGTAGTGAATCATATTACTTGCATGTTGAATACGGACAAAGAAGTCAAGTGGACAATTGAATCCATAAATTCATTTGAGCTGATAAAAAAAACCATCATTGAATCACCTCAGCTGGTAAACCCTGAATACTCAAAGCCTTTCTTGATCTTCTCATTTGCCTCACAAGATACTATTGATGATGTTTTGTTACAAAAATATTCAGAAAATAAAGAATCTCCTATAGCATTTTTCAACAGAGCTCTTAAAGATGTAGAATTGAAGTATGAATTGTTGGAAAAGCATGCCTATGCATTAGTGAAAGCTCTAAAGGCTTTTAGAGTTTATATTCTGCATGCTCAAGTTATTGTCTATGTACCTTCATCTGTTGTTAGAGAGATATTAGTTCAGCCTGGTATTGATGGAAAAAGAAGTAAGTGGGTGACTAAAGTTCTTGAGTTTGATTTAGAGATAAAGCCTACTAAACTAATCAAAGGTCAAGGATTAGCAAAACTACTAGCTGAAGAAAATTGTAGAGCTTTGGGCTTGAATTTCATGGATGATAACTTTAAAAGGAAAATTTATGAACCTATAGACAACATGGCAGTGGGTGTAAATATTTTTGAATGCGGCTGGTATAAGGACATCATCTATTTTCTGCAGCATTTTAAACCTCCTTCAAATTATGATAAAAGAAGAGTAAGATATTTGAAGTTGAAAACTATTAAATTATGCATTAAAGATAATTTTTTATATTGGAAATATCCTACTGGATTTTTGTTGAGATGCATTGATCCAGATGATTCCAAGAAAGTTATTTTTGACATGCATAGTAGTCTGTGTAGAGGTCATCACTTTTGGAGAATTACTCCATACAAAATACTAAGAGATGGCTATTTTTGGCCTAGCTTATTTCTGATGTATGTGCTTAGGTGAGAGGATGTGAAAATGTCAGAAGTTCACTGGTAATAAACATTTGAAGTCTTTGCCTCTCAATCCCATAGTTGTTTCTTCACCTTTTCAGCAATGGGGCTTAGAATTCATTGTTGAAATTCATCCACCATCAAGTGGAAAACATCGTTGGATTCTTGTTGCAACTGATTACTTCACCAAACTGGTTGAAACAATACCTACTAGAAGTGCTACTCATAAAGTTATCATTAATTTTCTCGAGGGAATCATAACCAAATTTGGATTTGCATCAAGGTTAGTAGCAAATAATGAAAATGATTTTAAATCCACTCCATTGGTAAATTTCTATGAAGATTATGACATTAATCTCACTCACTCTACAATTTACTATCCTCAAGGGAATGGTTTAGCTGAATCGTCAAACAAAATTTTGGTAAGAATCATCACCAAACTATTGGAGAAAAACAAGAAAGCCTGGGATTTAAAACTGAAGTTTTCTTTATGGGCTGACAAGGTGACTATCAAAAAGTCTATCAATACATCACATTTTCAAATGGTCTATGGAACTGATGTTTTTTTTCCAGTTCAATTGCCCATTCCTGTAGCTAAATTTATGCAAGATCATGAAGCTAAGCCAAATGACATGACTAGGAGAATTTATCAGATCATATAAGTGCAACAAAAGCGAGAACACCAATACGATTTCGTAAGAAAATATCAACAAGCTATAAAGCAAGTTTTTGATACAGGAACTAAAAAAGAATATTTTCAGATTGGAGATTTGGTGTTGAAATGGGATGCACAGCATCAAGATCCAGGTAAGCATTCCAAATTTGATGCTTTATGGCTTGGTCCTTTTAGAATCTCAAATTTTCTGCAAAACAATAATTTTGAATTGCAATATCTTTATGGGACATAATTGTTTGGAGGCCCATTCAATGGGCACCTTCTAAAAAAATTAGTTTACTAAGGTTGTTGGTGGCCTAAGTTCACTGTAAATACTGGTGTGTTTCATAATAAGAATCCATAGCCCAATGACAAGGCACTGAAACTACAAAATATTAATAGAGCCTCACAGGGAGAGCTATATCCCCTATGGAGCCAATGTTAGGACAGTACTTTGCTAAGTCATGAGTTTATTTTAAATTTTTTGTTTTTAGGATTAGACTTTGAAAATTTCAAAAAAAAATCGGTTGCTACCGAAATTTCCAGTAGTGCCTGTTTTAGTATTTTCAGATAGTCTATTATATTCTTGTTTTTGTATGTTTTCCTTTTATTATGATGCTGCCAGAAATTATGGTAACATCCTCTGTTTTTAAAAATAAATGAAAAAGCGCATATGATTTTGTCAAGCCATGTGTTGTAGTGTAAATATGTTTCAAATATATTTTTAAATGTTTTATATCTTATGATAGGAGTCGTATGCGATCAGTTTAGTTTAAGTCAATTCATGGTATATGCTTAACACTTAGGTTTCAACCTGTAGTAATACACCCAACCATTAATCTTGTCTTGTCAGTCAGCCCAAGTCAGTTAATCTCATTTCAAAGTACGTTTTTTTCCGAACGGAGGAGATCATGGTCATCAAACTTAATGCAATGATCGTTTGGTTGGTTGCATGACAGTGCTACCGGAAATTTCAGCCAATAATCAGCAAGACAGCGGAGGTGAATGCCAATCACAGATCCACTTGTCTCAAGCCATATGTAGCATTCCATACGAAGATACCCAACCAACTAAAGGTAATAATGGCCATCACATGGTGCACGCTACGGTCAGGAATATTTTCCATAATGAAGATCAATTTACATGGGGTGATGAACCATGGTTGCTATTTTAAAACCACTGAAAAAGTAGGAGCATTATCATTTGAGAGTTTAGTTGTTGAACATTGAATTGCATAGAGTTGCAGTTTGAGGAGTCTGGGTTCTAAACAGGATTTCAGAAGGAAACACAAGTAACACTTATAAGGTGAAACTCTTCCAGCTCTTCAAGAGATAAAGTCATTAATTTCTAAAGATGAATAAAACATGTGGGAAAATAAAATGAATTGAGCCACAGGGTGCAGGCCTACTGGATGAAAATTCAATGGTGAGAAGCTTGTTTAACCAAGCAGGTTGGTATTCTCTGTGCACCAGGTTAGGGAGTTCTCACTCAGGAGTAGCTCAAGAGTTTGCAAACTCTTTCAATGGAAAAGAAGCCACATTCTATGGTCTTACATTATAGGTTTCAAAATACTCCTTTGTTGAATCATTTAACCTTCCATGGGAAGGAGAGAGGTGGTTTAAAGTTCAGGTTATCACAGGAGGAGACCTCAAAAATTTCCTCAAGGATGCACACAAAGATCCAAATTGGGCCAAGGGAATTCCAAGAAGCTATCTCAAAAATTAATGGGCAAAAGTTGTTAAACTTATCAAGATATACCTCACTTGTGAAAGGAGGTATAAATTTGTGTTTCTTTATCATATGAGGTTTCTTTTTCATGTTACAGGTATGAAGACCTTAAATCTGTCATACTTCTTCCTGGAGAGTCTAATGAAGATGTCAGCAAGGGTTAAAAATCACACCGTTGTTTCAGAATATAGCTTGTATCATCAAGATCTCATCAAGGTTCTAGTTGAAGAAGAGTTAAGGAAAAGAAATCAAACCTGGGATCACTTTTTGTTTTACATGGAAGGCCAACCTGCACCTACACCTCCAATTTCACAACCACACCCTCAACCTGCAAAAAGAACCAAGAGGAAGGCCAAGAAGGAAAATGTTGGGGCCCTTGTTTGGACAGCAAAGTGAAGGTGCGCAGCAAGAACAGGGAACGGGGTCCAGCGAAGCTATGGAGGTGGAGACAGTGATTTGTGATTGACTCGGGATGAGTCAAGAAACTGTGGTCAGGGCCTGTTGGGGCCCTTGTTTTGAATTTTGAATAAGGAACAAATTTTGGGTTGCGGATCGACACATGGCAGGCGCAACAAAAGTAGGTAGCGGAGCTGTCGAGGTTGCGAAAGAACATGAGATAGCTGATGAGGATGACACAGATAAGTGCAGACGAAGAGAAGATATGGCAGAGAACAGATAGTGGAACTCACAGGCAACAGAAAGAAGCTCAAAGCAGCTGAAGAAGAACACAAGAGAAACTAGCAGTTGCACTGGCGGGTGAATAAATAGGCCGTCACCTAGCCGAAAAGGAGATCATGCACGGATGCAGAGGGATTGAAGAGGATCGAGCAGACGCTGCAGAAGAGCTCTGTCCTGAGCACGACATCCTTGTAGTTTCTAGGCTTTTATTTATCTATCATGGCTGTATTATATATCTCTCTGTCCTATGGGACATCTGTAATAGAACTATAAGCTCTTCCTGTTGAGCGATGTAACCGTGGATCCAGCTAAAGATTATTAATATACTTGAAGGTTGTTGTCTTGTTATATGAGTTACATGCATGCATGATGTCTGTGGTACCTTAAAATTTTATTTTCTTAGTATCTGCATAATGTCTGGAGAAGATCTTCTATGAATGATGTTATGTATGCAAATGATTCTATGTTAACTTCGAGTTGTGGATCCATCCGCCACTACCGATCTGTTCCCCTTCTGCATGTGGTCGCAGCACGCCTCAGGTGAAACTCTCTTCTCTCCGGAGTAGGGTGAAAATGTCGGCGTGGTTCTAGACTACAACAGACTCCTTTGTTGGCCCCAATCCCCAAACCTGGATCTTGCCTACGAGACATGTTTCCTCGCCAACAGAAAACATCTATAAGGCCAAAAGAAAGAAAGAAAAGTTGTTTTCATTCAGGGCTGAGAGAAATTTGTAAAAAGGAGAGAGCTCCTCAGCAAGTAAACCCAAATCTATGAAAATGGTCCCCCCTGTTCCTCCTTTTCCTAATGTCTACACCAGAGCTCGAAGAGGAAGGTATGCAACTGCAAATAAATCTAAAGCACAGATGCTACCGGAAATTATGGAAGAAGATATTTAGCAGAAGATGCAGGAGGAGTATCAACCTACAAAATCTGATGAAGAACTCCTCAAAGATGTTGGATATGATATCAGAAATAAGAAGAAGAAAGAAGAAGCTAAACCTATTATTGGTACTAGAAAGAGGCATACCAGAGACAACAACAAGTTTATTCTTAAGTCCAAGGCTCTACACAATCCAACCTTAATGATAGGGGTCATTGA
The DNA here is from genome assembly GCA_034641835.2 of Pinus albicaulis. Classification (NCBI taxonomy): domain Eukaryota; kingdom Viridiplantae; phylum Streptophyta; class Pinopsida; order Pinales; family Pinaceae; genus Pinus; species Pinus albicaulis. The sequence goes on from CM076573.1 coordinate 826,547,491, forward strand.
TATAAAAGGTAAATCTAAAGGGTCAAAGACAGAAAAATCCATGAAGAAAAACAAAAAAAATCCCTTCAGAGCAGCACTGAGAGCCCTCAAAGAAAGAAAGATACAAAATGGTTCTAAGGAGGAGAAGACCACTATCAAGGAAGCAGCCATAAGAACAACAAGATCCAAATCAGTTGTTGACAGCAAGACAGACTTGGATAAATTTGTTGAAGCTACAACCCACATAGAAGGAAGGTAAAAAGGTTTTTGATACAAATACATTTTTTCTTATTAATCACAATTTTGAACAACAACTTAGATGTCAAGGAATATAAGTCTGCACATGGTTTTTCAATATTTTCTGTGCATTTTTTAAAAAGAAACAGAGCACTACCAGAAATTCTGGTAGCATTCCAGTTTTTGTGCAGTTATAGGTTTTTTCCAGAATTTCGAGTAGCGTCTGTTTTAACTGAATTTTGACACCTGTCAACAAACGTTTTTGAGCCATTTAAGGAAGGATAAGGACCCATAACCAAATGGATATAACAAGTGATGGTGAAAGGTGGTTATGAGGTTGTTGGAGGTCTTATTAAATGGTGACACATGGTTATTTAAAAACCAAAGACACAAGGAGAGAAATCATTAGAAAAAGGGGTAGCATGACAACACACTCAGCATTTTAGCCCAGGTTTCTTCTCTTCTTTCTTCTACATATGTAATTTCAGTTATATTTCGATGGGATATGGTTGTAATGTCTTTTGACACCTATGTAATGTTAGGAGTAACGTTTCCTTATTTTTAGAAGAGATGGAGTTGGTGCCCCTGTTTCTATATATACCATTTGTAAATATCATTTCCAGGTTGGATGTTGGTCTACTTGAAGACTGAATATAATAAAAAGCCTTTTTTACTTCACATTGGAGGATTTTGTGACTCAATGACCATCTAATGTATGGTGTGTCTTCTTTCTTTGTTAATTTCGTCTAAAATATGAATTGCAACTACTAGTAAGGTGTGAGTGAGAAATTGTTAAAGGATTTAACAGTAAATTATCTGCTTTTAGCATTCTGCAAATCATATATGTGTTTTAGAGCATGTTAGTGAAGATTTCATAAAGGATTTTTGGAATACTTTATACATGCAATCTATTTTCTAAATGTTGTTTACTTTGCATAAATAGAGTTTGTGTAAAGAGCCATCATCATAGTTGTGTGACTGATTTAGGATAGGAATATTTCCTAGAATAGGTACTAGCTATCCATCTTCTCCATTTGTTACACTCTGCTCCCTATACTACCAAGTTACCATACAATTTATACTTTCCCTATCTTTCCAACTGCAAAAAAGTTTTAAAGAATCTATAAAATCATTTCAAAATCTTTGAGAATCCATCCCACCACTCAAACAACCCTTTAAAATTTGAAATGAAATATGATGTGTAAGGCTTACTCCTTTTGCAGTCAAGGAGTGACTCCTTTCTCTAACACTTCCCTCTCTCTCCACCTTCCATTTTGTGTCTATCTCCCTCCCTCTCTCCTTCTCTCTCTCCCCCTCCCTCTTTTCTTGTCTCTCTCTCCACCTCTCCATCCCTTTCTTTATCTTTCTCTTCTTCCCTCCCCCCTGCCATCTATATCATACCTCCCTCCATCTCTCCTTATTTGTCTCTCTATCCCAGCCCCATAAACACATGTCGTGCTCTCTCTCTCTCTCTCTCTCTCTCTCTCTCTCTCCCTTGATTTTCCTCTCTATTCTTCCCTCTCTCCCCCCTCCATATATATCTCTATCTCTCCTTCCCACCCCAGAACATACACACTCTCACTCCATATATATCTATCTCTCTCTCTCTCTCTCTCTCTCTCTCTCCATATTTCCCTTGTCATTGCCTCTCTCTCTCCACCTTTCTCTATATATGTCTTTATTCTCTCTCTTCCTTCCTCCCTTTCTTTGTATTTTTCTTCTTACCTCTTGTCCCCTCCATATGTATCTCTATCTCCCCTTGTCTCTCCTTCTTACCCAAAAACATACACACACTCTCTCCAAATCTCTCTCTCTCTCTCTCTCTCTCTCTCTCATCGTATCTCCATCTCTCCCTTGTCACTCCCTCTCTCTCTCCCCCTCCTCTCTCTATATATTCCTCTTCTCTCTCTCTCTCTCTCTCTCTCTCTCTCTCTCTCTCTCTCTCTCTCTCTCACATCGTATCTCCATCTCTCCCTTGTCACTCCCTCTCTCTCTCCCCCTCCTCTCTCTATATATTCCTCTTCTCTCTCTCTCTCTCTCATCGTATCTCCATCTCTCCCTTGTCACTCCCTCTCCCTCTCCAGCTTTCTCTCTCTATGTATTTCTTCCCCCTTCCAACTCCATCTCTCTCTCCCCCTCTCTCTCTTCTCTCACTCAAGTCCTCTCTCTCTCCCTTCCTCTCTCTCCCTTTCTCTCCCACCTCCCTATGTCTCTCCCCCCCATCACACACACACACACACACTCTCTACCCTCCAACTCTATCACTATCTCCTTCTCTCTCTCCTTCTCGCTCCCCCCTCGCTCCCCCCTCCATATCTATGTATCCCTGTCTCTCTCTCCCCCTTCTTTCCCTATCTCCATCCTATTATTTTCTCTCCTTTCCCTCGTCTCCTCTCTCCCTCATTCCATCTTCATATCTCCCTTATCACTCCCTAACTCTCTCCACCTCTTTCTCTCAATGTCTTTATTCTTCCCTCCCTCTCTTTCCCCCTTCCAACTCCGCCTCTCTCTCCCCTTATCTATCCTCCCTCTCAAGTCCCCTCTCTCTTCCTTCCCCTCTCTCCCTTTCTATCCCACCTCCCCCTATCTCTCCTCCCATCACACACACTCTCTCTCCCCACCCTTCAACTCTGTCACTATCTCCCTCTCTCTCCCCTTCTCGCTCTACCCCTCTCTCCCCCCTCCATATTTGTGTCACCCTATCTATCTCTTCCCCTTCTTTCCCTATCTCTATCATCTCCTTTTCTCTCCCTTCCCTCGTCTCCTCTCTCCCTCATTCCATCTTCATCTCTCCCTTATCACTTTCTCTATCTCCACCTCTATCTCTCAATGTATTTGTTCTTCCCTCCCTATCTTTGCCCCTCCAAATCCATCTCCCTCTCCTTGCCTCTCTCCTCCTCTCTCCCCCTCCTCTCTCTCTCTTCCTTCCTCTCTCTCCTTGTCTCTCCCAACTCTATGTCTCTCTCCCCCACTCTATTCCCCCTCCATATCACTTTGTCTCTTAAATATGATCCCATTGTATTGTATTTAAGAATAGTATCTAAATTATTAAAAGAACATATTTGTTTGTAATATATTAAACCTATATTTTGGATCAATCGTGTCAAAGAAAATACAACAATAAAAAACTTAAAAGGAATTATGCACTTAGTCACTTTGTTTTCTCACTTTGCTTGGATCCTTCCGTTAAAATGCATCTATCCTAGTTCTTGAGAATAGAGGATTTAGATATACCTCAAAAGTAATTATAACCTTTTTGCTTTTATATTTAATTAAAAAATGTTATAAAATTAAATTAAATAAAAGTATTTGTAAAATATTTTGATTTTGAAATAAATTATGGTTTCTGGTGGTATTGATAAGCCATAGTATTGTCCTATGGTATTGTAGCACAATAATTAAAAGCCTAGATCCATAACATAATAATCCAATGCATAAATGGCCCATGGTATTGATAAACCATGGTATTAGCCCATGTTATTATGATTTTCTTCCCTCCTCTCCCTCTCTCTCTCCCTCTTGCTATGTTTCTCTTTTGGGTATTGGCATGTGGTATTGTAAAAAAACCTATTTAGAAGTTAATAATATCCATAATAAATAATCATATCTTGTTATATTGTAAATATTAATTTTCTATATACATCTAGCACTCACTCATCCACCCTATACTAGGTTGTAGAGCACCCATATAAAAAAACAAAAAAAAACATTTTACATTATTTTTATCAATATTTATATTGATAAATTAAAAAAAAAAACATCCTATAACATTTATAACCTTTAAAACAACATTTTATAAAAAAATTATCAAATCAAAACAAATATAATATTTAATACTAATTAACTTACTCTTTTATATATATATATATATATATTATTAAAAAATAAAAATATACAATTACTTATATTCATTAATATTAAGAATAATCATATACTCATTCGTTATAATTTAAAATCTATATTTAAAAATATCATGAGAATATGCCAACTTATTCTAAAGAGAGGTATTCAATTACACCAGGAAAAGTCTCTTCCTTTATCTTCTTTATGACACCACTTTAGATGCTTTAGACATTATGTGATGTCTTTGTCACAAGACCTAGGAATCCATAATGATTCACTTTCTAATGTCTTTATTGTTAGTTGTTGATGATGAGGAGAGATTAGATTGAGTGACCATTTTGTTTTCTTGGCATTCCAAAGTCTACATGGGAGACCTATATTTGGCATGGCATGCCTTAGGGTAATCTTTTTCACCTTTTGAATAAAAGGTGATAGCTCCCCTTTTTAGAGAAATGAGTGAAAAGTATTGAACATGATTATGCTTTCCATTACCACATAGTCTTCCATGGTCCTACCAACATAAAGTGAGAAATTAAAAGGAGATCCGCAAAGTGAAGATGCGAAAGTGATAGAGCGTTTTCATCTTTTAAGAAAAGAGGCGGCATCTTTAAAGTCTTTTTTATTTTAATTTTTTATTAGCGTTTCACTTTGTCCGTATACCAAGTGGGACCGAGGCGCGTAGACTACTAGTTCCAGTCAACGTTCTCAGCCACGAATAAACCACGTGGCAGAAAAAAAAAAGTTTATGTCGCTTTTATAATTAGTTTTTGATATTCTTTTTGTTTATTGGTATAGATGGGCTTTTTCGGTCGGTCAGCTGTCACGCCGTAAATACGTTGGCAAAATGGATTGAATTTCCGTTAGATGACGCTGTCCAAAACGTTTAATACGGCCTGCTCCCAAAAATGTTTTGGACAACCGTTTTGGTAGATTAAGATAAGGTCAATTTTAATTATGTTAATGGGAGGTAAATGTAATGAGAATTTAAAGTTCATGAGATTAAGAATAGTTTATGAGATTATAAGTTTTTTGTTTTTTTGTATTTTAGTTCTTTTTTTTATTCAAATCTATGATGAGGTGGCTTAATTTTTTAACAATTTTATCGTTGAAAAGATAATGTTAAGAAATTGATGCTAACATATTCTCATAACTTTCTCTTATGTATTTGAACGCATCACATTCTAAAATGAAATGTTTTTCCGATTCCACTGCTCCAGACGTGTAAAATGTACACATGTTCTTTCCAAGCTTCTTTAGGCCTTTTCCACCGTCTTTTTTCACACCGAAGTTGATGCGAGTTGGTTCTTAATTGAGCAATAAGAACCTTTGCCCTTCACGGAATGTTAGCTCCAATGTACTCTTTTTGTTGGAGATCATATGCAGGGTTGAATTCTTCAATGTAGTACTTCTTCTTTCTAGCCAACTCTTTTCCCCATACCCGTTTACGAAACTTCTCCATAACAAAATTCTCTAGCTCCTTGCTATTTGTGGGACAAGCATTGAGGTAGATATTCCATTTTTGCATCCATGTGTAGTTTTGTCTCATCCATGTTTTCTTTCTTTCACTCATGCCTTCCTTGAAGATAACATTAAGCCATCTACCTACTCCCATTTGCTCAATTCTTTTTAGATATCTTATGAGCGGCACCATAGCAATTGCTCCGATGGGAGTTACTCTTGTTTCACTCAACATTATCTCATAAGGTACCAAAACTGTTATTTTGGACTTGCTCATGATCAAGCGTTTTTGGATTTTCTCAATTTGCTTCCATTTTGAGACAAGGGTGCTGCTAGCCCATAATTCACACCCATATAGCATCACTGAACAAACTAGGAGTCCAAAAAGCACTTTAATCATTTTCCAATCCCATAACTCTGCCTCTCTACATCTGTCTTGAAGAGCATATAATGTTTTCCACCCTCCTAAGATTCTCTTCTTTCTGCAATCCTCCCAATTAAGTTTGTTATTGAAAACAATCCCGAGGTATTTGTACTCATTTACTTCTTCAAGAATGTTTCCTTCAAAGAAGAACATATGCTCACTATGCTTCCTTTTATTAGAGAAAATCATTATTTTGGTCGTGCTAATATTGACTTGCATCTCCACTGCTCTACAAAAATGTTCAAGGGAATATAGGTGCATCTGGAATCCATGGGTCGATTTAGAAATCAATACAAGACCATCAGCGTATAAAAGAAGCTTTATCACTAACTCCCCCAACCGAACACCATCCCCACCTTGAAAATTTAGCCACTCTTCTAGTTTATGAATATATAAACCAAAAAGAGTATGGGATAAAGGGCAACCTTGCTTGACTCCAATATCATTTCTAAAGCTTTCTGAAATACCCGATAAGATTCTAATTTTGACTTTCACCTCTTCATAAATTCTATGGACAACAGCTCTATAAGGCAAAGGAATTTCAAGTTCTTCCATTCTACGCCACAACTTATCTCTAGCGACTATGTCAAACGCCTTTTTAAAGTCAACAAAATAGCATAATACTTCTTCTTTACCCCCCCAAACCTTTTCAATAATTTGTCTCAACGTGATGCCATGATCCACTATAGAATGCGTCGGCCTAAAACCCGCTTGTCCTTTTGCCCTCTTTTCTTTTACTTCTACCCACTCACTGATTCTATTTTCTACCATGTTGCCGAAAAGCTTTGCAAACAAAGGATTGAACATAATAGTTCTATAATTGGAAGGATTATTAATGTCACCACTTTTAAAAAGGGGTATTGCTAGGCTAGTTGTCCAGTCTCTTGGGAATCATTGTTGAATGATGTTGAATATTCCATGATGTGCGATGCAAGAGTGTTCATTCCCCATTTTAGATACTCTTCTTGAAGTTCAACCAAGTCTTTTCCCTTTTCCTGTTTTCAGCTTCTTAATTCCAATCTCCACCTCCTGTAGCGTGAAGAGATTTGTAGTTGTGTTGAGCCCCAGGGGAGGCTCAGCCTCTGATTCTTTCTCATAGAGTTACCTTGCATATTCAAACCATTGATTGGTTGTAATATTATTTTTGATTTTCTTCTTCCTTGGTTGAAGTTCCTGCCAGAAAAGCTTTGGGTTATTCTTGCCTAGATATATTAACTCTTCTCGCCTTGTTTGCATGAACTCATATTTTTTCCTTTTCAGTATCTGCTTATACAAATTTACATTCATTTTCTCCTTGCATGTATTTTTCAAGGTTCTCCTTGTCGTTTTGCATTTCTCATCAAACCAAGCATTTACAGGAACTCTTGAAGCTTTAGAAACCAGTTTTCTCCTTTTGAATAGGGTTTTTGTGATTTTATGAAATATCACCGAATATTTTTTATAGTATTTACAAATGTAAGGTTGAGATTTATATGTTTTTTTTTTGTTTTTTAATTAAATTGATTAATTTAAAAAATTATGGTATATGAACAAGTTTCATATCAAAGAGTTATGGTTTTTGGATATATGATACTAATAAATCATGATATTGGCCCATAATAGTAAAACCTATTTATAGATTAAGAATCCCTATGGTAAAAAGGAGGTAGATTTCTAGAGTTAAAAATCTTGTTACATGATTTTTTAAATGCATATATATAATTTAATTTATATATTAATTCTTTTTATAATTAGCAATACTAATAATTTAAAATAAATTTAATTTAGTTACTTTTTATGACATTTTTAAATTTAGCAAGATGGGATGTATCATGAAGTAAGTGCTTTCATGTTTATCATGTTGGTCATTGTTTATCAACAATTTAATTTATATGATTGCTTTAGTTTATACATTTAAAATAGTAAGTGTGGGTTTTATTACAAACTTGAGCTACAACTAATTATATTTTAGATTTTGTTATCATTTTCAAATAATAAAATAAAAATATTATGTTTTGTGACAAATATATAAAATAGTAAAAGGTATTGATGTGGAGTTAATTAAAGGGATAGGGGACTTCAAAATTATTACAAACCACATGATTTATTATTCAAAGTTAGGATTTATTGTAAGACAATAACGATGAAATGATGTGTTAATTTTGGCTTAACTCTAAAAGAGGGAAGGCTTATGGTTAATGACATATTAAATCAATAATCCATCCTTTAAGGAATAAATAGTACTAAGCCACATTTAGAGCTATTAATGTCATATGGAAAGCAACCTTGGACTAAAAAATGGTCACATAGCTCGATATCTAGGATATAATCAATTATGAGAAGGGATGGGAGACCCTCATTTGCATGCTATTTTCCTTGAACTTGCATGCTTATTTCCCTTGAACTTGCATGCTTATCACATTGTCTTGTATGTCTATGGTGCCTATTGTGGTAATGGTATTTATAACACATGTCCATTTATTAAAAATCGAGAATTATATATATAACCAAATTTTACATAAGGGATGTCAAAATATAGATCTTGATTCAAATTTATTAACTAAGTATCCATTTTTCTATTCCAAACTCCTACCCTTAGACTACCTTCAGAAATGAAAATATAAAAATTTCCTCCTCAAAACATCTCAAACCTTCTTTCTAAGGTTGCCATCATCTTCTACTAATTGAGAACTTTTCAATGATATAAATTTCACCAAAATCTATTCTTTTAACACAAACTTGTGGCCCTCAGAAGATTCTCTTTTTGTGCCATGTCAAAATCCATACAATTCACATGTGGTTTCATGTGGTAGCCCTACCCACATGCCATCACCATCCTGCACTAGTTTTCCAAGTTAATATTGAGATACAAGATTTTATTTAATCGTCCCAGTAGCTATTTCAGGTTTTCTCAAATTCTAGTCATTTGACATTTTTCAAATTATTTGGATTTGAGATTTTATTTTTCCACCAATTATTATTTCCATTTCTTCTATATTTTTGGATTTCCACTACATCAATGAGTAAAATTTCTGGATATATGGATATGAAGTCACTCGTCATGACAACTACCATCTCAACCATCATGTCGGCATGCCACGTCCTCTTAACCCATCCTCCTTTCCATGTCAACATGACACATCAACCTACCACATCAACATGGCACACCATCTTACTCACCTTAGATATCTAGGGTTCACCTATGTGGAATCCATGTGATATATGCAATCTACCCCATTGGCATCTAAATATGGGTTTTTCTAGAAAACGACAATTTCAATAAGTTCATTTTTTTTGGAATTCTAGATCCAGATAAATAGAGAAGTCCTAAATCTTTTGCATATCTAGATGTTATCAATATAAGGAAAATAATCCTAGCAATGGATGGAAAGAGCCAACTATCTAATTCTATATATTTTCGATAATTGAATTTTCTCAAGTGTTAGGATTTTTTTTGGATGAATGATGGAAAGGGTATGTTGACATATTCCACTCTTACGATTCATTTATGCAAGGTTTCAAGGTTGAGGTTCTAACTCTCTGGACTTTTCATTGTCCAGAATTTTCGAAAGTCTCATTTTAATTGGTTTTTCTGAATGCCCGATTATCTAGATGTCCTTATAATAAGGAAATTTTCTCCTTGCAAACCTTCCACCCGTTATCCCCTTTTCTCCTCTATCTATTAGTCACAACCACAACCAACCCATGTGACTAGGTCTTATGGCCAATATTTCAATCCTAAAACTAACAAAGTTTTAATCTTCCAATTCTTTTGGCTAACGCGTCAGTTTTCAGTATAAAAAGGATTCACTGAATTATCTAAGACTCAGTGTCCAATTAAATGCATGAATCAAATTACACTTTTATAAAAAAATATCACACCAATAAGAATTGGACATGAAACAGAATAATTTAACAAAACAAGGGCTCAATATGCTTTCAAATAGTATTATCATCAAATCATAAGAAAGAAATAGAGAATTTTATATCTCTAAAAACTACCAAAAATGTGATTATCTAGTTTTTAAAAGAGGTACCATACCATAAAAGAGAATAACCTTGTAACGACATATTAAAATAGTTATTCTATTTCCTCAATTTCATAGAAGTTACAAGGAAAAAATACAAACTTATATAACATGCATAACTTCCAAAAAAATACCTTAACTTTCACATGTTCAATAATTCAAAATACAATAAAATTTCCACCTTTTTACCCATGACATATTCAAAATCTATGACTAAATTAATGTAAAGCATGAAAAAATATAGAAATATAAACTTATCCATATAAAATGAAGATGATTAGTAAAACCAAGTAGACCAAATGATTTCCACCTCAACATAGGTAGTTCACTATATAACTCCACCCATTATCTATGCTGTGATACCACCAAGGTGAATTAGGAACAATTATTACGGGTTCAATCTATAAATAATTCAACCAGATAATTCCCATTACTAATTTTTTTAAGAACTAGAGAAACTTAAGGAACCCACATGTTATTTATCTCTCATAACACAAGAGGGTTTCCTTCTTTTACTCTCGGTCCCTTAAAAGTGTCTTATATTAATGCTTTTCAGTGAATATATAGAAAGGTCCAATTGATGTCACAAAACTTCATTACATATTTTATGGTCAGTTATGGCTCTTAAACAATAATATGGCTTAGTTTTGTGGCTAGTAAAAACTATATGTTCATGGAACTTTGTTTTCTGCTCTTCTCCTCTCTAAAAATTCTCTTCTTTTCCCTTTCTCCTAACCTCCTTCCTCCTATTCAAAATTTTCCCATCGATTCCCCTCTAATAAGAAGTTTCACCGGCTACTTCTTGTTGTTCCAAGATGTAGATGAGATGTAGAAAATCCACATAGATTCAACTGACATTGTAATATGCTAAAACAAAATACTTGAATCTATTCTAGAAATTATGGAAACCAATTATGATTGCACAATCACATGAACAAGAAAGATAAAGAATTTCAATCGCACAACACAAAGATTTATCTGGGGAAAGCCTCAACTAAAAACCTCGCTATCTGTATATTGCATTAAGTTAAGAATATGAAACAATACAATGCTTCTCTTGGGCTTGAGAGATCTCTGCACTATCTTTGACTGTCTTTCCCTGATCCCAGCAAGTTTGGTCCAATGCTTAACCAAAAACTCACCTCTGGGTTGCTCAGCCTTTCTTACACATTCATGAGGGAATTGAACTCCTATTAATTAGGAAATTCCCAAGAATTGATTTCACAATTCATCTAAGGCGTCCTACGGACCTCATGCATGACCTGTACAATTTTCTAATAGTATAAATGATAGTCTACTTCCCTTTAACTCCAATCTCAACTAAGCCTTCCTAAGAACTGACATGTAACAACTATTTATAGTGAATTATCAGTTATTTGATTGATCATTTCATGTGAATTAAATTGATTTTAACTCAAATAATTAAGTTAAACCATTACAACTCAAAATAAATTACAAATGGACCCTCTAAAACTTAGAGTGAACTCTACATGCTTCCAGTTTGACCCTCAACTCGAATTTACTGAGCTAACTGAGTCTTCCCAACTCAGTTAACTCGTACAAATTGTCATGTAATGTGGAATTATAATTTCCTTCTAATTTAATTAAGGGAAAAATAAATTAGAAGCCTCTTCTTGTTGTCAATTTCAACATGAGATAGCTTGTTATAGTATATGAGTGATGGATTAACTATAAGAAATTGTTTTCTCCGCTACTCATATATTTAATAAGGTGAATATGATAAGGTAATTCAAATGTGAAGAATATAAAGAAATCACTATACCTATTTACACATCCCCACTAGTGGTATCATAGTCCCTATAAGTAATTATGTCTACTAGTCTTGGTCATCATCATTTTATTTATTGTAAAAATAAAAATGTTTACATTGTTCACAATACCATAGTATATCTGTATCTCTATGTCATTATAACCATTTTAGCAGCAAATAAAAATATCCATCCATACTTTTAAACAAATTTAGTTACAAAATTTCATATTATAGTATTGTTGTTCAAGACAAGGTTGTTGGGAAGCGTCCACCCCCCCTTGACCCCGCTCCCAAAATGCGCTCCGTTCGGGAGAGTTTTGGGAGCGTTCGGGAGCGCGCTTCCGAAAATGCTCCCGAACAGAGTGCATTTTGGGAGCGGGGTCGAGGTGGGGTAGACGCTTCCCAACAACCTTGTGTTGAACAACAACACTATAATATCCCGAAAACGCTCCCAAACGCTCCCCTCGGGGAGCGTTTTCAGGAGCGCGCTCCTGAGCCTGAAAAAATGCTCCTTGGTTTCTAAGGAGTGGTTCAGGGAGCGCTCAGGAGCGAATGGGAAAAAAACGCTCCCCGATGTGCAGAAAAAAATCAACGGTGATTTTTTTGGACGGAGGGGGGTGTGGGCATTAAAAACCCCTCCCCTCCTCATTTGTATTATTGTTTGTCAAGAGAGCAAGAGAGAGAAAGTTCCAAGGAGAGGATCAAGGAGAGAGCAAGCAGAGAATAAGGAGAGAAGAGAGGAGAGAGCAAGCTACAAGAGAGAAAGAGGAGAGAACAAGGAGCTTGGAGAGAGAAACAAGGAGGATTGAAGGATTCAGGGCAAAGAGGTAGGAGTCAAGACTCTCTAATCTAGTTCTTTTTTCTATGTTGCATTTTTAAGTTGTTCAAAAATGAAAATTTGAATTTTTTTCTCTATTTTGCATTTTAATGTGTTGAAAAGTGAAAAATTGATTTGTTTTTTTCTATGTTGCATTTTTTCCTATTCCCATTTGGCATTCCTCCATTTTTTTGCAGGCTAAAAACTTGAAACTTGAAACTTGAAACATCATGGCTATATGGCTTTAGGTTTTCTTCATGTTGGTTCCTTTCTTTGTAATAATGGTGTTAGAGAGTAGAATAAAGAGGCCCATTCGAGAGGAGGGGGATGAAGAAGTGGGTTATAGTGGAATTGAAGAAAATCCTCAAGAGGAGTATGTTAAGGAGGAAGGGGAAAGTGGAGAACATGAGGCCATAGAGACACCAACTAAACATGACCAAAGTCAAACACCATTGTGGAAATATGTTCAGAGGCAGGAAGGAGGGAAAGTTGGTGGAACCACTAAATTTCTTTGCCCCCATTGCAATAAAGAATACACAGGTTCATACACCCATGCCAGAAGGCACCTTTGTGGGAAAAGGCCATGGGATGGAGATAAAAATATAGGAATCAAAATTTGTGTAAGTGTGCTAACAATAGATAGAGAGAAATATAGAAAGGAAGAGGAGGCTTCCCCACAAAAATCTGAAAGATCTAGGGGTTTCATTGATTCTTATGCACCATCAGGTCCATCACATCATGGAAAAAGAAGTCCATCAACTTCCACCCATGGTAGTGGATATGGAGGCACACCTAGACCAAACATCTCCTTAAGGTGTAGAACCATATCCGATTTCCTTGAAAAAGAGTCTAGGAGTGATGTGGATTCAAAAATATTTCAGTTTCTCTATGCATGTGGGGTACCATTCAGTGTTCTTCGCTGACCTTATTGGCATGAAATGGTTTCTGCCATTAATGGTGCACCCAAAGGATACAAGAGCCCCAGGTATGACAAGGCCAGAACTGTGGGACTTGATCATGAAAAATCTAAAATAACTCATTCTTTGAATAGAATGACAAGTTCTTGGAATGAGCATGGGGTTTCCATTGTATCTGATGGATGGAAAAATGTAAAAGGAAAGCCATTGATAAGTGGTCTTGATGTGTCTGTTAGTAGCTCAATATTCCTTTCAACATATGATTATTCATATAAATTCAAGACCGTCATTAACATTGTAGAACCATTACTTGAAACAATTGAAAGTATTGGGCCATACAATGTCGTCCAAGTCATCATTGATAATGTTGTTAATTGTAAGGCAACGAGAGAAAATATTTAGGATAAATACCCCAACATATATTGGTATGGGTGTTTGGTTCACACAATGAACCTTTTGATGCATGATATAATTAAAAAAAAAAAACCTCAATACAAATGGCTTGGTGATTTGTATAAGAGAGGTAAAAAAATGATTAAATTTATTACAAATCATAGAAATGCCCATGGGCTTTTCTGTACTAACTCAAAATTGGAGTTGTTGAAGATAGCAAAGACTATATTTTCTAGCTATTACCTCACCTTCAAGTGCCTTCTGAAGGTAAGAGAGTCATTGGCAGCCATGGTTTCAAGTCCACACTGGCAGGTATTAAAGGACAGGGTAGCAACAATAGTTGATAGGCTAGGTTTTGAACAGGTGGCGGAGACCGCTCTTGATCCTTTGTTTTGGGCATGTGTGAGGGAAATTTTGAATTTCACCAAGCCCATTTATCACATGATTTGCTTTTCAGATATAGATAAACCAGTGATTGGGGAGGTGTATGAGTAGATGGATAGCATGTTGGGGCAAATAAAAAATGTTGTTAAGGAAAATGATCCCAACTTGTATTCAATGATTCATGACTGTGTGTGTGCACGGTGGAATAAAATTAATGTTCCACTACATGCCTTGGCATATTATGCCAAAATACTACTCTCCATCTTGGTTGGGCCAACCTGCACCTGGAGGTGGGGTTAGGATCAAACCTCACACAGATGCAGAGGTACAAGAGGGATACATGAAAGCATTAGACAAGTTGGTCCCCGACAGGGAGGAGTGTGCTAGATTGCACCTTGAATTAGGCAGATACTTCAGTTGCACTAGTAAATTTGGTTCTTTCCATGCAATGGAAGATATAGACAGATTTTATGCTCTCACACGGTGGGAAGCATATGATGGCATGGGAATTTTTCCAAAGTTGGCAAAAGAATTTCTCTCACAAGTTGTAAATACTTCTTTTGCATAGAGGTGTTGGAGCACCTACAGCTTCATACATAATGTTAGAACAAACGGGTTGAATGAAAACTGATCAGAAAGCTTGGTTTATGTGCACTACAACTTGAGGTTGTTGAGTCATTATTGTGATCGGGCTAATGAGGATAAAACATATAAAGTTTGGGACAACAACCCAGAGAACGATAATTTGTAGGACGACACTGTACATATGGAATAATTGGAAGCAGAAATTTTGAGGGATGATGATGAAGCAACAACAGCCATGCCACTGCCACACCTAGGGCCAGTCCCACCGTCCATAGCAGTGCAAGTTCTAGTGCCAGTGTTCGATTTCCAACTATTGTTCCTTTGCATATTCAACCTCCACCTACATCCTCACGTGGCCCTCTGCCTTCTAGTTATGGTCGTGTTACTCAGGAGACTACTAGAAGACCACCATTGTCGTGTGGTTCTCACAAATTAGACATTTCTCGTGGGCATGTCAAGGGGCTAGCCAATAGATAAAATAGATTTACAGTTTGCTAGTCTTTTCTATTTTCTAGTAGTTTTTAACTTTTTTTAACTGTTGAACAGTTGAAACTTGAATCTTTCATATTTATTGTGATAATTTTTGTAAACAATATATGACAATTTAAGTTTGAAGTTTGAATTTGAAAGGTGAAACTTTGAAGTTGGCATTTATAAGTTTATAAGCCATTATGAATTATGAATATGATGCTTCATGAAAGTTGAAGTTGTTTCATTTCATTTCATTTCACGTTAAATATTATTTGTTGTAATGGTTATTGGTTACACTTAGCTTACAA
Source organism: Pinus albicaulis (assembly GCA_034641835.2). Lineage (NCBI taxonomy): Eukaryota > Viridiplantae > Streptophyta > Pinopsida > Pinales > Pinaceae > Pinus > Pinus albicaulis. The sequence goes on from CM076573.1 coordinate 826,563,085, forward strand.
GTACAACTATGGTTATCAATGAATCAATGATGATAAATGTTATATATTGAATTTTGAAAGATTGAAGCTTTAAGATTGATGAATCATGAGACTCAAGAGTCAATATGTTGTATGTTTCTAACTTGTGGGCGTGGTTGATGAAGATTATAACTTCTAGATGATTGATGTTATATGGCTCAATCTATGTTTTTATGTTTTTTATGTCTAATTCATCATTCCACGTGCTTTTGTTGACATGTATGCATCAATATAGGTTCTAAACATGGAGAAGAATAAGAAGAATATGCATTTGCATAAATATAACATGGATGTCCTAGAGGTTTTTATGTGATGTATAAAAAAAGGACTCCATGTATTTCCCCACTATGTTGTTTCCTAATTTCATTTGTATAAATATGATGTGGATGTCCTAGAGGTTTTTATGTGAAGTTTAAAAACATGGACTCCAATAGTCCTAGGTCCTTAAAAAACATATATTAAAAGTTATTGTTGGCAAAAATGACATAGTGGAAAAGGTTTTTATGTGATGTATAAAAAGGGACTCCATGTGAAAGTCCTTTTAGTTAAAAAACATATGTTAAAAGTTATTGTTGGCAAAAATTACATAGTGGAAAAGGTTTTTATGTGATGTATAAAAAGGGACTCCATGTGAAGGTCCTTTTAGTTAAAAAAACATACTTCAAAATTTATTGTTGACAAAAATGACATAGTGGAAAAGGTTTGCACGTGGTTTATACACGTGCAAATGTTTAAGTAAAAACTTCAAAATCACCATCAACATACTGTCATCATCATCAAAGTAGCTGAGCATCAACAGTGTTATATGTCTAGTTGCCCACAATGAATGCAATGAATGTGGGATTATGGGCTCTTAAATTTTCTCTTAACAAGAAGATGGAGTATCAGTCACTCCTCTCACTGATCTGTTTTCACGCCCCTTCATTGGTCGGGAATCGATAGACATCTTAAAATCGAGATAAATTCAGTGATGGATTATTTATTGGAGCGAAAAAGACAATGTTGATAATTATCTCAACTCTTGGACTACAGGATAGACAATGTTGATAGTTATCCTGGATAGACAATGTTGATAATTATCTCAACTCTTGGACTACAGGTGTATACTTTATCTCTTTCCGGCCTCCCACATTGACTCTTTCCAAATGAGAAATTTATGGAAGATGCTGACATTAAGGTTTCCGTAGATTAAGGTAGGATGAATTTTAATTAAGTGTACAGTTTAGGTTGGAAAATGGTTTTTGGAAATTTAATATAATTATATTTTGAAACAAGGTTTTTGGAATTTTAATATAATTATTTATAATTTTTAGATAGATGATATGGATTTAATTTATTATAAAATATTTTTAGTAGTATTCACAAATCAAAGGTTGAGATTTATCTCCAAAATAATTGTGTGGCTTTTGTTTTTTTAATTAATTGATTAATTTAAAAGAATGACATATGAATAATACTTAGTCTAAAAAATCTAGAAATTTCGACAAGATTATGAAAAATTCTGGCAGAAATTTTTGAAAATCTAGGTTATAGGTGTCAAACTTCAGGATTTTGGGTGCCTCAGGGGTTTTTGATGGTAATGAATCCATTTCCACCATAAAAAAAAAACATTCAAACACTCCAACTACCTGATTTTTTGAAAAACAATTTACCAGATTTCATCAAAAATTTGTCGTCCAGGCTATTTTGTTGCGTCTATAGACAACTCCTATGAATAAGTGTCGTATACAATGAGTTATGGTTTTTGGGCATGTGGTACTCATAAACCATGGCATTGTAATAAAACATATTTCTAGATTAAGAATCTTCGTGATAAAGTGAGGTGAATCTCTAGAGTTAAGAATCTTCTTACATGCTTTTCTAAATGCATATATGTTTAATTTATATATTAATATTTTTACAATTAATAATAATAATAATAATTTAAAGTATAGTTAATTTTTATGGATTTTTTAAATTTTAGCAAGATGAAATGTATCATAAAGTAACTGTTTTGATTCCCTCATTGGGGTGTCATGTCAAGTGGACAATTGGAGGCGTTAAAGGCAGGGGAGTCAGGTAGACCTCCACGCGCCATATGCGCACATTAACGGTTCCTCACACGCTCGGGTTGTGGTGCCTTGGTACATACACTGTGTTTCCGACATCTAATTATTATCTAGGCTTATGGGCAGTGTGGGCACTATATGCAATGGTTGGGCGATGGTGAGAGCGGGGTGGGCGAGAACACCTTGTGTTTCGATGTTCGAACTCAAGCCAAGGCTTGAGGCTCCTGCGCAGGGTGAGGAATGTAATGGTGTGAGGGCATAAAAATGGCTCTAGTTTTGTATTAGGCCATGGGATCCGAGAAATTCTTCCCCTGCTGCAAATGGAGTCGGGACTGGTTTGGTATCTCCACTAATTTTGGTGGAAAGTGAGCCCAATTGGGTGTGTCTTTGTGCAAACTGCTGGTTCATTGTGGTGGTGTTGTCTTGGAGCTCGTGGATGTGGCCGGTGAGCGTTGTTGGTTCAAGATCGGGTGTAGCTCGGGGGTCTTGGATTCCTGGTGCACGTCTTCTGACTGCGTCATTCACGTTGACAGTGGGAGCATGAAGTTGGTGACTAGGCCAACCTCCTGCTATCGAGAGTTGGCCAACATCTAGGGTCGGGTAGCGGTGTTGGCAAACAAACTTTCAGTTTTAATTGGGTTGCGGTTTCCTGTGCTTGCGAGGCGCCTCATAGCCTCCACTCAGAGTGGGGTGGCACGATAGGTTGTATGTTGCGACAATGTGGTCGATCGCGAAGGGGTTCTCTTGGGTGTGGTTTGGAGGACAGACAGTTGAACGACGAGCCCAACTCCAACTTGGTGTCTACGGAAAGTCAACATTCAGTGGCGGTGATGATGGTCTCTCGAGCCTATTCTGTGGGCTAGATGGAAGCCTTGGTCACCCTGGACATGATTGCAGCTCAACTACAACACATACAACTCAACTTGGAAAACATATGGGAACAAAGGTATGAAGAGGGAAATGAGCTTATTGCCTGCATTAATGACATTCAAAAACTGCAGAATGAAACTCTAGATGCTCTGGAGAGTCTTTGACGCTAGCTTCAGTGCTCCCATGACCACCTCCGAGCTCTGGAAATTGAAGTTGAACACATTGAATTTCATGTTCACAATTGTGCAGGCCTCTTCCCTGCACCTTCAGTATTTCCTTCCAATCCCCCTCCATGATGTATTTCTCTGCACCTCTTTTTTCCATTTTTGTGCCGGTAAAAACCATAGACACCTATTGTCTTGGCTCTCTTTAAGACTTTATGTATTGTAGGAATTTGGACTTTTATTTTTCGAAGCCTGTAATGATTAGTTATAATGAAGACCTGTTGTATCTTATTCTATCTTTCAAAATTATAATATAATGAAGCTTGTGACTGACAAAAAATAAAATAATTATTTTGATAATTATCAATTGACGTTTATAATATTTTATCAACCACTTAGTTTAGATGATTAAGTTAATTTATATATTTAGGATAATAAGAGTGAGATTTACTACGATCTTGAGTTATAATTATATTTCTGAATATATTATCATTTTTAAATAACAAAGTAAAAGTAATTACATTTCTGAATATGTTATCATTTTTAAATAACAAAGTAAAGGTATTATGTTTAGTGACAAAGATTTAAAATAGTAAAAACTATTGATGTGAAGTTGATTAAAGGGATATTAGGATACTTCAAAATTATTACAAACCAAATGATTTAATATTGGGATACAATTTACTACCTTTAATTCTGAACTCGAAATCAAGTAAACAAGAAGTGAGTTACGTTTACAATATTAGTTTTTATCATTTCCTACAAGAAAATAATGGAGAAATTGACGCGTGGGTTAATTTCGGCTTAACTCCAAAAGAGGAAAGGCTTACGGTTAATGACACATTAAATCAGTGATCCAACCCATAATGAATAATGAATCAATAGTACTAAGACACATTAAATCAATAATCCAACCCCATAATGGATGAATAATACATTTATAATTATTAATGTCATATGGAAAGCAACCTTGAACTCACATGGTCGCATAGCTCAAAATTTAGGAGACAATCAATAATGAGAAAGGTTGGGAGACCCTCGTTTACATTCTCTTTGCCTTGAACTTGCATGCTTATCTCTTATTGTCTCGTATGTCTATGGTGCTTAATGGGAGAATGGTATTGGTAATATATGCTTTTATATATATATATAATCAAATTTGAGATAAGAAATGATAATATATAGATTTAAAATTTTTAACTAATTATCTATTTTTTTATTCCAAATTTTTATTTTTAAGTACTTTAAGAACTAAAAATATCAAAATTTTCTCTAGCTCAAATTTCATTTCCAAAGTTATCATCATCTTTTACTTATTGAGAAATTTTCAATGATATAAATATTATTAAAATCCAAGTTTTCGACACAAAGTTATGACTCTTAGAAGATTCTCTTTTTGTGTCATGTCAGCATTCGTACAATTGACATGTGGTAGTCCTACCCACATACCATCACCATCCTACATAGTTTTTCCAAGTCAATATCAAGGTCCATGATTTTATTTAACCATCCCTATAGCTATTTCAAGGCTTTTTAGATTCTAGTTGTTCAACCTTTCTAAATTAGCTAGATATGATATCTTATTTTTTCGCTAGCGATTATTTCCATTTATTCTATATTTTTGGATTTCCACTATGTAAACAAGTCAAATTTTTGGATCTAGATACGAATTCACTCACTATAGAAACTGCCATCTCATCCATCACGTCAACATGCCACACCATCTTGACCTATCCTCCTTTCCTTGCCATGTCAACATGAGACATCAACTTACCACATTAACATGACACATCCTCCTCCTCACCTTAGTTATCTAGGTTTTACCTATGTGGAATCCATGTGATCCATGCAATCTACTCCATTGGCATCAAGATTTGGGTTTTTCTAGAAAAAGACAATTTCAAGAAGTTTCAACTTTTTGGAATTATGGATCTGGGTTGTTGACACCTAATCATTGAGATTGTTGAATATGTAAAATAGTGTAAATACAAAATAAGGAGAGCTCAAATATGAAGAGACACTTAGGAGATGAAGTCCAAGAGTCTCTTTCTCCATGTATATATCTATAATAAGCCTTAATGCAAAATCACAATTCAGTTTTGTGGAATTACCTCCTAGCCTAACATAGTATCAGAGCCAACTCTATTTTTAGCTCTTCTATCTACCCTTATAACTCCCTCTTGTCTACGTTATGCCCATTTTGCAGAACTAAAACCTCCACCATTGATCCATTGAATCTTATTGAAGGAGGTAGCGTTGAAGGGAGATGGTATGATGATGAGATCGGGTTATTTCTGCACTTAATTGTGCAATGAGGTTTGTCTAGTGTGAATACATCAATGCATTAATATGTTTTTTGTTCTTTGCAACCTATGAATGGTATTTTATGTTGCATATGAATGGATTTTATGGTGCGATTATGCCTATGTTTCATAGTTAATACAACACAGTTTGGGTGACTATCCCTCTCGGTATCGTGTTACTCCTCCCATCGATCCAGTCACCCATACTACTGGAAAGTCAGGCTCACTCTCGTCCCCTCCACCATTCGGCCCATAATCCTACACAGTCGGACCATACTCACAGCCGACCCCTCCCATCAGTGTTGGTGCTCACTGCCTTTACTCCTGATTAATAAATACTACCTAACGCAACTGAGATATCCACACTCACCTCGCTCCATATTATAATCTAGCCTCGGGTGTTTCTCCTCATGTTCCTCCCTTGACATCATGACTGTATACCATATATAATATGCCATACCACCGGAACCTTGGTTCGACTCCCTGTTATAACGATTCCACCTTCCGGCATCGTGAATGTATACATATATAATACGCCATGTTTTACTACCTTGGCTCCCCCATACCACGAAAATATATATAATATACCACAACGGTTAATACTCCCCTCCCCTGTCATTAATGCATACAATATACCACCAATACCATACATCTCTTCCCCATATACACCCTTCCTCATAAACACCCTCCCCCATACACTCCCTAACCCACATATTACCTTTGTCATATATTACTAATCAGAATTCTATTTTTCACAATATTTCTACTGGAGTGTAGTTTTTTTTACACCCGAAGTGATTTTTTTTTATATATTGGCAGCACAGTGCATTTTACACAGTACACATAATTTTTAAAAATGAATTCACAAGATTCTTCTATAGGAAGAGGTGGCCGAAGACAAAGAATAAGAAGAAATTTTAGAGGCAAGGGGGACAAAAATATGATCTTCATTGCATACGTTGCAATAGACATGGACATGATGCATCCACATGTAAGTTGCTTTGGGACATAATTGGGCAGGAAATTATAAATGAAGCCAAAGGTAAAACCCATGACAAAGAGAAAGGTAAAGCACCCGAATTTTCTCATTATGTTGTAGCACATTGAAATATTGGAGTAAATGAAGACTTGTTCAATGCTTCACTTGATTCATGGAAAGATGATTGGTTGCTTGATTCAAGAGAAACTTGCCACATGAATTTTAGAAGAGATTTTTTTGAATAATTTACTAAATTTTTTTATGGAGCAGTATACTTTGTAGATAAGTCAAAACTCAAGCCATCGAGGCTTGGCACCATCAAGCTTAAATTTCTTGGTCTTCTAGACTTTCTTCTACATGATTTTATATACCTCCTGGAGTTGAGGAGATTTTTTGTTTTCTTTGGTCCACATCCACCGGCAAGGACACTCCATTCATATATTTGATGGAAATTTTGAGGTCAGAAAATCATCAGATCACTTGCTTGTCATGACGGGGAAAGAAGAAGAAAGGCTTATGAAGTTGCAAGGTACCTTTGCTCGTGCACAAAAAATTGTATACAGTTATCACTATGATTAAGGTACATTTCCATCAAGTCTTTTATGGCATGCTAAATATGGACACTTGAATTATGAGAGCTTTCGTATGTTGAAGAAAAGTTGTGTTACTGGTTTGCCTACAATTCCTAGGAAACTTAAGCAATGTGATGCTTGTATTCTAGGAAAGCACAGAGAACAGTATTTTCATGGTTCACATTCCAGAGGACATAGAAAAATTGAACTCATTCATTCATATTTATGTGGCCCAATGCATTTTCCTTCTGCAAATGGTAATAAATTTTATGATGGCATTCATTGATGATTACACTAGAGTGTGTTGGGTTTATTTATTAAAGAACAAATCTGATGTTTTTCAAACATTCAATAACTTTCATGCATGGATTGAAAATTATGCAAAATATCATATTTTCTCTATTTGCACTGATAATGTAAAAGAATAAACTTCAAATGAATTTTAAAACTATCTTCACCAGCATGGGATCAAACATCAAACAACCGTGCCTATAATCCCCAACATAACGAAGCAGCTGAAATAATGAACATGACAATCTTAAATATGGTACATTCCATGATGTTTTTCAAGAATTTTAAACTGATGTTTTGGGTTGATGCAGTTGTATGTGCTTTGTACATAAAGAATAGGTTTCCTTCTAATGCTATTAGAAACAAAACTCCTTATGAAATGTGTTATGGCCACATTCCTTTGGTAAATCATCTCAGGGTATTTCGTTACACCTGTTATGCCTTGATACATAAGGAACAAAAAAAAACTCGGTGCAAGGAGTCGTAAGTGTATCTTCGTGGGGTATTCAAATACCTCCAAAGCATATCGTCTCTATGATGAAGTTAGTAAGAATTTTGTAGTATTTAGGGATGTGATCTTTCTTGAAAATTCCATGGCTGACGATGTTGTTGAACGACAACTTGATCGCTTGGATAGATTCATACTTGAAAATTTGTTTCAAGAATTTTATAATCAATCTTGAAGGGGTGATTCCTATACTAGATCAATCTTTGGAATCTTCTTCTGAAGCACTCTCTCCCCCACATGAAGCTCCAACCATTGATGACACTTTGAGTGATGTGATTGACAGAATTGGGAGGCTAAATCTCGATTCAGCCTCAACTCATTCAACTGAGCAGCCTATCCTCCAATATGGATAACATATACACTTGAAAATTTTTGTCCTGATGAGGTTGGAAAGACAGGAACAAGAAGTACAACCAGGAAAAATGGAGGTAATGTAGATGATTATGATTCACCTATTAATATGAATGTTTCTTATGATTGTGAACTAAATTTGTCTACATATTTTGAACCAACTTCCTTCAAAGAGGCTGCTTCTCATGATGAATGGAAAGAAGCGATGCATAAGGAATATGATGCCTTGATAAATAATGGCACCTAGAAGCTGGTTGATCATCCATTGGGAACCAAACCAATTGGCTGCAAGTGGGTTTACAAGAACAAGTATAAATTTGATGGCTCATTTGACAAGCACAAAGCCAGGCTTGTGGCAAAAGGTTTTGCACAGAATGAAGGGGTCGACTATGAGGAGAATTTTTCACCCACAACAAAATGGGATACCATCCGGACACTCTTTTTCTTGTCAGCTCAGAATGGTTGGAAAGTCTATCAAATGGATGTAAAAACTTCTTTCTTGAATGGAGATCTGAAAGAGAATATTTTTGTGTCCCATCCATAAGGATTTGTTGAGAAGGTCCAAGAACAAAAAGCATGCAAGATTGTAAAATCCTTGTATGGCCTCAAGCAATCACCGCGAGCCTAGTTGAGAAGTTATCTAAGAATCTTATGAAACTCAACTTAAAATACTATGATCTTGATGATGCAACTTTTTTTTTCAAGAAATTTGGAAAAGCAGTTTTATATATTGTGGTATATGTATATGACCTTTTGATGATAGGTGAGAGCTATATTGCATCCATAAAGAAGGAATTGATGAAATGTTTTGAAATGACTGACTTGGGATATGTTCACTACTATCTTGGTATTGAAGTAACTCAACATTTGAATTTTATATTCCTCTCTAAGAAGAAGTACATTGGAGATATATTTTACAGGTTTGGCATGGCTGAGTGCAATCCTTTGACTACTCCAATGGAACATAACGTGAAACTCACATCCATTAGAGTAAAATGATTTGAGGATGCAACAAAGTATAGACAAATTGTAGGAAGTCTCAACTGCCTGACTACTACCAGACCAGACATTTCATTTGTTGTTGGAATCCTCTCTAGGTTTGTGTAAAAGACTTGTGATGGACATTGGTCCACTGCAAAAAGAGTTCTGAAGTACTTGAAGGGAACTCAATACTTTGTACTTAAGTATACACATGTGGGCGACTTTAGCTTGATTGGATATTATGGTTCCGATTTTGATGGAGATAAAGAAAATGGAGTTTCTACTTTAGGTTATAATATGAGTCTTGGATTAGGAATTGTCTCCTCGAGGTCACAGAAACAATCAGTTCTAGCAGATTCCACAACTTAGGTAGAATATGTGGTAGCATATGAAGCAATAAAGGAAATTGTGTGGAGCAGGAAAATTCTACAATATTTGCAAGTGAAACAAGTGCATTCAACTCCACTCATGATTTACATCACTTCTGTAATAAAGTTGGACAAGAACCCAAATTTCCATGATCAAACGAAGCACATCAATACAAAATACCATCTGATTTGAAATCATGTTGAGGCCAATACAGTCCATATACACCATTTTTCCACAAATGAATAGATTGCAGACATCTTCACCAAACTTCTTGGAAGAGAAAACTTTGAAAGATTCAAAATGATGCTTGGACACACTAACATCCTTCAGATTAAGTGGGGGATGTTGACACCTAATCATTGGGATTGGGCGAATATGTAAAATAGTGTAAATAGAAAATAAGGAGATCTAGAATATGAAGAGACATTGGGAGATGAAGCCCAAGAGTCTCTCCCTCCATGTATATATCTATGATCAACCTTAATGCAAAATCACAATTCATTTTTGTGGAGTTTCCTCCTAGCCTGACACGGGTAAACATAGAACTTGCAAATCCTATGGATATCTAGATGTTATCAATAAAAAAAAAATCCTAGCAATGGATGGAAAGAATGTGTTATCAGATTCTATATCTTTTTGATATTTGAATTTTTTCAAGTGATGGAAAACATTTTTGATAACTAATGGAAAGTGTTAGTCATCAGTATTTTTCACTTGTTGGTGATGACTAGTTGTAACAGCCAAGTTTTCTAGCAGCTGGTCTAAAAAATTGTCAAATTTTCCAGCTGGAAAACACCCATAAACATTTTTTCCCTCCTACCTTTTCAATCCACCCATGATGAGATGAAACCTCATTATCAAGCCCTATCTAGCCTCAACCATACTAGCTTGTCCATCATCTCCAAAGAAAACAATCCAAATCTGTCCAAAGAAGTCTCCCCTAAGTTAGGTAGTGGCGCTTTAGGCATTTCTCCCTTGGGAAACTATCCTAAAGCCAAAGAACCTCTATCTGCTACAGACCAGTCATAACAGACCTTCCCATTTTGAAAATAAAGTTGGTTACAACCCTAAGTCGTGCCACTAAAAAGCCCTAAAGTCTCAACAATGCACATGCCCTAGGTCAAAACTGATATTAGATGGTTTTACAGTGTTTCAATGGATCTTTCAAAGAGTAGAAATGTACCAGCATCCTAGAAGACAATATTTGGCTCAACATGAGAAGACAACTGCTTCTCATGTGATTTTGAGCCTGGGATGCAGCTACAGGGTAGAGATTTGTTTCATTAAGCTCCTGCGATCACAGTCAAAGCATGAAAAGGCAGTGAAAGGAAAAATAACACTATTAAAAGCTGATGAAATGGCATCACTGAGAAAAACATCCTTCATTTTATAAGTATAGGGTTTGAGGACTGAGAAAACCTCCATTTTTTAAGTAGAGGGTTGAAGACTGAGAGCGCCTCCTTCATCTATAAGCAGAGGGCCAAGGATAAAGTTTTATTTTAAGAATTGCACTGACTGTAAGGCAATTTTTTGGGTACAGTGAGACAACAACTAAGGGTTTCTGAAACAAAAATGATGATTAAAGGCAGAGGCAAAGCAGTGGAATTTTAAAATTTGTTTGCATGAGTTTCACTATTATTTGAATTACAAGGTGAAGCTAATGGGTTGATAATCATTGAAGAAATATTATTAAGTAGATGGCCAAAAGAGTCAAACAGTCTTGGTCTCAAACTAACTTCTGCCATCATGTATTAAGGAAACCACTATCAGTATGTTCATCAAACATTCTTCATTTGGTTGAGACAGAGGTTGAAAGGAAACCAGGAATTTGTCAAAGTAGGCCTCCTTCATCTATAAGTAGAGGGCCATGGCAGTGATTGATTTTAGGATTTTTCTCTGACTGAGAGACAAGTTTTGAGAACAATAGGAGACATTTGAAGGCTTATGAATAGAGAAATGATGTTAAAAACAAAGATAAAGCAGGGGTACTATAAAAATCCAAGAGGTTGTTTTTATCTCCTATCAGAGTTTTCTTTCAAAAGCAGTCTGGAGCCAAAATGAAGCAACCTTGCTGAGGTTAAGGGATGGGTTAAACACATGCCAAGGAAGTGATGATTGCTTTTCAAAAAGTTCTGTTATTCCTATTCATAAGGAATTTTCTCTCAATAACTCATCATAGTGGACAAGAAGAAAATTTGAGCTTAGTTTTCCCAAAGAGGCATTGCAAATAAACACATAGGTTCATAAATGTGCAAGAAGGATTATGGCATGTGTTTCAGATTCTGGAACAACATTCAAAACCAATAAAGCATGCCACTGTTACAAATGAAGGCCTGTTCCTTATAAAAATAGGTCAAAGATACCTTGCTGTTGCATTTTGAGTGAAGGAGAGGTTTTTAAAAGAAGTTCCCTTTTGATGGACAAATGATAGTAAAGCCCAGGTGAGTAAAACTGAGTTTCACCTCACAATCAAAGAGAACGGTCATTTGGAGAATGCATCTACAGTCACTATATGGATTTGAGCCAGGTTTCCCTCTAACAAGCAGATATAATCATCAAGAACAGACACTGTCAGTTTAAGTTATGTTATCTCCTTGCAAGTATGGGAAAATATGCTTCACAAATCATTGGGTTTCCTTTCCAATAAGAAAAACACTAAGTGATGATTAGCCTTCAAAGTGGTTTTCTCATGGTGAAAAGAGGTCACATGTATAAAGACCTCCAAAAACAGTCATCCACAGTACTTGAAAAGAGGCCTAGTCGATTTTGGGTTTGTTTTATTGTGAAAAATCATAAATGATAATGGTTGGGTCTCATTTGTTGTTTCACAAAAAACACCTTTTTCAAAAGGGGCTTTCAAAACCCTCACAAAATACACACAAAGGTAATCAACTTTTTCAACTTCAAGAAGTTAAAGGGATCGTTACAAGCTTATTTGCAATTTTCAAAACGCAAATAAAGCCTCCCCTTAGCTGCTCACTGGACCGAAGAGAGTTTTCGAGCAAGTTCACAGAGTTTTCGAGCTTTTTAGACTAAGCGTCGCGCCTGGAAAAGCGTGGCTCGTTCAGGATCGAATTTGCGAAGAAGTTGTATTGTTGCACGACATGCCTGTAGCGGCGCGCGGCGCGCCTGTAGGCGCCGGTCATGACTACCCATCGTCGACCCAACTCCTTTTCTTTTGCGCGGCACCTTCCCAGTTCAAAGTGTCGCACATGTTTTAACACTCAAAACGCCTTCAACAAGTCTTGAAGCTACTCAACTCTTCAAGCAAAGGCCACCATCGATCTTCAAGGTATTCTCATTTACCTCCTTGATATATTCGAGCTGCTAGATGGTGTTTGAAACAATGAAGGTCTTGGTATAAATCAAGGTGTGTTGAGTAAATATTTTGAAGAAAATTATCACAGTGGGAGACTGGTGGGGGGTTCATGTTAGCTTCAAAGAGCCTAAATTTCCCTAAAAATAGTGCTAAACATCACACTACCTGCAAGACAAAACAAACACCATTTTAGTGGTTTTTTCAAGTATTAAAGGTATCCTAACTGCTTTAGCATAAACCATAAACTCTGTTAGCTATATGTATTGGTGAAAACGGTGGTAAGGAGGGTTGAATTTTTTTTGTTTAAAGATCTGAGATTGCTGTGGCTATGATTTCCCAACATTGACATAGTGAAAGTGGTGGGTTTTTATTGATGTCAAATGACCTAATAAACTTCCCTCAAAACGGTGTTAGAAGGTGAAGCAATGTTTGTAAGGAAAGTATAGTGATTATTTGAATAAGTAAAACAGTGAAACAACTGCTGCCTCATTTGTCCCATAAAAAAAGTTGTGGTGAAAAATATTTCAAACTCAGTCTGGAGGTTTTTTATCTACATGTGAATGTGAAACAGTGAAGTACAAGAGAAGTGTTTTTGATTGAGAGGGGTGTTTTGTTTGCTGCAAGGCTGTTTTTGCTTACACCAAAACACAAAGAGCTTTGTGACCTTACCCAACACAGTGATCATTTGATTGTGTGTACCTTTTTGACTATCTGTGTGCTGGTTATTATAACTATTTGTTGATTGGCATACAAAGGAAGACAAGCAGTGATTTGGAAGGAGCGGAGAGCTAATATTAAAGAAGCATTTCACACAGCATTTGAGGCAAATTTGCCTTGATCAAACAATGATTAACAAAGGAGACAAATTTGTGTTTGAGAAAGCATTTAAAAAACCATTTTGAGGCAGCTTGGTGTTGCAGAGAGCATTCAAAACAAGATGCCTCCCAGACAGGACAGTAGGAGTGGCTTGCATAAGAGATTTGAGCCTACTTCCACTGAAGAAGTGAATGCCCACCCATTAGTCTTGTTCAATTTCCATGAGGTTGGGTGTTTAGATTTTTTTCAAAGAGTGCAATAGGTGAAGAGCTTTTCTCCCTTGACACATCTTTGCGCTTTGAGGTTTCAAGACAAGCATTTCCAGCTGGCAGGCCTAGACTTCAAATTCTCTCCAAGGTCCACCTCCAAGGCCACTAAAATACCTTATATTGGGGAGAAGTGGTTTAAACAAAGCCACTTGGACTCAGAAGATTACAAGCCCTTTCTAAAGCTCGAGCACAGAAATTCATGTCCTTCTATTTTTCCCTTCTCATATCTTTTGACTAGCTACGCCCCCCTCATGAAGATCATCATGAAATACTTCACTTGTGAGGGAAGATTCTCCCGAGTCTATGCCTATCACATTCGACTGCTCATGCATTTCACAAGGGCCAAGTTTCTAAATCTTCCTTTCTTCTTACACAGGAGCATTGCGAAAATGGCCTCCACTGTTCAGAAGAAGCCTCCTTCACAGCAAATAGCCTGCTTCTTCCATCACTCTGTCATCAAAGTCATCATTCTTCATCAACTTGAAAAGAGGGAGCTCTCTTGGGATACTTTCATCACCCATCCGGATTTCTCCACTGTCCCTCCAGTTCACACATCCCCTACACCTCCTACTCACCATCCTTTGCCTTCTTCTAGCAGACCTACTCCCAAAAAGCTCAAGTTTACCACAGAACAAACAAAGGAGCCTGAAGAAGGAGAAGAGCATGACCATGATGAGGAAGAAGAACATGAGCAGAAAGAGGAAAGTGATGATGAGCAGTAGCAAGGGGGTGATGAGGAAGATGATTAAGGGCAGTAGCACGAAGAAAAGCAACACAGTGAGGGTAAGCAAACTTATGATGAAGGGCAACATCATGAAGAAAAGCAACACAGTGAGGGTGAGCAGACTTATGATGATACACAACAGACTTATGATAAGGGTGAGCATACTTATGATGATACACAATAGCATGAAAGTGCTGAACAAGGGTAGCCAAAAGATGATACACAACAGCTACAACAGTATGAGTAGAGGCAGCCTCAGGGTGAAGAACAACAACCTCCTCAAGAGGAACAACAAACTCAAAAATAAGAGGGGTAGCAGGATAAAAAGTTGCAGCATAGTGAGGAGGACAGCCCTTAAAGGGAAGTGCAAAAAGACAACGTAGGCATCCATGAAGAGATCCAAGACATTGGCAAAAATGAAGGGCAAAGTGACAAGGGTAAAGAGCCCATGGAGCATGTGCTAGCTACCTCTCCTAGGCAAGGGGCCATGATCTCTTCTTTGAAATTCGCCAAGCCCCAGACATAAAAGAAAAGGGTGCCTAGAGTTGTAACTCCAAATGTGACTAGGGCCCTTCGAAGCAAGGGAAAATTGCCTAAGAAACCCATGGTCGAATTTCCTAAGAGGAAGAGGACTAGAAGAGCCACCCAAATCAAAGGGAAGGGCAAGGAAGAAAGAAGTCATGAACAGGAAAGGGAATTCGAAATCATCCAAATCCAAAGTGATGATAGTGATAATGAAGCCCGGATCCTAGAAAATCTCTTGATCCATAGAGAAAGCCAAATTGATGCCTTGAGGGCTGATCTTCATAGAGCTAGGAACTTTAATCAATATTTTCAAATTCAAAACAGGCAGATGAGTGTCCATATGGCTGTTTATGAGACACGGGCAATCAAATACAAGAAGGAGGCCTCCAAAGTACAAGTGAGGTTGGAAGAACTCATGGGTGAGTTCGATGAAAGTGAAGGTGAAGATCAGCCTAGGTGAAAGAGGCCAAGAACCATGGGGCTAAAAAAGGCCCTTGAGAAGCAAAAAGAAGAGGAAAATGCCCTTCCCCAATCTACCCCTCACTGCATTGTTCGAACAAGAGATAGAGAAAAAATGGGAAGCATGGCTCGAGAGAGTTAATGTTCACTTGGAGAAGAAATTGGAGAAGGAAAAAAGAAACTTAGACCTTCAATGGAGGATGACGGGGCATTATAAAAAGCTAAATCAGTTTGCCCGGCGGAATTTGAAGGCTCCTCAAGAAAAACTCAAGGAGGCTAAAGGGAAGCGCCCGGAACCAAAATTGAGGAAAGACACCTCAAGGCTCCAAATTTTGGCCTCTGCTTCAGAACATGTTGCTGGACACCCTTGAGGGTCATGCTCGCCAAGTTTGGGCGAAATTCGACATATTTTGGTTTTTTTTCATTTTTGGGTTTTTGGCAAAAACTCATGGGCATCGCCATTTCAGTTTGGGGCATCATCAAAGGATGAGAATGGTATCATTGGATGCCATATTTTTAGGGGCACATACTCAGCGATTTTTAGAACAATTGAAGATCTTTTTCTCCCACAAAATGGCGAAAAACACTCTCTTTTTCTACACTCTGCCCCATTTATCAGCAAGGCTTATTTTTTGGGTTTTTACACACAGGCCTATTTTTGGAGGACTTCTAGTGGTCAGTTGGGATAAAAATAAACATTTTCAGAAATTAGACACTCCGAGCTTTCCATCGAGCTATCATGAGCCTCATTTCGACATCGGGAAGGCTTCCAAAAGTTGCCGGAAAGTCAGGGGACCTTTTGCTGATGTATTTTTTGAGTATTTTTGTAAAAATTGAACCTTTCGAAACTGCTTTTTCCTCATGTGCGTTTAGCTATTTTTGTGCATGAGAAGTTATGAAAAGTCAATTTATTTCCTTCTTTTAGCATTTTTTAGATATTTTATGAGATATTTTGTGCCTTGGGCTTTGCAAAGCCTCAAGGAAAAAATAAGATATTTTGGATAGGCCAATGAGATTGCAAGTTGAACTAAGAGGTTTTCCTCTCTTTGACCTATATATTCCAAAGGCTTTAATTGTAAACAAGGCTGAACTTGATGAATAGAAGCAATATATGGTTATGTAAGCTTTAAAATAAATACTTGTCTCATGCTTTTGGATAGTCTCTTGGATGTTCTTGGATGATGAAAGAGGATTGTTGTTGGATTCCATGACTTGGTAGAATGGTATAGTGTCTCTCTCTTTGTTTTGTTTCCTAGTTTTCATTCACAAATCCATGTTTCTTGCTTGCTATAGGACAGTAGAGAAAAAATTTGAGACATGCCCTTGGAGGCACCTCAAATTTCTTGTTTCTTCATAGCTTCCATGTTTTCTTCATTCTTAGTCACATTAAAGAATTCTTGATTGCTCTTTAATAACTTGAGGATATTGTTGCTTATTTCATTCATGGTTTTATGCATGCTAAGTATGATTTACGGTATGCCTTGCTTACTCATGGCTAGCCATAGCTCCATCCATGAAATTTCTCTTTCACTGATTAGATTGTCATTTGTTAAACCAAGGAGGTCTTGTTCTGATCTTGCCCTTTGCCTAAGACTATGAAATCTTGTTTTCAAAGTGCCCAATAACTTGAAGTACTGTGTTTAGGAATTCCGGCATAGTGATTTGAGTTGTTTGTCTGTCTTAAGTGTATTTCCCCAAAATCTAATAGCCATTTCCCAAAGTTAGAGAGTTATATATCTCTATGCATTGCTTGAATGTTTATTTCTATGTATTGATTAGCTTATAGTTACATTTCTCATGATTAATGGTTTTCCCTACCATGTTTATGTCAGCTATTAAACTAGTTATGCTTGGAATCCTTTGTTATTCACAAACTTGATGTCCATCTTACTCCATTTTTCCCAAAGATCCATTTTACCTCGAATCAAATCGTCCATTCAACAACCTTGTATCACCATCTGATAGCTTTCTTGACCTATTCGACCCCATAGCCCAGTTGATCTGACATATTTTTACCTATCTTATATCTTTGATCAGTTTCATCCCTCACATCCTAAAAACCAAAACCAAAAAAAGCCTACTTCATAACTAGCCTAAAATTAGAACACAATAAGCAAACACACAGATATCCCTTACACAAATAGAGAGAGCCCTCTCTGAGTCCAGGAAGGCTAGGTCCTTGGGCTCCAAAGATTGTTTTGATGTTACACTGTCATTTGGCTTACCAATCAGCCAAATCACGAGACACTAACAGAAAGGGCATGCTGACATATTCCACTCTTACAATTCCTTTATGTAAGATTCCAAGGTTGAGGTTCTAACTCTCTGGTAACTTCATTGTCAAAAAAATTCAAAAGGTTTATTTTAATTGGTTTTTCTTAATGCTCGATTATCTAGATGTCCTTAGAAGATAAAAATTTACTCTTTACCAACCTTCCACCCTTCATGCCCCTAGTCACAACCACCACTAGCCCATGTAACTAGGGCTAAGGGCCAATATTTTAATCCCCAAACTAATAGAGTTTTATAATTTCAATTATTTTTGCTAATGCATCAATTTGCACTATAACGAATATTGGTTGAATAATCTAAGTGAAGAATCCATGTCGAAATAAATGCATGAAGCCAAATACACTTGAATAACAAAATATCACACTAGTGACAAGAATTGAACATCAAAATGAAACAATTTAACAAAAAAGGGGCCCAATATACTTTCAAATAAGATTATCATGGAATCATAGGAAAGAAATATAGATTTCTATATCTCTGGAAACTACCAAGAATGATATTATCTAGTTTTTAAAAGAGGTATCATATCATAAAAGAGGAAAATATTGTAAAAATATATTAAAATATTTATTCTCTTTCCTCCATTTCATAGAGGTTACAGGGAAGGAAATAAAACTTATATAGCTTGTATAAAGTCCAAAAATAAACCTTAATTTTCACTTGTTCAATAATTCTAAGCACACAACAAATTTTCCACTTGTTTACCCATAACATATTCAAAATATATGACTAAAATAGTGTAAAGCAAGAGAAAATATAGAAATAGAAACTTATCTATAAATAAGGAAGATGATTAGTAAAACCAAGTAGACCAACTGATTTCCACATGAACCATAGGTAGTTCACTATATAAATCCACCTACTATCCAGGCTTTGTTACCACCAAGGTGAATTAGGAACAATTGTTTTGGGCTCAATTTATAAAGAATTCAACCAGGTAATTCCCATTGCGAAGTTTTATAAAAAATAGAGCAGCTTAAAGAACCTGCATTACCTATCTCTCACAACACAAGAGGGATTTCTTATCTTACTCTCAGTCCCTTAGAAGTCTCTTATTCTAATGCTTTTTAATGAAGACAAAAAAGGGTCCAACTAATATTTGAAAACTTCATTGCAAAAAATGTGGTTTCATGGATCTTGGGAAAGAATATGGCTTATTTTCATCGTTAATTTGAATTATATGTTCATGGTACTTTGTTTTATGCTCTTCTCCTCTCTAAAACTTCTATTTTATTCCCTTTGTCCCAACCTACTTCCTCCTAATCAAAATTTTCCATCCATTCCTCTATAACAAGAAGTTCCCATCGCTACTTCCTCGCGTTCCAAGAATGTAGATGAGACACCTTGCTATAGTATATAAGTGATGGACTAACACTAGGAATTGGTTTTCTCCACTACTCATAGCTTCAATAAAGTGAAGATGATAAGGTATTTCATATAGGGATAATAATAAATAAGTCCCTTATACCCACTTATCCATCCCCACTTGTGGTATCATAACCCCTATAAGGGATCATGTCTACTAGTCATGGTCATCATCATTTTATTAAATAAAAAAGTAAAAATATATATAATTTTCACAACACCATAGTATATCTTTGTCACAATGACCATTTTAGCAACAAATAAAAATACCCATGTGTAGTTTTAAACATATTTAATTACAAAATTTCCAAGAAAATTTGGGGTATTATAGTATTGTTGTTCGAAAAGGATAGGCTATGTCAATCCTCATCATCATATAATAAATTTAATTGATTTTTAGTTGGTATATGGACTATTTATTTGTGTTTAGAAACTTCTATGTTTTATATCGAAGTAAAGTCAATATTTATTTTGATCTTGTAATAGGATTTTTTTTTATATTGTGTAATTTTTTTGTTTGTTAGGTAATGTGAGTCCTGAGATGAATGGTGCCCCTAACCTGTGGCTTGAGTAAATGTGACCCGAGGGCATCTAATCCATTAAAATCATTCGAGGATCGCACCTCGCGTAGGCCACACAAGCCCTTAACATGGCTATATTTTTTCCCATGGGGTATCAAACCGGTGACCTTTCAACCAGGAAGTTCCTTAGTAGAATACTCTATCACCATCTATTCTACACCCTATGAGCTTATACTGTGTATTTATTATTTTAAAACTTCATGAAATTATATACTAATGTAACTTTCACTACAACATCGTTAACATTTTTTTATCAGAATAGTTTACCCATTTATTTAAAAAACAAAAACAAACTTATATATAATGGAATTTTTTAATTCTTTATGCATGTAATTATTTCGTGAATATAATTATAAAATATTTTTTTTTTATTCTTCTTTTGTTTTAAATATATTTCAAACAAATGAGAAGATATTATTGATATAAAAAATTCTAAAAGTTGAGAAGAGTTTGGTGAATAGTAATATAATTATATTATTTTAAGGGAAAGTTTCAAAACCATCAATGATTTGACATTTGTAGTAAAGAAATGTCTAGCACCATGGCTCAAGTGAGGTAAATATACATGTTTGATAAGGACTTATAGAGTAACGGGGTCAACCAAATGCAAACAAGTAAGATGGGAGATAAACATAATGGCATTAGTTCAAAGAAGCTTGATCTAATAGAACAAAGGTAAGAGGATGAAATTAGAGGTTTAATTATCATCAATAAGGATTAGTAACCACCCTCTTTTTTGACATCTTTAACATTACTTTTTTAAAAATATATCCAATGAAATCAATTTTCCCTTTTTAGAGGGGGTTTTTTTGGGGCTAATTGGAGAGATAGATCCTTCTAAAAGTCCTATGAACCATATTCGCAAGGTATCTTCATTCCATCAATTTTTTTTCTTTTTTCGATTTCACATATTTGCATTGAGGGGGATACAAATGAAAAATATTTCACATTAAAAACCTACATGAGGGGAGTAGGAACCTCATTCGGCTCATTCAAATACGAATTCGTATCCTACTCTTGCGATTCTTTTTTGTACACTAGTTATCCACCTCTTCTAGAGGCTTCTTCATGGAAAATGCCATGCCTTAGGTTTGGAGTTATTTCATTTTTTCCTTAGGTGAATTATCATCAGAGAGAAAGATTCTTGTAGATGTTGCATTTGATGAAAATTCTTGCATTTGATGAAACCTGCATTTAAAGGTCATATTCTTATAATCTAGTACTTGGGTCCATCAAAATTTTTCATGTTGTAGAATAATCTTATATAATAAATTATGGATAGTATTTATCTCGCCGCATATTTAGACATAAGTGAAGAATTTTCTATTAAAACATTATAAATATTCTTTAATATCTTTACCAACAACATTCCCAACATATTGAAACATTGTTAGAGGTAGGGTGGTAGTTGTGCCCAAACTAGGAATGTAGTGGTAGACATTGAGGTACTATTAAAATTTTGGAATAGTGGTGTGATTAAAAGACTAGATCTACCCTAGAACTAGGGTTACTTAATTAAAAATAATAAGTGATCTTATTCTTTTTTAAAAAAAAAAATTAAAATTCTATTGATTAATCAAAATAGAACAAAAAATATAGTCTTATTTTTCCTGAGTCTTCCACTAAGAAAACTAGACCAATGGAAAGATTGTAACTTATTAAAATCCATATATGGTCCATGGACCTTTAATATCTAGTAAAGTGACAAAAATATGTTGATAAGAAGAAAACCAAGAGAAAAAACTAGAGAGATAGAACTAAATCATACTGGTAGAGACAATTCAAAGGGAACCACCTCTATTGGCACTTTTGCACTTCCAAGAGAGTTTCTTGGGTAAGGTGGGAGGATAATATGTTCTTTGATACACTTCCTATGATACTCTATGGATTTAAAATATAGGTGAAACTCATATAGTGTGAAGATAATTTCCTCCTTTGCTTCATTTATATCTAGTAAAACTTTTACTAGCAATGTCTTCATATGCTAGTATAAATCCACCATGTGCATGTACTAATTTCATCTACCTTGGGTCTGACCAGTGTTAGGGACCCAAACCATAAATTCCCCCACTATGTCCACGTCAGATAGATAGCCACACTCCCCCAGAATATTCCTCTCATATTCCATGAGCTCTAATTGGATGTCTCGAGGCATTTGAGAGTGATATAAAATAACTGAAGATTCCTCTCTTTGACGAGCATGGGAGGCTCCTCTAATACGCAACCCCATGAAAACATATTTTACACTGATATGACATGGTTGACACCCAACTATTAAAATTACAGTGAATGGAATATTATGTAGTTTGTGGCCCAAAAAATGGAGTCTAAGGGTGCTAAAAGGAGGTTGGGGATTGCTGCAAAACTTTGAAACTAAAATATCCTTCAAAGCTTGGTTCCCATGGAGTGTAATTTTCTATAATTCCAATGATATATATCTTGGATGATAATATATAGAAGCCTTGAATGCCAAGAGACAAGGAAAGGAAAAACAAAAATCTTCCATGAAACTAATCAGAAGAATATTGATAAAAATGTAAGAAATAAATACATCAAGAGAGAGAGAGAGAGAGAGAGAGAGAGAGAGAGATGATAAAAATGTAAGAAATAAATACATAGAGAGAGAGAGAGAGAGAGAGAGAGAGAGAGAGAGAGAGAGAGAGAGAGAGAGAGAGAGAGAGGCTTGAAACCATAAATTACACACATATCAAGTTCCCTTTTACATAAAAATATAACTTTATGACTTATACGTCCAAAATTAGACTATAATCCCTCTAAATATTTGGATCAATCCTCACCCCTTAAAAATGATGGTCTTCATCATTCACCCATGATAAGAAAAGAGGGACCCCATTATGTTCAATGTACCATCATAATTACAATATTTTGTGAGATAATGAAGATAAGGGTTTTGTGTAGTTAACCAATTAACTGTAGGTTTGTGGATGACCCATGACCATCACGATTACATTATGCTAGTTTCCAAAGAAGAGAATTGTTTTTGTGGTTAATCCATAACCATGGGTTTGTGTATGAACCATAATTGAGTTGGAAATGGAAAGTTTTAATAAGGGTTTTTTTTGGTCTACCCATAACCGTGGGTTTATGGATGGCACATAACCTTGTTTTTTTTTGGCAATGAACCTTGTACTGCAACTTATATGATAACTTATGTTCCATGTGATGAAAATAAAATTACGTTGAAGACCCATTTGAAGTTTCAATATATGTTTCCATTGATACAATATAATTTATCTATAATTATCTATGTAGTATTAAAATATTCCTCAAACTCAAGGTATGTATGGTTGCGCTACTTTACGGACATGTGTGACTTCAATTAGTGATATCTCTTAAACCAGAGAAAGAAATAAAATAATGTAAAAAAACCATTTGAGATAATAAAAAATAATTTAAATGAGATCTTGTGCACCCTTTGAAACACTATTTAGGGGTCGAGGAACCTGCTTAAAGTTTGTTAAATATTTCTCCCTTATGTTCCATCCATTATTATGCTTCTATAACAGCCATACCATTGTGGGTAAGCTGATAAATAGATGAAATGAGGTTTCCCAAGCTTCTAGATGATGCATATATATATTTTTAGGCTATGGAATGGTTGTATAAATCTAGAATAACATTAAATGTGATAAAATAGAGTGTATAGTACCATAAAGGATGCCGAGAGTTTGTGGAGAAAACAAGGTTTGATGTAGAGGTCATGGAACCTCTATAGGTGGCATAGAAACCCACCAAAATTTTGAAAATTTGTAAAGAAATGGATGTAGTGAATCCATGTAAGGATGTTTTGGTAGTGGTGAAAAAAGGTCTAAGGGTATAAAAACCTTGTAATGCTTGTGGACCAACTATGATAGTTATAATGTATGGCCCAACAAATGGACTCCAAGGGTGCAAAAAGGAGGTTGTGGATTTTTCCAAAAATTTGAAACTAAAATATGATTCAAACCTTTCCTTTAGTCTACCTTAAAAAATGGAAATATAAAAATTTCCTCCTCAAACCATCTCAAACTTCCTTTCTAATGTCATCATTTTCTTCTACTGATTGAAAATTTTCCAAGGATATAGATTTCATAAAAATATAAGCTTGGACACAAAGTTATGGCCCTTAAAAGATTCCCCTTTTGTGCCACGTCAACATCTGTACATATGACATGTGGTTTCGTGTGGAAATACTACCCATGTGAAATCAATAGCATGCACTTGATTTCCAAGTCAATATTGGAATCTGGGATTTTATTTAACCATCCCTGCAACCATTTAATTTTTTTAGATTCTAGATGTTCAACATTTTCAAATTATCTAGATTCAGGATTTTATTTTTGCACCAGCGGCTATTTCTTCTTCTTATGGATTTTTAAATTTGTTTGTAACGTCTCCCTCTTATACCCCTATTTTTGTAAAGATAATTGTGACTGCCACACCAACATGGAGAGAGCCACAACTAGTGAAAACTCTAATATGTATTTGATAGTCACTAATTAAAATTAATTAATTAACACAATTGAAGGTTGGAAAAACTTATAGATCCTTGATATCAGGGAAGATTGTTGGTTTCACTTGCTTAAATTGAAATTCTATACCCTTATCCTGATGAATTTAATGCTTGAACCATTCGTAGTTGGGAAAATACATTTTTCTAACTAAATTTTTGATGAGATGTGATGTTGGACATGGGATCCCCTCGAAGAAAGCAGTAGAGAAAGACTTCACAGCTCGAGGAGAAGAGCACATAGTCCATTTTGAGTCTTAGGGTCTTTGGGGTTGGCCAAAGCCCCTTATTATGTAATGTAATGGGAATATTTTTTGAACATTGAACTTTGCCCATGGTTTTCGGACCATGGTATTTTAAATGAAAAATCTATATAAGGAGTCTAGATAGAAGTCATAGGAAGTGGAAGTTGATGAGATGCATTTGGATGTAAGACTGTTTTGAGTCAGAGTCTGTGGTTTTGGGTTAGAGGAAAGGCTCCTGCAACTGAGTGCACGGAGACCTTAGGAACTCTACAGCTGAGTGTGCATGCCCCTGTAGCTCAGTGCGCAAGGTGAAAGTGAATGTATGAAAACTATTTGAGCAATTAATGAAAGACCTATTGAAATAGATCTGTGTTTGTGTTGATGCATTTTAATTTACTTGTTGTCTATGAATATCTATGTTGAATAAGGGTTTCTATCTGTAATTGCAAAGAATAGTTCTGTTTATGGTTGTTTACCTTGTTTTATGCATGATTAAGTAAGATCGCGTAGTACGCTAGTAAGTTCAACATATGTGTTGAACAATATTTGTATAATTGATAGATTTGTTCTGTGAAGATCTGCCAAGGGAGGAAAGCCCTAAAGCCAAAATCCACTATCCCTCTAGATACAAAAACTAGGTTCTAGCGTCTCCCTATATTTCCTCGAGTGAGACTTTAGTCTGCGCAAGAAGATCATTGCCGAAAGGGACGATAATAGTGGGTTTTGTTGGTTCGCATAGCCACATTTGAACTTGGGTTAGGGCCCCATCAGGCCAAAAAATGGTTCCATTGCTGGGACTGGGATCTGACTGAGGGATAGTTGGATGTGGAATTCGTCTAAGCAAGAGATTGAATATTGGGTAGATCTAAAATAACACGAGTTTGTTGTGAAATAAAGCAGAGGTCCGCGCATCTCTACTGAACATTGGTTACAGAAGTATATCTATACATATCAGTATGAGATCTTTTTCGCAACATTTTCTAGCGAGTTGTACGAGGGGATATCAAGGCTAGTTGCGCAAATGGGTTATTTCAATAATAATCCAACCACATGGACCCCAGATATGATTGAGCGACTGACAAAGATTGATAACAAGATCACGAGGGATTTTGATTATTAGATTGATAGTATCCTTGGAGGGTTTATTACTGAGTTCGAAATTGATAATTCTGTGTCTTATAGCAAAGTAGAGCACAATTTCTTCAAAGGCCCTAGAGGTAAGTACCTGAATTCACTGAAGTTCTGGATTAAAATTCTATCGTGTGAAAAGGGTATATTATAGATGTGCTCAGATTCATGTTCGAAGAAAGAGAACTTGACGCTATGCAGAGTGGTAAAATATTCAAAACAAATTGGGGTACTTAGGTTAAAATTGAATATCATCCGCTATTTGGGTCTGAAGAAGGAGAAAGAAACACCGTTACCCTGAGAAGTCTGTCACTGATATTTGAAAGTCAGAAAAGCACTGCGAAATTCCCCAACCTTCCACCCCCATCATCACCCCATCCCATTCCATTCCTCCACCTCCACCTCCACCTCCAACTCCACCTCCACCTCCCCCATTCACCATGGCCCAACCCTTAAAGATGCATGTGTTCAAGGGATCAGATGATACATAATAGTTTTGGTTTGTTGCAGAAGAAATATGGAGTTCATATAATATTACAGATGAAAACATGAAGAAAGCACCGTTGGTTACAGTGCTGCAAGATAGAGCATTGTCTAAATACATGAAATGTGTTGCGATGAATGAAAATGCTACATTGGATGAGACAAAGACCACGTTGAACATTGAATTCAATAAACCAAAGTTGCAGTCCCAGTGTATCACAGAAATCAAAGCGATTAAGTAGCTAGCTATTGAGACCGTGTGGGATGTCGATCAAAGATTTAAGACATTATTGAGCCAAATTAGCTTCAATATCCCTGATGAAAAACATAGAGAATGGTTCATTGCTACGTTTTTGCCTGATCTCAGATTTCCATTGTCACAACAGAAGATTGCAACTCAGGTTGAAGCACTGGATATCATGATGAAGCTTGAAGCTTTGCTAGTAGATGATACAAGCATAGGAGTGCAACAGATTCAGACTTAGTTGGTAAGCTTGCACATGGAGCTCCACGATCTAAAGAAGGGAAAGGAGATTAGATTTGATATAAGGTCGAAAGTCTGGTGTATCAAGTGCAAAGTAAAGGTTCACTATGAAGAGCAGTGCCATGTTTATAGAGACTATTTGGCGTTGGGATGTTGTGTCCATTAAAGCCTGGATCGAGTGTTAGGCCAGGCGTAGGGCCCCATATATGGTGTAAGAAGTTGCAAACCAACATTCCATGGACTATTTTCACCTGCTGCAAAAGTTTGTTATATCACCGAAGCAATTTTTCTGCAATTTCTGTAGTTCGATGGGACACGATGAACAAAATTTTAAGAGCTACGATCTAATGATGCAAAACATCCTGGTGCGTATAAAATGCAGGTAGAAGGTCGTGAAGCTTCGGGTTCATTGATTGCATGAGGAGGTTTCCTAGTTCGAGGGCATGGCTGAGGAGGAGATGATGGTCGTGGAAGAGGGCATATCATATGTAACAACTGCGAACAACTAGGACATTTTTCCAGGTATTTTCAGAATCCTACTCCAGCTTCCTGTAAGTATTGTCAATAATTTGGTCATGAAATCAAAGATTGTCCCATTTTGTTAGCTAAAATGCAAGAGAAGTGAAACTAGCAGACGACTCAGAATATACAAATTATGAGGGTTGAATCGCACTAGGAATATCCAAGTGTTAACATAGTAACACGCAGTGGTGTGAATATTGGAGGAAACAATGAAGAAGAAAAGAGGGATGTGATGGAGACATGGGTAAGGAAAGCTGAAGATAAGAATGTTGGGTTTAATGTGCAGTGCGAGAAGGAGACATTCATGGACGCCAAGAAGACATTTATGAATCATTAAGCTTCAAAATTAACCGCGCAGAGACAACTATTTCAGCTGAAGAAAAGCCCGCGGAGAACGTTGAAGTGAAGGGAATTGATTTGTCTATCTTAGTGTCCTTTTTGCAGACGTGCATGAAATTTTTAAGGGATCAGAAGGCTATAGAAGGGTTACAAGACCTGATATATAACTGTGTTGGAAAGAAAGAGCCACGAGTGGAGAAACTCACAGTAAATAAAGTGTACAAAAATAAGAAGAGAACTGGTCGGGAGGTGTAGTTGACTATGCAGATCAGAGATGAGATGGATCAAGTCATTCTGGATCTGGGATCAGATGCCAACGTTCTTTTGAAACAAACATGGGAGTGGATGGGAAGTCCTAAGCTGCAATGGTCACCAATTCAGCTGAAGATGGGAAATCAACAAAAGATCATTCCTATGGGGCGATTGCAGGGGATCAACGTAGATATTGATGGAGCAAGTGTGTTAGTCGACTTAAAATTTATTGAGATCATTGATGATAGCAATCCTTATCCTGCATTGCTGGGATTTTATTGGGCTTACGACATGGATGTTATAATTAACTTGAAGAAGAGGCAAATGATCTTTGAAAATAATGGTACTTGAGTTGTTGTGCCATTAGATCCTTTTTAAGGTGTGCACTTTATAGAGATTTTCTAGCATGAGTATGGGGAGGCTGAGATTGATCAGATCTATAAGCTTATTACGCAGGATGAAGATTGGATTAATACCACCACAGATGGCATAATATGTTGGGAGTGCAATATTTCGTGTGTTTCAAATTCCAATGAAGAGCTAGAGCATTGGTAGAATCACTTACATGAAGTAACTACTAAGCAATGTAACAGAGTTACCAAATCTCTGTGTTGTGTCAGGTCAAAGTGCGTGACTTACCTTTTTATGATAGAACAAGGAACTTTATCTTGTTTCTGGAATAATTTTAGCAAAAGGTGCTTGAGGAGTAGAGATATGAAGCTTTGGACTTTTCATTAAGGTCTACTCCACCCCAATGGTGGGGTGCACATAGAGAAAGTTTAGGAGGATGGAAGGAGTTCTACAATTCGATAAGGATGAGGTTTGTTCATGTTGATACGAATATCGTAGAGAAGTATGATGGCCAGAAATATCCTCTTGAGCATTTATCTCCCTAGACTGTAGCTTGGGGAACTAAACCTCAACCCTAGTGGGTGCACATGTTCTTTCGTTCCTTAGATATGATACCTGAGCAATGGTATCTTGAAACATATTTGCGTCATTGCCCTATGGATTGGGATGAGATGATGGAAGGATTCTTGTTAACTTATAGCTTCGCTGATGGTTGGGAGTGTATTAATGAGGCCCTTCAAGAAGTTAAGGTATGATTATTCTGAATTACCAAGGAGCCAAGGACATTTGTACAACCTGATTTGGCTGCACAACTAGAACAAGCCCATGAGTGTTACAATTTTACCACATAATAAGGTGAGGAGGATCCACACGATGTTACCATTCCTGAATCAGAAGGACAACACATGGTTGTAGGACCTGTGGTAGCAACGTCGAACGTAGCACAATCTGTTAGGACTCAACAAGTCAACATAGGCGTAGAGGCGGAGCCCAAATTTGCGAAGATAGGGGAATGTCAAG
This sequence comes from Pinus albicaulis, assembly GCA_034641835.2. Lineage (NCBI taxonomy): Eukaryota > Viridiplantae > Streptophyta > Pinopsida > Pinales > Pinaceae > Pinus > Pinus albicaulis. The sequence goes on from CM076573.1 coordinate 826,592,223, forward strand.
ATGATGACACAGTAAGCAAGGTCACTGAACTACTGCATGAATATCAGGATTTGTTCCCTACAAAATTCTCAGAAATTGAAAGGCATTCCACATGATCTAGGAGTGATGTACATCACTTTAAAGCCTGATGCAAAGCCAGTAAAGCAACGCCCCTATCGACTGAACCTACGGTACAAGGAGAAAGTGAGGGAAGAACTTGAAAAAATTCTTAGTGCTGACATCATTAAACCATCAAGGAATATGAGTGGGTTAGCCCCATGGTGGTCCAAGAGAAGAAGACTAAGGGCAAGATAAGAATATGTGTTGATCTCCGCACACTGAATGATGCTTGTGTCCATGATCCATTTTCGACACCATTCATAGACGAAGTATTGGATAATTTTCGTGGATAGGAAGCCTACTCATTTACTGATGGATTCTCAAGGTATCATCAGATTAGGATTGCACCAAAATATAGGAGAAAAACCACCTTCACTACTCAGTGGGGGTCATTTCAGTACACTATCATGCCATTTGTATTAAATAACGCTCCCGCTATCTTTTCCAGAGACATTGTTGCAACATTCAAGGAGTATGTTAGCACTCCACAAGATCTCTGAAGGCTGAGAAGGAGACCAACAAAGGTAACCATATACCACTTTGACCTAGTAGCTAGCCTTATTAGGCTAAGATGGCTCTCTCAATAAGATCACAACCAATTTGATTGGATCATGGAAATTTTAGGCTAGATATGTATATTAGGGTTTGGTTGTTTTGGATTTTTGTGCTGGATGAAATTGGGCCTTTAGAAACTAGGCTTGAAACTCTTTTAGGGCTATAAGAGAAAAAATTGCAGGGGAATGAAGGGGAAAGGTAGGTGTTTAGCCAATTTAATGTCTTAAATTTCTTACATAAATTATCAATTGAGTTTTGTAAACTGATGAAGTGTGGTGCACTATATATGCTTATTTAACCTTCTTCTTACTTCGTTGTATGCATTTTTATGTTTTTTTGGGGGTTTTTTCTTTATGTCTAAATGATCTAGTGAATTTAAATTTTGTAAATCTAATTTTAAAAGAAGGAAGAAAAGGAACTGTTCTTAAGTTAAAATAATTTGCATAAAAATGAACCAAAACTAGTAAATGATTAAAATATAATCTGAAAAAAAACAGAGTGTTTATGCTAATGACTTCCAATTTAATGTTAGTCCTATTCCATGGATATAAACCTTATGAATGAAAATTGAAATTACAATGCTACTCTAATTGAAAGAAAATTCAAAGATAAGACAAGCTAATGTATGTTTGATTACTCGAATATGCAATATGAAGTATGATAAAATCACCCTCTTGAAATGATGTGTAAGCAACCAATTATACCTTAGTTTTTAATGTTCTAGAAAAACAATTAAAGTGTGCAAAGGAAAACTAAATAATTGCATAAATTAGATATTCAATCATTCAGTTTAGAAATATGATAAAATCACCTTCTTGAAATGATCTTTAAGAACACCCAATTATACAATTGAATGAGGATCTAAAAAGCAATGTAAAAGCATGTAAAAGTAAATCTCAATGATTATATAGGTTGAACATTCAATCACCCAATTTGGAAGTATGAAAAGTCACCTTCTTAGCCTCATCTTTTAGGAACATTCAATTATACAATGAATTGATAGTTTGATCTAAGAAAGTAAATAACAGAACATGAAAGGAAACTAAATAACTATGAGCTCTATTGCCTCAAACTTAATCCAGTTGGAAAATAGATAAATCTATCCTCTTGAAATGTTTTTAGAAAATAAAAGATTACATAGTCATTCTATTGTTGATGCTAAGAAGACATTCATGACTTAAATCTATGCTACTGATTGAAAACTATAATGTAATATTAATCTATTCAGAAAATTAACAAAACAGAGTAAGGAATTTAAACTAAAACAATGAACAAAAAATCTCCTCCTTTGCAGGGGCCCTCTGTAGAAAATTTGGTTGAAATCCTAACTAGTTATATGCACACTAAGAAATCATTGGAACCATGAACGCAATTCTTATATTATAACAGAGCAAAGTTTCAAAACAATACACATTGTTTCTGCAAAATTACTACTTGTCTTCGGTTCTGTACAACCGGTATTTAAATAAAACTAATCATAACTGTAATGAGTTGATTACGCCTATAGGTGGCTATCTTAATTGAATTATAGAATTGGAGTTTGACTGTTTAACTCTTGATTTTCTACGTCAGAGCAAATCAAGAGTTATTCGCTTCTCGGCTTACGTCCTTTGACCATGCTTTGAACATGATCTCAGGCATCCTTTTATATTAATTTCGATCAAGTAGATAGGAAGAAATCCATGTGTGAATTATTCTGGAGATGCCCATGTGGCTCATTTCTCTATTTACTCCTTGGAACCTGCCAAACCATGAAAGTAGCTACGGAACTAAAGATTAGTTGCAGAATAGGCTGCGTTCTGTAGCCAAGTTACAAAAATTCATTCAAATAACAAGAACATCATAATATTACATAAAAACCATTTAAATGCATTCCCCGAGACAAAAGATGACATTTATCATTGATTAGAGTGTATGGACTTATGAGAAAGTAGGAAAAGGGATGAGAAAGGATGTCAGAGAAGGGACAATTATGAGGTTCAACATACCCCCACTAAGAAGTCATTGCATGTCCTCATGCAATTTACCAAAAATGTGAACTCTCTTCTCCTACTGCATTTGTTCAGACACTTCTTCCAATACATCTAGTTTTATTCTTTTGCTTTCTTTGAAGTGATTGCCCTGCTGGGCTTTCTTATAAGGAGCTTGTATTTGAGATTAATGACTTCCTTGTTTAGTGATTTGTTCTTTCTTTTTAAGTTACTTCCTGTTCTTTTTGTACCACAATTTTATGTGCAGAATGGTATTGTCACTAATTACTTTCTCTAATTTGTTCTATTGCTTCAAGGCTTCATTCTCCTATTTAATAGGCCTATTCAATATCTCTAGTTCATATATTTCCTATTTGAGAGTATCAACTAGAGGTTCTTGTGGATTGATAGGAGGTTCTGGATTCATTACTGCATTTCTCTTCTTCAATGACTCTATGTAATCATGTATTTATTGTTGTACTGGGTCTATACCTGGAGATCTCCTGCCGGGACTACCTTCAAAATTATGTATAGGATAATTTTCAGAGCTATGTAGAGGAGAAGTATTGATAGGAGATGGTATTTGAGTTTCTTCCTCTAAATTTATAAACCTTGTCTCCTATGGAAGTGTTTTATTCATTGAACCTCGGAGTCTAGAGCTCCTTCTTAGCTGTAGAGGATTTATATTTTCCTCACTTATAACCTTGCTCCTCTTTTCTATTTTACCTCCTGTCTTAACTTTTACTTGCTTCTTATTCTTCATCAGTTCTGGCAGAGTGAGTTACTCATCATTTTGCTAAAGTGGAGATGCGGGTCTATCCTTAATGCTTCTGTCAATTTTCTTTCTTCTACTTCTTCTAGTATTGTCTTCTTTAGGCAGCTATGGTACATCTTGGAAATGGTTTCTGATAAGAAAGTTCTCCCAAGAATCTCCTATTTTTTTCAAATGAAACTCAAGAAGGATTTTGTTCAACCCATGATGGTGCATATTATTATCTATAAACGGAATTCTCTTTTGCACGTTTGTAGACATTCTTTTTAAGCTATTCAGTAAAAATAAGGGAATATTTATTTCACCATCCTCTAAGAAATTCAGCAACAATCGAATACGATACACACACATGCAACCAAATATGCCTTCACATGTGATAAATTTCTGTAAAACTAAGAGAATGTTTCTCCATTTATTTTTAAGTGCTGAGCTGGGGACACCCTTTTTGAAAACATAAATATCCATACTTAGGTTTTTGATAATAACTTTCCATGATTCATTGTGAAATTCCTTGTTTTGAACCACCTTTTGCCAACCCTTTGGAGTTCTATGGCTTTGGCTATGAATGTCTCAGTAACTGTGAGCTTGATGTCTCCAATTTCAACTTCTGTGCCATCAAAAGACCTAGCAAAAGACTTTGTGATCTCTTTGTGAAAACCATCAATTTTTTCTATGAATTTGAGCCATTAGCTTTTTGCAACATCTCCTTGATCTGAGGATATCCTTCCATATATTTTGTTCCAACTGGTTCTGATCTGACTATCAAATCCATACTTTCTGTTGTAAAGAATCTATCTTCAGAATTATCCTTCTCTGTTATGAAGTGAATCAGATTACGGATCTGATGAAAGGAATCGAGGGTTTGTAGGAATAAGTAAGTGAGATGGATTGGGGTGTTGAAGAAACGTAGATGGATATGTCACGACAACAGGTCATGACCGTTAATCATGAGGAAGTCTGTTGTGGACTGTTATGAAACATAATGCGGATGATGTGGTTGATCTGGATATGATGAAAGTCCCAATCAAATCAAATGATGACATGTCATGGTAGCATATGATTATCTATGTTATACATGATAATGTTTTTACCTTGTTATTAAAATAATTTTTCTCAACTTTACCTTTAGAAAAAACCTTTTGTTGTCATTTCTTTGGTGTTTGTTAAACACACGCATGGTAAACAAGCAAGTAGACACACAAGGAGAATGATAAGCATGATTTTTTTTATTTTTCGCCATAGATATACATTTATATCACATTGGTGTGGCCCTTGGATTATCATTCCAAGTGGTCTCTTGGACTCCATTAGTCCATTTGCCTTCCACACCTACCCATTGAGGATTAGGTGTCCAACATTCCCCCCCTTAATCCAAAGGGGTATGTGTGAGTATAATAAAGAGAGTTGTAATACAAATATGCAAAGTATGCATGGCAGCACTTAAGCTTAATCAACTCTTTGAAATGTTGGCATAAAGAGGTGGTTTAAGGATGACCACCAATACTGGAACGCTTAGTGCAGTTCCTAGAACTCTTCCAAATTTGGAAAGAATCTGAGGGCTTCTGTTAGAGGAAGTGTCCCTCATATTTGAAAAGGGAGACCTTAACCTATAAGAAGGGAGGTCTATAACCTGTGATGGTTTAAGGATGGCCACCAACACTGGAATGATTAATGCATTTCCCGGAACTCAACCAAAACTGGCAAGAAGCTGAAGTCTTCTGCTAGAGGAAGTGTCCCAAATTCTTTGAAGAGGAAGAATATCAACCTTGAATGGATGGTTTAAGGCTGTCCACCAACCAAAGGAATGCTCATGGGCATCCATGTCTATGGCTACAACTCTAAATATGGAATGACAAGTTGTGGCTCAGGCTTGCTTGAACTGCTGTGTCTCTGCCTACAACTTTGAATCTGGAATGACAGGTTGTGGCTCAGGCTCACTTGATGTGGCTTTGAAGCTTGTAGATGACCACCATTTCCCCCCCTTTTAGGTAAAAGGTGAGATGATGGCGAAAATTAAACTGCAAGATTGTTCAATATTCAAGAACAAGTTCTGATATGTGACTTAAACATCTTCTTGGCTGTAGATGCCCATTTCCAAGAAGCGATCCATCCAACATGAATCTATGTTCTTGCAGGAGGCTTGTTTTTGGAGAATATGTGTGAAGAATGGGTGTGCCGACCACAATGATTTCATGGGTGAAGATCGAAACAATGATCTTTCATATGGCCAAATCGATCACATTGTTGCCATTTTTCAATCTATTGTTTCTGATTTGGAAGAGGAGCAGGATCTAGAACAGCTGAAGGTGAACTGTTATGAAGAAAGCCATCACTCTAAAATTTGATGGGCTTGGAGTAGTCTGGAATATTAAAGGACACATCCTTGTCATATCCAAGACCTATTTTGTGCTTATTATGGACAAGCTCTTCCCAAGATCCGATGATGGGCTTGGGAGGCGCAGGATGGATGTTTTCTTCTGCATGCAAATATTCTCTTATACTGGGCATTGAATGTGAATCGACTGCAACATTAATGAATCACTTCTTATAAGAGTCTATTTCAATTTTTTGAATAGAAACAAGTTCAGAATGATGACTCCACTGCTATAATTCTTCTTGCTGAAGCAGAGATTTGAGCTGCAAAAACTCAATCTTGTCTTGTGCATCTTGTATACATTTTTGAATGTTAAAAATAGTGGATTTAATGATTTTGATTGTGTTGTTAGCAGTGGATACGATTAGAGTTCTCAATAACTCTACTATTCTTTCAAGCTTAGCCATTTTTCTTAACAACTGGAAAATAAGGAGTGTGAGCTTCAATTATATCATTATATACCAAAGTTTTCTCTAGCAATTATGCAATATCTTCTTCTACAAACTTGATGGTAGGATTTGGAGAAACCATTAGGACCGACTTCCAACATATACCTTATCTTTTCTCATTTGATCATTAAAAACACCACTTTCATGAACCATAAGCGCTTATGAAACGGTCAATATATCACATCAAGAAATTTGATGTCATTCCCCAAGGCATATTAAAAATTACTTATATGATATTCTCCAATACTTTAATACTCACCAAAGTTTTAACACCAACACTCAAAACAAGACTCAAACTACCTGCAAGACAACTGGTATGTCTTCAAAAAATATAAGCTTTCAATATACCTTCATGACATAATGCTCACATACTCTACTGCATACCACATATGAGAGCTTTATAAAGTAAAGAGGCTCATAAATGGTTGTATGTACAATATATATTATATATATACTCCACATAATATATTATAATCCACCCCTCACAACACTTTAAAATGGAACTCAACGTATTCAATTTCCATATCTGCATGTGTACTTCATGTTATAAACCATCCATGCCATATATTCCTTTTAAACATATGACTTTTAAAAAGTACGAATTCTCATATATGGCTCTCTTTATGAAATCTATTTAACACTTGTATGAAGCATGAAATATGACCATAACGATATATGAAAGAAATGTGGTTCTTGACCCTCATAAAAAATCAAGACATTATTGACCATGCACCATTTAAAAATCATTCAACCATACCATTCGACCTTAGATAAATTATTTGAGGTAGTTCACAACTTATTCAGATTTCAACGACCTCCCTCACTATTAATTTCACATAGCACCGACCTCCCTCTTCGCGCAACCTGCATCCACCTCGCAACTTACCACTGTCTCTGGTTTCTTTAAGAAATATGGAGTAGAAGTTATGGCTGTCTACGAGTTTGTTTTATTTTGTTGTTGATCCATCAATTATGGATGAAGATATCGATGGTTATCTTGAAAAGATGCATCAAAAAATCTAGACTAGGGGTATGTAGTCCTCTGTAGAGGATGAAATTTCTAAATCTATTTCTGGTTAGTCCTTTCTGGGGTGCACCTTATTCCTGCTATCTTGGAATGTGAATGATCAGAGAGAGCGAGAGTGGAGAGTAGAGATGAGGAGCACGCAGGCTAAGAGAGAGGTGTAGTAGTGGAAGGGAGGAGGAAGGCCGAAAATGGTGGGCCGACGAGCCTAGATGACATGAAGGTCGACAAGTGAGAAGCACTGACCCAAACATAAGGAGGACGAGAGGGAGATGTGATGGACCTGGAGGGTGTGGAGGCTGGTAAGTGAGAGGGAGCTGCGTTGGAGGTGCAGGTGAGCAGGTCACGGGCCAGGAGAGAGGCCACGTCAAGGGAAAGTGGAGGAGCGATGTTGAGGGACTATGAAATATTCAAATTTGGTGTAATGTACATAGGTGTGGAGTGCCCAACTACTCGAGGAGCAGAGCTGCTACGAGGAGGAGCACACTAGATATGGAAGAGGAGTCGGAGTTGGAAGCCGCAACGGAGAGGGCCGAAGATTCAATTCGAGGGAATGCCTCAAGTCACAAGGGTTTTGCTTCAAGTCCTAATCCTCTCTGTGTAAGGTCGACTCTGCGTAGTGCTGGGAAAGGATGACTATGAAATATTGGGAATGTAGGTGGACCGACTATGAGTATTAACCAGTGAGGTCAAACCTAAAAATTGAAGTGTTATAGAAAGTAGAGTGCAAGGAATGCGATGGCCAGAATGGTTGCTGGCTGACAGGATATAATGAGGTGCAGAGAGACAAGTGACAGACCTTATTATGAGGGAGAACACTCATTTTTTTTCTATTTCAAAAGAGGGCAGAGAACACATCTAGAATTTCGCTGATTGGAGCAGGGCCAATAATCGCTCGCTCTGATACCATGTTAAACACATGCATGGTAAACAAGCAACTAAACACACAAGGAGAATGATAAGCGTGAGTTATGTTATTATTAACCATAGATGTGATTTTATAGTACATTAGGTGTGACCCTTGGATTCCCATTCCAAGTGGTCTCTTGGACTCCATTAGTCCATTCACCTTCCACACCTACCCATTGAGGATTAGGTGTCCAACAGTGTTGATGCTTCAGGTACTTTTAGCATGGTGGTCTTCAAATGTAGTCCTTCTATTTCCTGTATTCATCATTTTTTTAGTAGGTTGTACAAATGTGTCAGAGATGTAGAATGGAATGGAATATGGCTGCAGAATATGGAATCAACTGTAGAATGTGGAATCAACTGCAGAATGGAATGTGACTGCAGAATGTAGATTCTGTAGAATGGAATATAAGTTGCAGAATGGAATATGACCGTGGAATGGAATGTAATTGCAAAATAGAATATGAGTTGCAAAATGGAATATTACTGTGGAATGGAATGTAACTACAGAATATGAGCTGCAAAATGGAATGTAACCATGGAATGGAATGTAAATGCAAAATTGAATGTAGTTCTGTACTACTACTTATTGTAGAAAAGAAAGGGAAAATATAGGATATCAGAAATTTCTGATTTTCATCCTGTATTTTCTGTATAAGGATGCCAATCATTGATTGGTTTTCATACTTATACAATTTATTATTATTATTATTATTATTATTATTTATATAGAAAAAATAAAATCTAAGTTAGTGAAGAAGAAGGATTCTTCTTCACTAACTTCATATCAGTATTTTCTTGGAAAATATTGATAAACTCTTCTCTTGAAATTGGCTTATGAAATACTTTCAACCGATGTCCATTCACAAGAAGAGGTACATTTTCTTCATCAATGGTCCTTATCCTCACTACTCCATTGTCAAAGACCTTTTCAATATAATAAGGCCCAAGCCAATGAGTGTGAAACTTTCCTTGAAGTTATTTTAACTTTGAATCGAACAAAAGTGCCCAATTCCCTTCTTGAAACTTTTTCTCATTGATATATTTATCATGCCATTTAGACCTTTGCTGGTAGACTATACTAGTTCTTTGAACTGCATCTTGCCTGATTTCACCAAGCTCATTAAGTTGCTCCAATCTATGCTTCTGAGCTTCTGATAAATCAAGTCCCGATTGAACTGCCATCTTGAAGGTTTGAATATGAAATTCTATAGGAAACAAGACTTGCTTCCCATAAACATGTTCATAGGGAGTATGTCCTGTTGTATTCCTCCATGTGGTTCTGTAGGCCCATAAGGCTTCAGGAAGCCTTTCTGCCCAATCTCTTCTGTGTAGATGCACAGTCTTAGTGAGAATTCCTTCAATCACTTTAATGGTGGACTCTACTTGACCATTTTCTTGTGGATGATAAGGAGTAGATTTTCTGTGCTTGATCTTGTAATCTTCCACAAGCTCTTTCACCAACTTGGATGTAAAATGGGATCCCTAATCTGTCACAATTTCTCTTGGAACACCAAAATGAGTGAAGATATCCTCAAAAATAAATTTAACTACCGAACGTTCATTAGCTAAAGGTAGTGCTTTAGCTTCTACCCATATAGTGACATAATCAGTACATACCAGAATATATTTCTTTTGATTAGATGGTAGATTGATTGGTCCAACAAAATCCAAGGTCCATTTTTCAAATGGTTCGATGAGTACCTGAGGTTGTAATGGCATTTCATCTGAAGGAATAGGTTTCCCCATTCTTTGGTAGTTGTCACACCTTTTGACATATTCTTTGGTATCTCTAAAGATGGATGGCCAATAATATCTTAAATGAAGGATTTTATAGGCCATCCTCTTGTTAGCAAAGTGTCCACCACAAGGTTCATCATGACATGCCTTAAGAATTTCAGGCATTTCATCTTCTTGAACACATATTCTGATAATGAGATCTGGACCTATTTTATATAGTTCATTAGTAATCCATGAGTAATTTTCACTTATTTGAATAATTATTCTTTTCTCTCTAGGAAACAAATGTGAAGGTAATTTTCCTATGACTAAGTAATTAGTAATATCTACAAACCAAGGATTTTTAATAGTTATTTCAAAAAGGTATTCATCAGGAAACTTATGCTCGACTTGAGTATCATTTTTGATATTTTGAATTCTAGATAAGAAATCAACAACTCTATTTTGTTTTCCAGGTCAGTCTAGAATGGTGATATTCAATTATTGTAAGAGTAATAACCATTTTGTAACTCTGCCATTAGTAATAGATTTATTCATTAAGTATCTAATTGCAGAGTGATCTCTGTGAAAAAAGGTTTCATAGCTTGTTATATAATGTCTAAATTTGTTGATATCATGAACAACGACTAAGAATTATTTTTTAGTTACAATGTAATTTAACTTAGTGGGAATAAAATTATTACTTGTGTAATATATGGCATAGGGGATCAAATCGTTTTGTCCTAAAATAGCTCCCAAAGATGTATTTGAAGCATCTGTTGAAATATGAAAAGGTAGTTTCCAATTTGGACCTCTTAAGATGGGTGCTTCAGAAATTTTTGTTTTCAAAGTTTCAAATGCCAATTGGCAATCAGGATTCCACTGAATTCATAATCTTTGGTAAGTAACTTGAAGAGTGGGGATGCTATTTTAGTGAAGTTTTCTATAAATATTCTATAATAACTTGTGAATCCTAGAAAACTTTTAACATCCTTTTGACAACTTGGAATTGATAATTTGGAGATGACTTCAAGTTTAGATGTATCAAATTTAATTCCATCTCCTGAAATGTGATGTCCTAAAACAATCCCTTCTGTAAACATCATAAAAAAAATTTCATGGCTTAATGAAAGATTTTCTTCTGTACATTTTTTAATAACATTTTCCAAATTCTCTAAAGCTTCTTCAAATGAATTCGCATAAACTGTAAAATCATCCATATATACCTATACACAATCATGTATTAGATCAGAAAAAAATTCCTAGTGCCGCCCTTTGGAATGTTGCAGGTGCATTACATAAACCAAAATGAAGGACTCGGTAGGCATAAGTTCCCCATGGACAAGTAAATGTGGTTTTAGCTTGGTCTTCAGGTGCTACCTGAATCTGGTTGTAACCACTAAAACCATCCAAAAATGAGAAATACTTCTCACCTGCTAGTGTATCCAATGCTTGATCTATAAAAGGTAAAGGAAAATGATCTTTTAGGGTGGCTTTGTTCGATTCTTGATAATCAATGCATACCCTCCACTTACCATTCTTTTTGGGTACAATCACTAAAGGGGAGACCCACTGATTGTTTGAAATTGGGTAAATGAAGTTCACATTCATCAATTTTTACAACTCTTCTTTCAAAATTTCCCTAAGATTTGGATTCATCCTTCTTTGAGGTTGTCTGATAGGTTTACAATTTTCCTCAATATAGATGTGATGTATACAAGTCTTAGGACTAATTCCTTTCATGTCAGTGTATTCCCATGCATATGCAGAAGAATGTTGTTGTAATGTTCTGTTAGTCATCAATAATTTTTTCCTTTTCATAGATGACTAAATGCTTATCCTAGATTTCTAGAAACAAAATTCATGAATATTGCGAGTTCTAGAAATCTCACTACCTTCATTATCCTTAGGATAATTTTTTCACTATTTCACTACTCTATCAATTCATGGCCAGCATATCACTCCCAGAAGACCCATCATGGGCTCATGCCACTCATTTTTTCCCCCATTTTTACACTCATGACCTCAGTACTCTGTTTTGCCTACTTATAACCCTTCCACTTCCACCTCGGATTTCCAAGTGGCCTAACATTTTCCCCTATTCACCAAGTGCCTTAAGCATTGGTGGTCTCAAGATACCTCTCTAGACTCTTTAGATAAATCAAAAGCAGTAGTTTTGGGTTCGCAAGGCATAAAATTTGTCATAAGCTCTGTTTTACACCTAAAGACCCCAAGTCAAGTTTCCAGCCAAATACCAGCCCAAAGAGCCTCCCACTAGGTTTTCTAGGTTTTCCTAGGTTATTGGATTGTTTTGGTGTTTTGAATCACTTCTTTACATGTGCCAAGAAGATGAATTAAAATGGAAAGGAGGGTCAGCACTTGATTGTCCAAAATAGATCAAAAATACTTCAAGTAAGGCCTCCTTGGTCAATACAACATTCTGCAAAGGTATAACTGTGCATCTCAAACATTTCTGCAGGAATGATTGAGATGGCTATCATGCAAAAAATGAGGTAAGGTAAGAGGCTAGCTCCTCACTAAAGAACATCCACAAAAAATAAAAGGAAGCTTGCCTATGTTCCAAGGGAACCAGGGTTTTTAGGACTGATTGGCTAAAATAGTGTTACCAAGCAAGAAATCCAATACAAAAGAACACAAGGACAGAGGCACATCAACACAACCAAGAACAAATTGAAGTTTTTTAGAATTTATAAATGAATAAGGGAAAAAGGTGAGGTGAACTGAACATAAATGAATGAACTTGAAAGGGCTATAGAGAACTTAGAAGACAACACTAATTTTTCTTCTCTAACAACCCTAAGACCTAAGATTTTGGAAGGATAGGAAAATTAGGTAAAATGAATATGATGGGCCTCCATCATAGTAGGCAGAAGGTTGAAGAAGATATCAGAAGGTGACCTCCATGGTTGGCCAAGGCAATAGTGCTTCACTGCATCAAAAGGAAAGAATGCAAAGAGTACAGGGTGAGAGAGGTCAAGTTTTCAAGTACAACTAATTGCCTTCAAAGGGTTAAAGGAATGAAAGTATAGTTTTGGGTTACAAGGTAAAAAACTGACATAAGCATGAGTTCACTGTTGAGTAACTAAAGTTGTCAAAATCCAAATAATGATAAAGGAGACCAAAGCAACTGTGTCATGGCACCTGCAACAAACCAAAAGTGGCCAATAAGAGACATAGCAGGCCTGAATTATAATATTTGTAAAAATTGGGTATATCACTATCAAAGGTTAGTAAGAGGGTGCCATCACCAAAAGGAGAAGAATTGCCTTGAAAATTTTTCAAAAAACTTGCAAAAAGGTCAAAAAGATATCAGTCAAATGACAAAGTGACAAAACTTAGCAAAGGTGGGTTTTTTATTTTGATTTATTGTTCAAAAGTATAAAGGCATCCTAACTGGCATTCTAGCTCATTTTGTGTTTTGAGGAGAGAAAGAAACCCTTCAGGAGAAATTTCTAAGAATTTGGATAGTTTCTGGGCCAAGTCCTTGGCGCTATGCGCAGACAATGGCTTTGCGCTCACAGACCCTGGCGTTGTGCTAATACAGGTATCCGGAGTGTAAATTTTACATTGCACTGTGCATACACTGGGTGGTGCTGCGTGAATAGGGTGGTGCTATGCGCAGACAAAAACGACATGCCCAGGACCGACAGCGGCACGACGCTAAGTTTTCACTGATTTTGCGGCACAGTGCTACATGCAGAGGCCGACCCGACATCTCGTTTCCTCTGCCGACGCTGCGCATAGATCACACAGAAAGCCCGACTCTGCCCAACGCTACGCTCACAGACTGCCCGACTCGCCCGACGCTACGCACAGAGGGCGACCTGACAGTGCGGGTAGGGCACTGTGCTAATGCACAAAATCTCCCAAACTACAAAAAATGTGCCAAGGGTTCAAAGGAGGTCCTCCAAATTGGTTTCAAAACCTTGCAAGAAAGCTAAAGAGGTAGGTGGCCTTTTTCTCATCATCCTCCAAGTGTTTTTGTGTTTTGATAATTAAGGGGAAGCTATCAAACCCTAGTACCAAAACAAACCCTAAGTCTTTATAATTACCACTCTCCTCTGACCTCTACGCTAAGATCATCAGTTAAGGGGAGTGAATTGGGGTAGTTACCCTTTATGTTCAAAGACTAAGCCCCATTAAGCTCAAGGAAACTCAATCATAAACCTAACCTCCATAACCCTCATTTTCAAGAGCTGCCCAACACCATTTTCATTTTACTCCTCTTGCCCAAGTTTTCCATGCCTTATGATTATGTCCCTATGTTAATAATGATTTGAGACTATCTTGTTTAAAAGTATTTTTTTAAGGATTCTTTACTGACCTTACACACCTATTATGCTCACCAACTTAATGTTCATTTCATTTCACACATACCTTTAAAGATCCATTTGACTATGCTAGATTTGTGCTGTTATGCATCATGTTTAATTGTTGAGATATCCATGACTTTCATTGACTCCATAGCCCAATGATTTTAAGACCTCTCACTCCACCTATTCTACCCGGTCATCTTGCCCAACCAAAAAAAACAACAAACCCTACAATTAACAACTAGCCTAAAATAAACCATCTAAAGCAAACAAGTTCACATCCTTTGCATACAATAGAGAGAGCCCTCTCTCAGTCTAGGAAGGCTAAGTCCTAAGACTCCAAAGACTGGTCTGATGTTACCCTGTGCATTTGGTCTAATAGTCTGCTAAATCATGGGACCCTAACATAATGGTGATCATGGTGGGACCTTCTAAATAAATAACATCTTAGACATCCTTAAGACCTCAGAAAACCCACAAAAATCCTTAGATTGGTATTCAGTTGTTGATGGTGGACAACAATTACATCCTTAAACAGTAAACACCGTCCACCTGGCGACTCCATTGGTCTTCGGTAGCCCTGTTGACCCCACTAGTTCTTATAGACTCCCTTGGGAATGAATTAAGCAATCCCAATCATGTTGATGGTGGAAAAAAAAGTTGAAATCTTCCACTTGGCGACTCCACAACTCTCAATAGACCTAAAGAATCCATTGGTAGAGAACTCTATATTGGTTGAAAAGATACAGTGACCCCTTTCTGATTGAAAAACATGGATTCGAGAATACAACGAAGATATGCCCCAATGAGTAGAGATCATATCCCTGGATTCCCACACAAAATGCCTCAAATAAATTGGATAAAAAACATGCCTATATTTCAAGATGAAAAATTTTATGACCCCTTGTTACATCTCATCAAATTTCATATACATGTATGGAGGTTAAAGGTTGAATGGCACAAAGACTGCCTCATGAAAATGTTTATGGAAAAATTAGAGGGTAAGGCAAGGGAATGGTATGAAGGTATGAAACCAAGTAGTTTTTTTTCCTTAAAGGATCTCCACACGGTGTTCTATGAGCATTATAAAGAAAATTATCCATCTCTATCACTAGCTGAAAATTGTTTTGATCAATCTGAAGACCTCATACAATACCTTGTGAACATTGATGAAGATTTAGGAAATTGGCATCCTGAAGATATATTAGAGGATATTCATGCCTTTCATACTCAAGATAACTATCACGACAACCAAGAAGAGTTGATTGAGGATGAAATCCATCAAGAATTAAGAGAAGATCCAAAATTTATCTCTAAAGAAGCTAAAAGAAATGACAATCCATCTGCCCTTTTGTGTAAAGTGCAAGAGGAAATTCAGCCACAAGATCAACCTCCACAAAAGGAAGAAAACAATTGTTACCCAACCCAAAGAAAATAGAAAATGCCTCCTCCTTTAATTGAAGAAGAGATAGATCATATGTTAAGAGTACAATCAGCCTCTAAACCTTTATATAAAGAAAATATTCATGTTTGTTCCACTATTTCCTTACCTTCTAAAGAAATTTCTCATAAAGAAACAGAGGAACAGATTGTTGTTGAGGCTGTAATACCTCCTCAAGAAGACATTCATCCTTATGAGCAGTCACAAAAGGAAGAGAAACATCATAGTTCTACCCAGAGAAAGAGAAAGACACCTCCCCTTTTAATTAAAGAAGAAAGCAATCAGATCCTAAGCATACAACTAGCATCCAAATTTTATGTAAAGAAGATATGTCTATCTGTTCAGCTGCTGACCTATCTACTGATGCAGTTTTCTCATACATAAACTATAGAATAGATTGATGCTGATGCTAAACTACCTTCTCAAGAAGACCTGGTGTTAGAGAATGATCCTACTCATCAGGATAATGGATCAAAAAAAAAAATCAGCTCACTCAATCAGGGCATGCTAGGATTACTTGAAGGCAACATAACATTTCATTCTGAAACTGCCAAATCAGATAATCATAAAGAGGGAGAAGAGATTATTTCTCAAAAGGATCCAAAGGTTAGTCAAGTAAAGGAGGGAGTATTCCTAAATGAGGTATATTTCTCAAATCCTTTAGGCCAGTTATTATTCAAAGGCCCCTTTGCTGTTTCCTTAGAGACCTTTAAAGAGTGAGTAAAACATGGCAGGAACAATTTGTGGTAGAGATTAAAGAAAATTTGGGGCACTACTGTTCAGAAGAAGACAAAGTGGGAGTGGCCTGCTAGAATACCTAAGAGGTGGAACAAAAAGAAATCATCTAGTCACTTACTTGATTGGATATATTGGAAAAAAGAGTTCACCTAATGAATGTACGTCATATGTGAAGTTAGATTAGGATAGATAGGTGCAAATAAGCTCAGCCTTTGAGCATTTTTTAGTTTTAGATTGCTTTGAAAAATGAAAACACAAAACAGAGAAAAGATGAAAAAGGAGGGCAGATTTGGAAAGAGGTACAACCCCATACCCAAAAAATAGTAATGCTAAAAGTGTGCAAGCCCAAATGCTATTACTTTTTCAAGAGACTCTTTTTCAGTCATCTAGCCTAATCATGGCTGAACATGTTTTCAATTTATTGCTGATAGGTTATGAAAAAGAACTTGTCAAAACATCTAAACTTGAATTGTCAGTAGGAATATATTAGGAATGAAATATACTGGTTCCACATGCTCATATCTGAACCAAAGAGGAAGATGGGGATGCATACCAAATGATAAATCAAACCCTTATTTTTCTAAATTTTTTGTAAAAATATAATGTTTGTGTGTAGCTTGTCCTAATGCCACAACCCATGGTTAGTCAGATTTCCTAATCCTGATTTAAACCATGTTTTCAATTTCATGTTAATTCTGTCATACAACTTAATCTTGACAGTCAAATAGTCTAGGTAGAGAATAAAAAGAATTCACTAGCATAATCTGAACTCTTGGAAGTGATAAGAGTAGAATTAGATAGTTTGTTTTCACTTTCAAAATAAAAAATTGTTAAGGGTTTTCCAGTTCAAGTGGACCCAAGGAAAAAAAAATGTTAGGAAATTAGGTTGGGTAGGTAGATATGAAGTTGGATTTAACATTTTTTTTAGATTATTGAGGTCACCACTTAAAGGAAACATCAACAAATTAAAAGAAAGAAAAATATGCCCAATGGATGAGGCACTGGTCTTCATAAAACCAAAGATCTGAAATTCTGGACACCTCCTGAAAAGGAGTTGCCCTCCCCAAGTGGAGCCACTGTTATTCATTAGTAATTTTTTCCTTTTCATATATGACTAAATGCTTATCCTAGATTTATAGAAACAAAATTCATGAATATTGTGAGTTCTAGAAATTTCACTTCCTTCATTATCCTTAGGATAATTTTTTCACTATTTCACTACTCTATCAAGTCATGGCTAGCCTATCAATCCTAGAAGACCTATCATGGGCTCATGCCACTCATTTTTTCCCCATTTTTACACTCATGACCTCAGTACTTTGTTATGCATACTTATAACCCTTCCACTTCCACCTCGGATTGCCAAGTGGCCTAACCTTTTCCCCTATTCACGAAGTGCCTCAAGCATTGGTGGTATCAAGCTACCTCTCTAGGCTCTTTAGATAAATCAAAATCGGTAGTTTTGGGTCTGCAATGCATAAAGTTTGTCATAAGCTTTGTTTTACACCTAAAGACCCCAAGTCAAGTTTTTAGCCAAAGACCAGCCCAAAGAGCCTCCCACTAGGTTTTTTAGGTTTTCCTAGGTTATAGGATTGTTTTGGTGTTATGAATCATTTCTTTACATGTGCCAAGAAGATGAAATAAAAAGGAAAGGAGGGTCAGCACTTGATTGTCCAAAATAGATCAAAAATCCTTCAGGCAAGGCCTCCTTGGTCAAGACAGCATTCTGCAAAGGTATAATTGTGCATCTTAAACATTTATGCAGGAATGATTGAGATGGCTATCATGCAAAAAATGAGGTAAGGTAAGAGGCTAGCTCCTCACTAAAGAACATCCACAACAAAGAAAAGGAAGCTTGCCTATGTTCAAAGGGAATCAAGGTTTTTAGGACTGATTGGATAAAACATTGTTACTAAGTAAGAAAGACAATGCAAAAGACCACAAGGACAGAGGCACATCAACACAACCAAGCACAAATTGAATATTTTTAGAAGTTATAAATGAAGAAGGGAAAAAGGTGAGGTGAACTAAACATAAATGAATGAACTTGAAAGGACTATAGAGAAATTATAAGACAACGCTAATTATTCTTCTCTAACAACGCTAAGACCTAAGATTTTGGAAGGATAGGAAAAGTAGGTAAAATGAAGATGATGGGCCTCCATCATAGTAGGCAGAAGGTTGAAGAAGATATCAGAAGGTGACCTCCATGGTTGGCCAAGGCAATAATTCTTCACTGCATCAAAAGGAAAGAATGCAAAGAGTATTAGGGTGAGAGAGGTCAAGTTTTCAAGTATAGACAATTTCCTTCAAAAGGTAAAAGGAATGAAAGTATAGTTTTGGGTTATAAGGTAAAAAACTGACATAAGCATGAGTTCACGTTGAGTAACTAAAGTTGTCAAAATCCAAATAATGACAAAGGAGACCAAAGCAACTGTGTCATGGCACCTGCAACAAACCAGAAGTGGCCAATAAGAGACATAGTAGGCCTGAATTATAATCTTTGTCAAAATTGGGTATATCACTGTCAAAGGTCAATAAGAGGGTGCCATCACCAAAGGGAGAAGAATTTGCTTGAAAAGTTTTCAAAACACCTGAAAAAAGGTAAAAAAGATATCAGTCAAATGAAAAAGTGACAAAACTTAGCAAAGGTGGGTTTTTTATTTTGATTTATTTTTCAAAAGTCTAAAGGCATCCTAACTATTATTCTAGCTCATTTTGCGTTTTGAGGAGAGAAAGAAACCCTTCAAGAGAAATTTCTGATAATTTGGACAGTTTCTGGGTGAAGTCCCTAGTGCTATGCGCAGACACTGGCGTTTTTCTCACAGACCCTGGCACTTCGCTAATATAGTTCTCCATAGTGTAAAGTTTATACTGCACTGTGCATACACCAGGTGGCACTGCGCGAATAGGGTGGTGCTACGCGTAGGAGAAAATGACACGCCCAGGACCCGATTCATTGGTTTTGCGGCACAATGCTATGTGTAGAGGTCGACTCGACAGCCAGTTTCCCCTACCGAAGCTATGCACAGAGCACACAGAACACCCAAATCTACCCTACGGTATGTTCACAAACCGTCCGACTCGCCTGGCACTGTGCACAGAGGGCGACCCAACAGTCCAGGCAAGGCGCTGCGATAATGCAGAAACTCTCCCAAACTACAAAAAATGTGCCAAGGGTTCAAAGGAGGTCCTCCAAATTGGTTTCAAAACCTTTCAAGAAAGCTAAAGAGGTAGGTGGCCTTGTTCTCATCATCATCCAAGTGTTTTTGTGTTTTGATAATTAAGGGGAATCTATCAAACCCTAGTACCAAAAAAAACCCTAAGTCTTCATAATTACCACTCTCCTCTGATCTCCAAGCTAAGATCATTAGTTAAGGGGAGTGAATTGCGGTAGTTACACTTCATGTTCAAAGACTAAGCCCCATTAAGCTCAAGGAAACTCAATCATAAACCTAACCTCCATAACCCTCATTTGCAAGAGCTGCCCAACACCATTTTCATTTTACTCCTCTTGCCCAAGTTTGCCCTATATTATGATTATGTCCCTATGTTAATTAGTATTTGAGACTATATTGTTTAAAAGTATTTGTTTAAGGATTCTTTACTACCCTTACACACCTACTATGCTCACCAACTTAATGTTCATTTCATTTCACACATACCTTTAAAGATCCATTTGACTATGCTAGATTTTCCCTGTTATGCATAATGTTTCATTGTTGAGATATCCATGACTCTCATTGACTCCATAGCCCAATTATTTGAAGACCTTTCACTCCACCTATTCTACTTGGTCATCTTGCCCAACCAAAACAAACAACAAACCCTACACTTAACAACTAGATTAAAATCAACCATCTAAAGCAAACAAGTTCACATCCTTTGCATACAATAGAGAGAGCCCTCTCTGAGTCCAGGAAGGTTAGGTCCTAAGACTCCAAATACTGGTCTGATGTTACCCTGTGCATTTGGTCTACCAATATGCTAAATCACGGGACCCTAACATGTTCTGATTAAATTTTCTTGTTGTAGTCTTTCCAAGTTTTTGTTTATGTTCAAAGATTTTCCTGGAAAGATTTCAACTGTAGGGTTACCAAATTCTTCCATAGAGTATAGAAACATTTGTCTAGATGACAAGTATTCAATATTGCATTGCTCTTGAAATTGATCATGTTCATATTCTGAAGACGATTCAAAGTTTTCTATTGAATTTAAGATTTGACTATCTTCACTAATGTTTGAAATAGTAAAGAGGGGATGTATATCATTTTCATCATCAATCCATTCTTTGTCATCTAAATCTGTGATTGTTTTTTCTGGAGGATATAGGGTGAATTTCTTTGTTGAGTTACCATCAGAGCTATACATGTCACCAGATCTATAGCTAATGAAAGCATCAAATTTAGCCAACCAAGGCCTTCACAATATAAGTGGATGTGCTCCTAGATTGTTTTTGGGAGTTAAAATCATAAAATCAACACGATACTCCCAATAATCTAGGATACTGAGATATATTCAAATAAACCATCTGGCTTGATTACAGATCTATCTGCTAATTGCAGTAATGTAGGTGTATACAGAAGGTTAGGAAGTTTGAGTTATTCCATGGTCTGTTTGCTTATGATGTTTATAGTTACTCTTAAATCAATCAATGTATTCATAATTTCAGCACCATTGATATGTGTTTTTACAACTGGACTTCCTGGATCTATATATTTTTGTATGGCATTTTTTCCCATCATTATGTCTGCAATTTTTCCTACTAGTTGAATTGATGCAGGAGCATGAGGCTTTGAGATAAAAGACTTCAATTTTATTCCAAAAATACAAAAAAAGTTTACAAGCAAAGGAGTGGGTTCCTTTAGCTGGTAATTTACTATTTTTGTAGATAGTATTTGAACTATTCCTTAGGGATTTGAACTGCTTTGTAATTAGTTCAATGTATTTAGTTTTTAGTTGAGGATTTTAGGGAAAATACCTTGCCAAGTGATTTTATCTAAAACTAGGAAAATTCGATCCCTTTGAAACAGACCTGAACGTTTGTATGAACAATATATATTTTATGTAAGTTTGAATGTAAAAGAGGGGTGAGAGGATTTCATTTTAATTAAAATTGAAGAAACTAGTTTTCCTCTGTATCTCTATAATATATGCGTGTTTGTTAAATTTCCGAAGTTTTATTATGTATGTGTGACTATCAATTGGGGTGAGGTTTAGTTGAAAACCAGGAAGGCTTCAAAATATCTGGTCTAAATAAGGAAATATTGATGGATATTACATGTGAATATGTGCATTTGATAAGCCAGCGAGGGATATGAATATCTGATAAAATTGCATAAAATTTACAATATTTTATTTGAAGCTCTAAATCTACAGGAGAACCGTCTGATCAAAGCCCATCGATGGGTATCACATGAAAAGTTGAGCATTATTTAACCTTTTAAATGGATGTGATATTTATTAAATGCGATTTCATAATTTAAGTTGATCGTCCAACATTTTTTCGATCTGACGGCCTTGTGTCAAGATCGTTGATCCGACGATAATCGCATAATTAGACGCGGGAATTTTGAGGTCTAAAATGGGCCTCCTAAGGAAATAATAAAATAATATTTAAACCAATAAAAATAATATTTATGAATTTTCAATTCACTTTTTGCACCACAATCCATGTAACCATAGTTAAATTCAATTCAAAATTTGTATCAAAATAAAATTAATAAAAAAATTGTATTGATGTGACTATAAATAAGAATGAACTTTTCAAGAAAAAAGTCATTATCATTGAAAAACTAATGCATTTGTCCTTTGTACTTAAATAACTTAAAATAAAATATAAATATAAATTTATAAATTCTTAATTATATTAGATGCTATTAATTAAAATTTATATTATTTAAAAATAGTATAATATAATATAATATATTAAATGTATAGGGATATGCATTGTTTCTTTCAAGAAATATGAAATTACAATAATATACTTTTATTCAAAAAGTGTGAAATGACATTTATTACGGGTACTTTACTTTGACTTTAAAATTACTTAGAGCACTACCATGGTTAACCATGAGTTTGTATCCACCATTGAGAATGTGACAAGTAAGTACCTTTAACTCAAGAAATGCCACCTCAACCATTATGGATGATGTCATCCCCTAAAATGTGATTGGTTCTCATAAAGTGAATTTTGATTGTACATTTTCCTTAGGAGGCCCATTTTAGACCTCAAAATTCCCCTAATGACGTTTGAAATGGACCTGATGAATTATTAAGCGGAGTTTTGGAGTCAGCACCATCGTAACCGTCTGTTTGCTGGATGATCCAATGGATATTGAATTCAAAAATGCGAGTTTAAAAGCTTGAATGAATGCAATAACTTTTTAGTAAATGGATTTAATATGGTTCGGTTCTGTCGAAATCAAATTTGAAGTATAAATTGCAATTATTTGCTGAACTGGGGTTTCGCCATTGTTTTGAGTTAGTTTGGGACTAGATGACTGAGAATTTGAAAAAGTCCAGAGCTCAAATTTCACCTGAAACAGAGGAACTTGTCTCTAATTTTGAAATCTTATCAACAACGTCTGCATCTATACCACCATCAATTCTTTTTATTTATTTATTTTTTCTCCCTGGTTTCTTCATGCTCAACTCTTTTATTGTTTTGACTTGAATTGGAATTTCTTTAATTGCCTATAACAAAGGTATTTTGATACAAATTTTTTTTAGTTCATCTAGAAAATCATAATTAGGCAACATGATATGCTTTTCTACCCGTCTATCAACTTGTAATCTTTCAGGAAAAGGAGGGTTAGAAATAGATACTGATGGTTGCTCTATGATAGGAGTTGAGTTTATTGGTTCTTTTTGTTTTTCATTTTCAGAATTCTGGTTTTGAAGAGATGTTCCTTCTTCAAAACTTTTATTTGGCTGTAGAGAATCTTCCTCAATATTATCTTGTTCTTGAATAACCATAGAAGGCTTTTTTTTCCAGTATCCTACCAGATCTAAGTTGGATATCATTAAGATCTAGTGGAGTAATCATTTAGGTTGGAAATTTTTTTCCTTCTATCATGTAGGTATTTTGAGGATTTTTATTATTGGGGTTTGGTAATGGTTGGGCAGGTAGT
Source organism: Pinus albicaulis (assembly GCA_034641835.2). NCBI lineage: Eukaryota > Viridiplantae > Streptophyta > Pinopsida > Pinales > Pinaceae > Pinus > Pinus albicaulis. Next base: position 826,615,740 of record CM076573.1, read on the forward strand.
TGATTTGGTCTTTGTGGGAATGGCAATGAAAGTTGTGGATTTTGGTTTTTAGTTTGGGTTGTTGATTTTGTTGAGGAATTTGTTGGGGAGGACAGTTTGGATATGATGGAGGATATTGGTAGTATTGAGTGTATCTTCCATAGGGAATTTGCATTCCTTATGCCCAATATTGTCACTGATATTGAGGCCAAGGTTGTTGCCAAGAATTCCATTTATTTGGTGGGGATTGAGTGTACGTTTGATTGTTAAAACCTTGAGTTTGTGGCCCCTTCCATGGTATTCTAAAGACAAAGCAAAGGAATTATATTAGATTTGAAGTTGTTTCTTCTTGAAAAATAGTCTTAAGACCTGGAATTGAAGGGCAACTCTTAGTTTCATAATTTTATGAACAAATCATACAAGTCTATGAATTTTGCATCAAGAGGACATTCTCTTAAAGCATGCTTCTTTCTATATTTAGGACAGAAAATAGCTAAAGCATCAATCTCGAATTTTTGCTTGTTTTATAATTTAAGGGTGTCTATTTGTTCACTAAGACTCCCTAAGATATCCGTTTTAAATTCATCAAGTATATTTCCAATTTCTTCCCTACTTACTGTCCTAGTTGCAGATCTATTCACTATAGCAAGAGAAGGATCTCTTGGAATTTTCCCAGTTTTTTCTTTTCCCCTTGAGATATGAATACATAATTCAACAATGTCAAGTAATGGGAGTTGAGAGATATCTCCCTTGCCCATCATGTTGAGGATATCTATCCACTCATCTGAATGGATTTTAATAAAATAGCTTTTAAATTATCTTGATCTAAATTATACATTTTTGCTCTTTTTATGTTATAATTGAATATTTCAATTAAATCCTCCAAATTCTCCTCCTCTTTTTGCATCATTTTGAATACTTCATCCTTGTGATTAACGGGTATGCAATAATCCAAATATCTTTCTAAAAATGCTTTCTTCATGTCATTCCATGCTCTGATAGACTGAGTGATTAAACCCATGAACCATTTTAAAGCTGTTCCTTTCATTGTTGAAGAAAACAAATTAAGTTTTTGAGAGTCTTGTAAACATAAGTTCTGCACAAAACTTGAAAGTCAAACAAAAATGTTTCAGGATCTTCATTTTTTAATCCATGAAAATTTCGGAGGATAGAAGGTGAGATATTTTTCATTATCGCATTTGTATCTCCATCAACTATAGGGAATCCAAAAAAACTATAAATTTCCCTATTTATTCTGTTTTCTTCATTTCTTCTACCTCCTCCTGCATTCCCTCTACCTATTCCTCTACCTCCTCTTCCAAACAATAGATTTTCTCCATTTAGAATTTCTCCTTCTCCTTCTCCTCCTTCTCCTCTTCCTGCCATTATAGATTTCTCGGAGCTAATATAAGGTTCAATCTGCAACGTTAATTTCTCTTCCTCTAGTTCTTATATTAATGGAATGTTGAAGAAAGGTTCTTCTTCTTCTTCTCCACTAGGAAATTCTAACTCTTCAGCTAAAATATGTTCCCCTATAGAGGTGAAAAAGGTTACTTCTTCTGTTGGAGATCTAGGATCATCTTCCTCTAAGACTACCTCAGTGGATAAATTAGGAGATCCTCCTAATTGGATTTATGACCTTAGGACTTCAGGAAGTCTATGTCTAAGGAAGTATGGAATATGAGTTTGATATGGAGGTGTATCACTTCGTGGTCTAGATGGAGTGAGTGGTGTTATAGGAATTAAAATCCTGCCTCTAGCTATGAATCTACCCCTAGAATCTCTTTCTCTACGCATATCATTTTTAGATGTAAGAAATGAGGTTACCTAATTACACTTCCCTGGAAACGACACCAAAATGTTTAGCCAATTTAATGTCTTAAATTTCTTACATAAATTATCAACCGAGGTTTGTAAACTAATGAAGTGTGGTGCACTATATGTGCTTAGTTAACCTTCTTCTTACTTCATTGTATGTATTTTTATGTTGTTCTGGGGGTTTTGTTCTTTATGTCTAAATTTTAATCTAGAACTATGAAAGGAATTAAATGAATCTAGTGAATTTTAAATGTGTAAAACTAATTTTAAAAGAAGGAAGAAAATGAAGTGTTCTTAAGTTAAACAAATTTGCATGCATAAAAGTGTTTTCGAATTTTGAGAAAACATTTGATCTCATCTACCTTTAGACTTTTGAACACCATTCGTAGTTCCCTAAAATCTATTAAAGACCTGTTGGACCCCAAAAGCATGAAAGGTGTCTATTTGATACCATGCTCTTGTGGGGTTCCCTACATTGGAGAAACAGGGTGCTCGATAAATAAGAGGTTGCAAGAGCATGTGGCAGATTTGAGGAATTGTAGGACTAAGTCCTCTGATCTTGCTAATCATGTTGAAAAGAGGAATTATCAAACTTGTTTGGAGGAGTCCAGGGTTATGGCAAGGGTGGATCATTTCCATCACCGCAAATTTCGTGAAGCAGTTGAAATTGAGAAAAGGTCATGTACTCTGAATAGGGATGATGGATGGAAAATCAAGAATTGTTGGATTCCGTCTCTAATCTCTTAGGAGTGCCACACCCCCCCCCCCCCCCCCCCCCTACTTTTTTTTCCTTGGTTTATGGGTGTGTATATCTCGGGTTCCTCTTTTTTTTTTTAGCATTTATTTTCATTATATTTAGTATTAATTTTAATTAATTTGTATATTTATTTATTTTGATTTTAATTAATTAATTTAATTATTATTGTTATTGTTATTTATTTTTTTATTTTTTATTTTTTATCTAGTGTTCCCCTTGTTTATTTTGATTATATATATATTATTTAATTGCTTTATTTTTATTTTCATATATTTACTCATTTTTTTATATCTTTTAAGTTTTTGTTTTTATTCTAACGTTCACCCCTTTTATTTTAAATTTTAATATTATGTTTATGTATATTAATATTTTATTTTTACAACGTTATTATGCATTAAGTATTGTCTAAGTTGGCAATTTACCGTTGCATCTGAACAATATTTATTTTAAACTAATCTGATTAGCCCAGTAGCAAAGTCCTGATGATGAACTACACTGGGTAGTTTGAAATGCGTCGACCCTCGAAATGATATTGTGATTTTTTCAGAAGAACTGGTTAAACAGTTATGGATCACAAAAGTTTACAATCTGAGATTAAAATCTAATCTGAAAAAAAAAAAAAAAAAAAAAAAAAAAAAAAAAAAAAAAAAAAAAAAAAAAAAAAAAAAAAAAAAAAAAAAAAAAAAAAAAGAAAAAGAAAAAAAGAAAAAAGAAAAAGAAAAGAAAAAAGAAAAAGAAAAAGAAAAAGAAAAAGAAAAAGAAAAAAAGAAAAACAAAAGAAAAAGAAAGAAAGAAAAAAAAGTAGGCTACATGTTTATGCTAATGACTTCCAATTTAACATTAGTCCTATTCCATGGATATAAATATTATGGCTGAAAATTGAAATTACAATGCTACTTTAATTGAAAGCAAATTCAAAGATAAGACAAGCTAATGTATGTTTCATTACTCCAACATTCAATATGAAGTATGATAAAATCACCCTCTTGAAATGAATTGTAAGCAACCAATTATACCTTAGTTTTTAATGTTCTAGAAAAACTAGTAAAGTGTGCAAAGGAAAACTCAATAATTGCATAAATTAGATATTCTAGCATTCAGTTTAAAAATATGACAGAATCACCTTCTTAAAATGATCTTTAAGAACACTCGATTATACAATGGAATGAGGATCTAAAAAGAAATGTAAAATCATGTAAAAGTAAAGCTCAATGATTGTATATATTGAACATTCAATCACCTAATTTGGAAGTATGACAAATCACCTTCTTAGCCTAATATTTTAGGTACATTCAATTATACAATGAATTGATAGTTTGATCTAAGAAAGTAAATAACATAACATGAAAAAAACTAAATAACTGTGAGCTCTATTGCCTCAAACTTAATCCAATTGGAAAATAGATAAATTTGTCCTCTTGAAATGTTTTTAGAAAAGCAAATATTACACATTCATTCTATTGTTGATGCTAAGAAGACATTCATGACTTAATTCTATGCTACTGATCGAAAACTGTAATGTAATATTAATCTACTTAGAGAATTAAAAAAATAGAATTGACAAAACAAAGTAAATAATTTAAACTAAAATTGAACGAAAAACCTCCTCATGTGCAAGGCCCTCTACAGCAAATTTGGTCGAAATTCTAACTGGTTATATGTGCACTAAGCAATCACTGGAACCATGAACGCAATTCTTATATTATAATAGAACAGATTTTCAAAACAATACACATTGTTTCAGTAAAATTACTACTTGTCTTCGGTTATGTACAACCGGTATTTAAATAAAACTAATCATAAATGTAACGAGTTTATTACGCCTATAGGTGGATATTTTAACATAATTATAGAATTGGAGTTTGAATGTTTAACTCTTGATTTGCTACGTTAGAGAAAATCAAGAGTTCTTCGCTTCTCAGCTTACGTCCTTTGACCATGCTTTGACTGTGATCTCAAGCATCCTTTTCTATCGATTTCGACCAAGTAGATAGGAAGAAATCCATGTGTGAATTATTCTGGAGATTCCCATGTGGCTCATTTCTCTATTTTCTCCTTGGAACTTGTCAAACCATGAAAGTAGCTACGGAACCAAAGATTAGCTGCAGAATAGGCTGCGTTCTATATCCAAGTTACAAAAATTCATTCAAATAACAAGAACATTAGAATATAACATAAAAACCATTTAAATGCATTCCCCGAGACAAAACATGACATTTATCATTGATTGGAGTGTATGGACTTATGAGAAATTAGGAAAATGAATGAGAAAGGATGTTAGAGAAGGGATAATTATGAGGTTCAACAATAAGCAAGCTCAAATAACCAATTAGGTTGTATGATTATGTTGTAGGATGAAAAGAAATATCAGGAACAAGAATATAAATATGAATTCATTCCTTATGAAGAAATTAAACACAACATCATCATCTCATCAAAAAAGGGCATGCATTCAATGGAGTGAAAGAAATAGATATGTAATGGAAAGAGAGAGCATTCAATGGAGTGAATTACAAAAGAGAAACATAGCCATACAATCTCACCACATGAATCCCTAAATTTAAGCTGCAACTTTTCTCTGTATTCATTGTATTACTTGATCAAAATGAAATACACTAGTTCAATGTCCAATGTTCCAACCCTTGGAAATGATTACAAAAGGACTGATATAGTTATTGAGGTTGAAATCCTCCCTTCAAGGTCAAATTTTCCAGCAAGAAATTCAAATGCATGCATCTATCTAAAGTCAGCTACACACTAGGGAGGTTACACAACAAATTCATCCTTTGTCTAACCATTAAGAGACATATCCTCAAAGAAATAAATGGAGGAAAAGACACCTATTAAACTCCATTTTTACCATTTACATTTACATTTTGAATTTAACATTCATCCAAATTCACCTTTTGACTTAAAAAAATTAAAACTAGGAATTGTAAAAAATTACACAGTGAGAATTTAATTAAAATCTCAGAAAAATTGGAAAAATCGTAGTGCCCTATTGGAGGCCATTTTTAGGCACCTTCCTGAAGTCAAAATTGAAATATGAGAGAACGATAAACTAGCCCTGTCTGTCTAGTTTCAAGAACATCTTAAATTTTTTAAAATGACTCATTGGAAGGCCTTCAAAAACTCATTCTCCCAATATTTGTCAAAAAGCGTAGCGTGGCCTTAAAAAACAAGGCATAAAGGTGTTTTCAAGTGTTTTTTGACCATTTTATCCATCTAAAAGCTTATGAATTTGGCTTCCAGGTGTCCAAAGTTGATGTAGGTATCATAATATATCCAAACATGTAGATTATGTGTCATTTGGAGCTCTCTAGAAAAAGCGTAGCATGGTCCACGCTACACTTTTTGCAAGGTGAATGTGCCAAAAATTGCCAGATTTCTGGGTTTTCTAGAAACATAGGCCTCAAATATGGCACCATATATCACTAACCATGAATTTTTTTTCAAACCTGAGAGAGGTTTGTGTTCTTTGGCATGTTAGGAACCAAAACCGCTTCCATTTTCCCAATATGTTTCTCTGATTGTCCATAATATTCTCTTAAAAAAGGTGACTTAAACAAGACATGACACAGTCAGAAAAAGAGGCTGTGAATATGTGCATGGATCTATCATTATGTAATACCTTGTATAATCTGAATTAGGTTATTATACTTTGATATCTCATGAAAAAAAACCTCCTCCAGTTTCCAAAACTTCATCTTTTGTTGGCCAAAATATGTTCTGCAAAAAGATGTCTAAACAAGGCATTTTTGGAAAATGTGCCTTCAAAGTTTTTTTCAAATTTCCCAAATTTTCTCCAAATTTACTCAAAATTGATCCATAATTTCTTCATGGAGATCTGAGATGGTATGCTATGCTATCATGGATGCATCAATAATCAATTCCAACTTATCCTTCTCTTTCTCCTTGATTAGAGTTTGTAGTTTTGAATCTTTAGGTCTTGGTTCTTGAACCATTTCTCACCTTGATTAGGTATCCCTATGACCTCTGCAACTATATCAGTGGATATATTGAATGTTACCCCTGCAATTATGACTTGAAATTTCTTGAGGTTGGTAACAAATAATTTTGTCAATTCAGGTTGATATTGCACTTTTTGGACCAATTCACAAAATTCAAAACACCCAACATGCTGAAAACACTTGACTGCAAGTGGTGATGACAACAAATGTTGATTATCTGATGGTTCATATCTTGACTCTTTCCCACCCTTTTTATTTGTTTTCTTCTCTTCCTCCATAGTAGACTATGATATCAAACCCTAGGGGAAAAACAGGGGAAGGGAAAAATGAATGGGATGATGGGGTTAGGAAGTAAGGATGAGTGTAGGAAAAATTTACCAAGTGAGGAGGGATGTTAGGACCTTAGGGAAGCGGATGGAGATTAAAAGGATGAGGGAATAGGGCTAGGGAATTTTTACATAGATCTATACTCTTGGCTGCCCAAAAAACGCAACGAGTAGGGATAGGGTTTTGAGATAGGTCTTAGGGAATGAAAGTGAGAGAGGCTTAGGGTTTTAGGGATGTATTTGGGTGTGTAGGAGGTTAGGGTATGATAGGAGAGGGATTATAGGGTTTGAAAATTTAAAAAATCATAGTCTTCAAGAAAAGCGTAGCGTAGGAAGAAATTGACAAATTTTCCACCATAGGAATGAAGACACTAAGTGAAAGAGGGTGTGAAGTGGCTCAACTTGCTTGCTTTACCCTTGTGAAAGCTTGTGCTAATTTTGGAGACCTTCTACAACCATTTATAATATTTTCAAGACAAAGCGTAGCTCCTCTGCAAAAAACGCAGCGCCAGAAGGAAAAGCACAGTGTGTGAAGGAAAAGCGCAATGCCATGTTGTAAGCCACTTTTGAAGGCCTTCCTAAACTCCCAATTGATCTCATGATAGCTCATTGGAAAGCTCTCTCTGTCTAATACATAATGGATCCCTCATGCACTGAAAATGATCAAGTATAGCACCTAAAAAATCAATTCTCCCAAGACTAGTCAAAACAAACACAACATGTCCGAGGAAAAGTGCAACGTGAGATTGCAGAAAATTTTTGGAGGCCTTATTTAACTCCACATTGAGATCATGATATATAAATGGAAAGCTCTTTCTGTCTAGTTGTCATTTGACTCATCAAGCAGGTCATTTGGACAATATGACAAAGAAAATTCATTTTCCCAAGAGTACTCCAGAAGTATTGCAACTCTCCTGTAGAAACTATATTTTGGGCATTTCTCCCAAATCATAGCACCTGTGTATAAAATGAAGGAGGTTTTTTGTTCCTTGTTATATTATTGACAAAAATATCTTTTATGTTTTTTCAAATTCATATTCATTTGGTCAAAAACATACTTTGAAGAATAATTGTTCCTATGTTCAACAAATGACCTCTTGATGAGTTTGTGAGGCATTGATCTCTTTGATGTTAGATGGATCAAATATTAAGGCATGTCCTCCATTATTTTATTTCTTCTTGCTAGTGTATGTGAAATCTACTTCCATGGTGAAATCCTATCTTACTAGGAGGAAAAATTAGGGTTTGCTCTTGGGAAAACAGGGGATTTTGGGGCAGTTTTTGTGACCTTGAACCCATAATGACCTAATGGAGACATTGAACTGCATGAAATCATGATGGTGATGAATGAAATGATGATGATAATCTCTGAATGATGGTGCATTCAGTTGAGTGATGAGAGTGACCGACATGTGAAATTCTTAAGAGAGTAGAAATAACCCTAGACGCATTAGCCAGTGACCAAATTTTTATTTGAAGACTCTCTAAAATGACAAAAAATTGACTTGAAACCCTAAGAAAACCTTGTAAGAGCATATTTGATCATTGGCGACAGGCTGAAAAGACTGACACTAACAAAGTACATCCAAAAGTTTCTAGTGGTGTACTTTGACGACTAGACCATGTTTGGCCTACTAAAGAAACATGTTTTCAGTCTACGCCTATTGTTGGATACCTATAGGAAGTATTAGATCTCTTTAAATATGAAAAAGTGCATCCTCTACATAGCATATGGAATTTTTTTTGGGCACATCATGTGTAAACAAGGATTGATGGTAGATCCTACAAATATTTCTGCGATTATCAACTTAGAACCCCCGAAAAGCATAAAGAATTTATGCACAACACTTGGACATACATAATATTACAGGAAGTTTATTAAGGCATACGCACAGATCACTGTGAAAATGGAGAAATTATTAAAGAAAGATCTCAAGTTCTGCTGGGATGATGATTGTTAGAAGAGCCACAATGTACTGAAAGAAAAGATGGTGAATGCACCCATTCTCATCTTCCCAGATTGGAAAAAGGAATTTCATGTACATGTTGATGCATCTTTCATAGCTTTGAGAGCTATTTTAGCACAACCTAAGGAAGGGGATATCAATCATCCTATGGAATTTGCAAGTAGGAAGTTTTCCAAGGCAGAGAGGAACTAATCCATCACAGAGCGTGAAGGGTTGGCAATAGTATATGTGCTACAAAAATACAGACATTATCTAATGGGGGCACACTTCAAATGTTCACGGGTCATTTTGCTTTGAAGTACCTGGTCAACAAGCCTATGTTGGGGGCGAATATTTACTAATGGTTATTACTGTTCCAAGAGTATGATTTAGAAGTAATTGTTAAGTTGGGTTGTTTGAATGTCAGACCAGATCATCTGTCTAGGATTGAGACAGGAGAGGAACCAAAGAATCTTGAAGAAGGATTAGTTGATGTTGATTTTTTCATTATCAAGGTTGAAAATGATCATTTCCTTGATATCATTCAGTTTCTCTCTACGGGACTCGCTCCTACAGAGTACAGTATGCAACAGAAGAAAGAGATAGTAGTGAGGGCAGCCAATTTTACTCTAATTGCAGGACACCTGTACAAAATGGGGGATGATGAGATCCTGTGGAGATATGTTCCTAAGCATGAAAAACAAAACATATTGGTTGAAACACACGACAGAGTGGATGGAGGTCACTACGTAGGGAAAGCCACTACGCGATGACCTAGTTCTTTTGTATGACAAAAAGTTTGAAAAGTTCTCGAGAAAGATGCAAATGCACTGGTTGGGTCAGGGTATTGTTAGGGATGTGATTGAAGGAGGCATCATTCAACTTGTGAAGCTGAATGGAGAATTGTTCCCTATTCGTATAAATGGCAGCATATTGAAGTTGTACAAATATGACTTCTTCTTCGTCCCAAGAAGTTCACAATGACTATATGTCTGGAAAAGAGTCTTAATACTCCACGTAGTCGAAAGGGAGTATGAGACTATCCATGGTCTACAAATTCAAAAGAGCATGGCTCAAGTGGGAAAAGTCAAAGATTTTGAAAATCAGTGCGTCGAAGCAGTTCCACCATTGCAGGATGCCTTGAAGTGAAGATCAATGGTGCACCACCTTTGTGACTCAGGACGAGTTGCAGTTTTATGTTGGGGGCCTGTTGGATATCAGATCCCCTTGAAGAAAGTAGTAGAGAAATACTCTGAAGATCGAGAAGCGAAGAGCATAGTCAATTTTGATTCTTAGTGGCTTTGGGGTGAGTCAAAGCCCCTTATTGTGTAATGTAATGGGAATATTTTGTGAAATTTGAACTTCGCCCATGGTTTTCAGACCATGATATTGTAAATGAAAAATATATATAATGAGTATAGATAGAAGTCATATGAAGTGGAAGTTGATGAGATGAATTTGGATGTAAGACTATTTTGAGTCAGAGTCTGTGGTTTTGGGTTTGAGGAAAGGCTCCTACAACTGAGTGTGCGGAGACCTGAGGAAGTTTGCAACTAAGTGTGCAGGGTGAAAGTGAATGTATGAAAAATATCTGAGAAATTAATGAAAGACCTATTGAAATAGATATGTGTTTCTGTTGATGTGTTTTACTTTACTTTCTATTTATGAATATCTATGCTGAATAAGGGTTTCGATCTGTAATTGCAAAGCGTAGTTCTATTTATGGTTATTTACCTTATTTTATGCATGATTAAGTAAGATCGCGTAGTCCGCTAGTAATTTCAATAGATGTGTTGAAAAATTCTTGTATAATTGATAGATATATTCTACGAAGCTCTGCCAAGGGAGGACAGCCCTAAAGCCATAGTCCACTGTCACTCTGGATGTAGAAAACTGGTTCTAGCATCCCCATATATTGCATCAGGTGAGAATTTGGTCTGCATAAGTAGATCGTTACCGAAAGGGCCGGTAATAGTGGGTTTTATTGGTTTTCGTAGCCATATTTGAACATGGGTCTAGGCCCCATCAAGCTAACATGTGATTTGGATAATTTGGAGTTGAAATACCATGCGAATGGTTATGTTGTGAAAAAAAAAATTAGATTGGGAAGTTTCATCCCCATTTTACCCCTCTTATGTATTGAAGGGACAAGACATGGAGGTGAAGGTACCTGGAGCCAAGCGGTGCCCTTTGGATAAAACCAAGGGATGCAGAAGGGTGACCCATACAAACACAACCCAACAATGATTTGGGGTTTTTCAATCTCTGGGATTTTTATGTTGGTTTTTTTTGAATTGGTGGAGGTGGATTCTTTGAGAGATATTTCCCTTTGTTAAAATCATTGATTCCATGTTAAGAGAAGGAAAGGAAGATAATTTCATGTTGATTCCTAAAATACAAGATTTCATATCAAAGACTCTATGATGGACTTGGGTTCAGATGTAAATTTCTTGCCGAGGAAAACTTGCAAGGCATTGGGAATAATAAGTTATTATTTTCTCCTATTTAGTTACGTATATCTAATAAATATTTTATCCTCCTAATTGGTCGTCATGGGAAACAAATATCCTTACCTAACCTTGTTGGGGATTTATTGGGAATTCAATAATTATGCTATTATAGACCTGAAGTGAGAGACTATAACCTTCGCAGTCGATAGAGTCTACGTTATACAACACCTAGATACTTATCAAGGTCTTAGATTTTTAGAACCTATAGATGATGTCGAAGAGCCTAATCTTTAGGATCAATTATATCAACTCATTGTGGGAAAAAAAGAAGCTTATAACAATCCTACAACATATGGTTCTATTAGCTAGAGGAGTGTTCAAAGCACAAAAGTTGGTTAATATGTTGCGCTGGAAGATAGGAAACAAGGAGACCATCAGCTACACTCTGGAAATTATGAAACTATTCATTTTCCCCACTAGATTGGTACTGAGGTACGATATTTTCCTAATTTTAATGGTATAGGATTTGTTGTCAAATTTATCAAGGAAATTGATTTGAATATTGAAGAAGCACAAAATATTCCTTTGTTGGATGTTTCACTCCAAGTAAAACCTACAAGATGGTGGGGAGGTCATCACAATCAACTTCAAGACTAGACATCAATCATTTTTTGTAGAAATTTGTTATAGATTCAAACTGTTAATTTTAATTTTCTAAAACAATAGACTTGAATCTACTCTACCAATTGCGGAAACCAATTTAAACGATTGCGAAATCACAAAGCATAAAAGAGAAAGAATTCAATCAACACATTACACAATTATTTCTTGGGGAGATCCACAGCTAAAAAACCTGCTAGTTGTATATTGCATTAGTCAGAAAATATGAGAAGATTACAATGATTTTCTCAAGCTTGAGAAACTTCTACACTATCTCTATTTGTCTCACTGCTTCCTAGACAATCCTAGGAGAATACTTAACCAATTTTATTCTTTCCCTAATCCTTATTCCCTTGTGTTGTTTCCTTGGTTAATTAGCCCCTATTAATTAGGAAAATCCCCATCCAATATTGCACAATCCATCTAGGGCCTTCCTCTGACTTCTTGCACCACTTGTACACTTTGGATGATTATACAACTTATAGTACATTTCCCTTGAACTCCAATATCAACTAGGTAACTCTTAGTTCAAACAAGAATGAGATATTTATGGCTGATCTATCAGTTCTATAGTTGATAATTGAGTGTGGTTCAAGTTCCACTTCCACACTTTGACCTTCCACTAGTTCCTCCAACATTTGGAACTAGTTAAACTGAATTTAACTAAGATAAACTGTATCAATTAATTACAACTCAAAATAAACTCAACCACAGATCCAAAAAGGTAGTAACTACTCAACATGACTCAAGTTGTACCCTAAAATCGAATTAACTAAACCAAGTAAGTGAGACTAACTTAGTTAACTTGTATAAGTTTTCATGTGATTTGGAATTACAATTTTATTCTAATTTAATTCAAGGGAAAATAAAATTAGAATCTTTCTTGGTGTAACTTTCAACATTTATTGTTTCCATTTTCAACACTCTCCCTCAATAAGAAAGGGATTCACAACTATCTTGATCCAATACCTTTGGAATGTTATGCATGAAATAATTCTTACTGTTGTTTTACTATTGCAACATCTGCAACTGAAAATCATAAAAAAAAAACTGAATCAACTATGATCTATATGATGCATCTATCGCCCGAGTCTCTGACTTCTACTAGCTACTGCACTAATTACATAAAAATCTACACTGTTGTTTACTTTGAATTGTGCCATCTTCATTTATGCCAACTTTGTAATGTGCTTCCTAGTATTTGACTGTTGCTAATCTCTACATTTGTCAATTTGGAATATGAATGCATAAGCTTCCACTGATCCATCCTACTACAGTATATTGTGCCCCCCTTGTAGCAATTTAATGATCCATGATAACAAAATTATCAATGGACCCTGCCCAAATTTCTGCACTCTTGGGATTATTGCTTCACATTGCCCCACCTCTCACTTGGAGGTATGGCTGCATGTGCCCCCTATGCCCACTTGGCTTGAAAGTTCCCCTACTGGAGGTATCTTATTGAGTGGATGTCCCCACTCAGATTCCTCTCTGCTTCTCCATTTGTGGTTGCTCCACAACTTGTTGAGGCTTCTCCTGAGGATGCATATTGAGAGGTAATTCATGCTCCGTCTCAACCACCAAGTCTCTAACCTTTTCCTTTCTCCTCAAGGCTTTGTATGCATCTTCGACCTCAAGTGCATACAAAATATTGACTCACACACAAATATTCTTCACTCATCCTGGGGAAATGTGTCTAAGTAAAACCTTTCCTTTTCTAAATATCACATTGTAGCCACGGTCTTCCTTTACCATGGCAAAAACAAGATTCTTATTTAGTCCCGGAAAAAAAAAAAAAAAAAAAACATATATATGAGTATGAGAGGGGAGCCAAACTCCCTCTGAAAATTAATTGTGTTGATATCAGTCGCACTATACCTCCCATCATCTCCAAACTATACATTCTCCTTGAGTTATTTCTCCTCCAAGTCACTGAAGATATCTCTATTCCCCTTCATATGGAACAAGGCACTGTTGTCGACATACCACATGCATCCCATTGCAATTCTTTCTATGCATGAAATGAGAATGAAATCAAGTTCTAATTATGAAGCTAGAGCTTCACGTGCTACAACTACTACATGCTCCTTCTTGCTTGCCTTCTTATATGAAAATTTCATGGCATATTGCCCAAATGTTTGAAAGTGAAAACATTTGATGTTGGAAAAGTATTTATTATTTCCCTCTTCACCTTGGGACTTATTTTCCTCGGATTTATTTTCTTTGCTAAATAATGAAAACTTGTCTTCCACTTATTTGGATGAGGTCCCACTTTGGTAGCTTCTCCCTCCCATTTACCGAATCCTGGTAGTTGGGCCAGCTCTTGGGAAGGCCTATAAGTGCTAGGTTGACCATATCATCTTCAGCAACTGTAACACAAAAAATTCCAATCTCATCCCGACCCTTGGGTGATCTTGGTCAATTACTTTGTTATTGTGTCTCCCTTCTCCATCTTGATATTCTTGAGTTTTTCCTTCAATGTCTACTTCATGTTGTCACTATTGTTCTAAAAAAATTCTATCAAGCCATTCCGCATGGAATATGGAGTTACCTTTCCATGGAGGTTTGAGACAATATGATCTCTAAATCCTTCCAATAGGATCCTTCTCTCCTTTTCTACATTCTTCTTCTAGGTCACCAGATCTTGAGCATCAATTGGTGTAGGCTTAGGAATATCACTGTCTATGAACTGCTTCAACCCATGGTCTTCCAACACTGCTTCCATATTTTCTTTCCAAGCTATGTAATTTGAGTTTCCCTCAAGGGCATACTCAATTCGTAATCCATAGAACGACATCTTGATCCTGCTACTATTCCTGGAGAATATATCTGCAGATTCGATTCACCTTCATAGAACAAACTCATATTATTCTCTTCTATAGTGATTTCAACTCTTATACCATGTAGAAATTCCTTGAAGATTCAAACTGCTAATTGTAATTTTCTAAAACAATATATTTGAATATGCTCTACTAATTACAGAAAACAATTTAAATGATCATGAAATCACAAAGCATACAAGAGAAATAATGCAATAAACAAATTACATAATGGTTTCCTGGGGAAATCCAAAGTTAAAAACCATACTATCTATATATTGAATTAGTCATAAAATATGAGAATATTACAATGATTTTCTCAAGCTTGAGAAATATCTGCACTATCTCTATCTGTCTCACTGCTTCCTAGACAACCCTAGGCCAATAATTAACCAATATTTTTCTTGCTCAGATCCCTATTCCTTGAGCTATTAAATCCCCATCCAATACTTCATAATCCATCTAGGGCCTTCCTCTAAATACATGCACCACATGTACAATTTGGATCATTATACAACTCATAGTACACTACCCTTGATCTCCAATCTCAACTAGGTAACTCTTAGTTCACACATGCATGAGTTATTTATGGTTGATATATCGATTCTCTGATTGATCACTAATGAATGTGATACTGCATTCTAGACGTTTAAATACAATATTTCAAGCACTCCAACTCTAGTTTATTAGGATTGGAGCATGGAATTTCATGCCCATGTAAACGTATATGGTATCACCTTGGGTGTTATTGTGGCGCAACCAAGAGAAGGTAACTTGGATAATCCCATCTACTTTGAAAGAAAAAATCTCTCCATTGCTAAAAATAATTACATAATAACTAAATGAGAGGCTCTCGCCATGGTGTAATCACTCCAGAAATTAAGGCATTATCTTCTTAAGGGTTCTTATAAATTCTGGATTAATCATTCTACCTTAAAATATATTTTTACTAAACCTGCCTTGGAAGGGATCAAAATATGCTGATGGATTTTTCTATTTCAGGAATTATCATTTGAAGTAATTTTCAAAGAAAACCACTCTAATGTGGGACCATATCAACTTTCTTTCTTAGAGTATGGTGAAGTGGGAGGGTCAGTTGATGACCAATTTCCTGATGTAGACTTTTTCTGAATTGCGCGGTACCAGACTATTTGGAGGATATCATAATATTTCTAGCAAATGGAAAGTGCCTTGATGACTACACAGTGACTCAGAAGAGGCATATGGTGGTACATGTTGTATATTATCAACTTATTATAGGTAATTTGTACAAAATGGGGCTTGATCATATTTTTTGCATGTGCGTTGTGGACCATGAATGGGAAAATGTCTTGTGGTAATTCCATTCTAGAGTTGCGTGGGGCCATGTTGGGGGAAATGAAACTGCAAGGAAACTGCTACAAGCTAGATTTTGGTGGCCTATTGTTTTTAAATATGAAAAGGAATGTTCCAGGGAATATGATGTTTTTCAACGGGTTGGATGACCATATCATCACAATGAAGTTCCGCTACATCCATTTTGAGCTCTTGAAGTGTTTGAAAATTGGTAAGTTGATTTTGTAGGGCCTATAAACCTCCTGTGCAACATTATTATGCTCACTACATCATCACTACAACATATTATTTGACGTGTGGGGTGAAGCATATCCTGTGAAGGATTGCACTACTGACATTGCTGCAAGGTTCATATTTCAAAATATCATCACCAGATTTGGTTGTCTAAAAAGCTTCACCAGTGATCAAGGATCACATTTTATTAATGAGATCGTTGCTACATTGTTGCGGGAATTTATGATCCAACACCACAAAAGCAACCAATATCATGCTCAAGGAAATGGAAATATCGAAGCCTCTAATAATATTTTGGAAAATGGACTTACTGAAGTATGTTCCACAAACAGAGATGATTGGGATGAACAAGTTCCAACCACTTTATTGGCTTATTTCACAAATGTAAAATGGTTGCATACGTATACACCATTTCAACTTGATTATGGATGGGAAGTTCTGGTACTAGCTGAGTTTATTATTATGAATGTTTTCATTACTCAAGCCATAAGAATGTATGATCATGAATCTATTGGATAAATACTACAAGGGTTGTGGGAATTGGACGTGCAAAGGTTTCTTACGTATTTTCATCAAACTGTTAAGAAGGAATGAAAAAAATATTGGCATGACAAACATATGAAGGATAAGTATTTTTCTATTGGAGATCAAGTATTGTGGTATAACAATAAGTATCTTAAGCATCTTGGTAACTTTTAAATGCATTGGTTGGGTCCCTTCTTTGTTGTGGAAATCAAATATTCTAGATTTGTTAAGCTTGCTCAGCATCATGGAGTTATTTTTCTTGGTTGGGTGAATGGAGCATGCTTGAAACCATGCTATAGCTAATAAAATTTCTTTGGTAATTCACACGCTCCAAAAGGGGGCACTATTTATATTTAGGATTGAGTCAGTCGTGTCATTAAGTCGGTCAAATTAAGTTGTGACAATTAGTTAGTTAACTTAGTTATGTCAGTCCCTGTCTTATGCTATAATTGCAACCTACCACAACTTGTTTTGGTCGGGGAAGTACATGTAAGGTGTCACTTCTATCAATTTCATGGTCATTAATAGGGGTATTTTCAGTCAATATGCTAATCTTTCCCATAATAATCCCTTTTTGCCGATTTGATTTTCCATTTATAGATTTCAAATAATTTCTCGTTACTTTATCATCGTGTTATTTCCTTTTTCTAGTATTCTATGTCATGTCATGGGGATTTTTGTCATGGTTATAATTAATATTTGGATTTTTTTTTATTTAGCAAGTTGTCACATTTAATAACTAATAGTCTAATCATTTAGTGTCTTGTTGAGTCCTTTCTATATAGGTCGAGGGTCGTATTCTTATTTATTCATTGTGTATGTGAGTCTTTTAGAGTTTTTCTCCCTCGCTTCTACATCTAGATCATATGTATCTTTAATCACCTTTCGTCCATCTGTACAGTTTATCTATAGTTATTGGTCCTTAACCATGACTCGGAGTTCCAAAATTGAAATTACCGCTAGATTCTCATATCCTCACATTATTCCTACCAATGACACTCCAGGGAAATACGAAAAGGCCACCCTGATCAACAATGATTTGTCTGGCCCTACTCTTTGTCCAACCTTAAATTTTTTATTCTACATGAATTCCAACATTTTTCTAGCTCGTGGTGTTACTTTGAGGGTCAAGGCTTAATTTCAACCTTTCCAAAGGTAAAAACATTTCAAATCATGTGATTTACATACATCTAGCACCACATGTGAAGTTATGTGTTGCACCAAGTTTCTTGTCAAATTATTGCATGGGGGATTGTTGATCCAAACTTATGCAAGAACACAATAAAATATAGAAATAAAAATAAATGTAGAGGTGCAACATAGATCAAACTTCATTTCATTAATATCAAATAACTGAAATATGCTTACAGACATAATGGAAATACACTAGCTCGGGCGATGGTAGCTTATCTATAAGAAGATATGTGCGAACTACATGCCTCTAAAATGTGTTATAATGAGACTCGAATGCCTATTTATTATTAAGAAATAATGGAAAACCTAAACATCCAAAAGCCTAACCCTAGGAGATGAAGTGCCAAAACTATGGGCCCCATTTGGGTAAATTGGTACATAAACTTCTCAGGGTCGTAACTTTGGAATACGATATTTGTTTGACATGCAAAATACATCATTAGAAATATCTATCTAAGGACTAAAACTTTTGAGAGGCCGACATCGGTCAAAAACCCATGTCAGCCTTGATTTTCCAAAAAAAATTCATTTAGGGCCTCAAAAAGACTCCATAAGTTCAGGACCCAAAAAACTCCCAAGAATAGTAACTGTGCTAACATTAAGGAAACTAAAATACGCTATGGTGGGGGTCCAAGTGGAATGGGAGAGTGGACACCAATATACACCAGGATTAGTCCTCCCCCCTTAGGAAGTAATGGTCCCTGTTGTGTTGAGTTCCTCCATGAGATGAGGAAACTTCTATTGAACTTGATGCCTGGTGAGCCACTTGCCTTGGTGTAGGAGTTCACTAGCTTTGACAACCCGATAGAGTTTGATCTTCTATATGTGAGTGTTCTTGATTGTGTGTCCATGATCCAATCACTTGTGTCCTATTCCATGCAGTCAAGGTTTATCTTTTTTGGTGCAAGTTGTTCTACAATGTTTGATGTGTCTAGTAATGGTGGAAAGTAGGGCCGAAGGCGGTCCACATTGAACACTTGGTGCAGACCAAGGAATGGTGGAATAATGAACTTGAAGGAATTGTCCTTGAAAACCTCATTGATGGTGTATGGCCCATATCAGATTGGGAAAATCTTGCGCCGAGTTCCAGTGAGGCTCTCCTTATGCAAATGTAGCAAAAGTTTTTCAACCACCTAGAACTTGTGTGGCACCTGATGTTGATCATGTTGCTGCTTGTAATTAGCATTGTATTTTTCCAAGATGTCATGGAACTATTGGCGGATTTTCTTAATGTGCTCAATGAAGTTGTTTGCCTTTTCATCTTCTGACTGGACAAAAGTTGAATCTTCTTGAGTAGCTGTAAATGGTATGGCTACATCGATGGGACATAGTGTCTAGAATCCAAAACCCACCTGAAAGGGGTTGTGACTGGTTGAGTTGTGAAGAGCTCGGTTATAGTTGTTCTAGACATACAGGAAGCTTTCAGTCCTATTGACGACCTCTGCTTGACCATTAGTTTTGCGGTGGAAAGTTGTGGACATAGTGAGCTTGGTGTCGAGCATCGACGAGAGACTTGACCAAAATGTACTAAGGAACATGCTATCACAGTTTGAGATAATGGACTGTGGGATAAAAAAGTGTACCCACACTCATTCAAAGAAGAGTTTAGCATTGGATTCTGTTGTGATATTCTTCTTGCAGTCCACAATAATTTCCATCTTAGAGAATCTTTCGACAACCAAAAAAACGAAGTCGTTTCCATGCTTGGTAGAAGGAAGGCCCAACATGTAATCCATCCAGATGGATTCCCGAGGTCGACTAGGGGTAGGTAGCAGAGTATACATGTCTTTCTTCTTGATGGTTGGTTTGGAAATGGTGCAGGTAGTGTAGGATACAATGTACTTACTGACATCCTATCAAAGGTTCGACCAATAGAAATAATTATGCATTATTGCCACTATTTTCTTGACCCCGAAATGTCCAATGACCCAACTATAGTGTGCTTCAAAAATCATCTATGCACGCTCGCTTGAAGGAACATAGAGGTATTCCATGTGGCATAACAGTGGATCCTGGAGGTGAAAATATGTAACTTGCTTCCCTTCCAGGAGTGTCTGGTATTTTTTGCTGAATTATGGATTTCTTTTTTAGAGATGCAACAAACCCGAAGTCTCATTCCCACAAGAGTCGATCATAGTGGAAAGTGCCATGATCGACGATCGTCTAAGGAAATATGCAACATTATTGGTGTTTCCCTTCTTGTACTTGATGTTCAAATAGAATTGTTGCAAGTATGTGGAAAATTTCTGATGGAGATCGTTCTGCAACTTCCCTTGTGTTTATATGAATTCCAGGGATTGGTTAATTGTGTGGATAAACTTTTCCTTCCCCAAAATGTAATGCTTCTATTTTCGGCATGCATGCACAATGGAATACATCTCTTTGTCATAGTTGGGATACTTTCAGACTGTGTCTGAAAGTGTCTCACTATGATATGCCACTGGATGCCCCTATTGATTAAGAACTGCCCCAATAGCATAGTCAGAGGCATTTGTCTCGATATCAAATGGTTGCTGCAAGTCTGGTAATGTGAGCACTGATGTAGAGTAGAAGCGATGCTTCAACTCTATGAGCATGTTTTGTTGTGATTCAGACCAAAATAATTTTTGTTTCGCTCCTCCCTTGGTGACTTGACTCAAAGGCCAAGTTATATTAGAGAACCCAAACAAGAACTGATGGTAGAAATTGGAAAGAAACACAAAGTTGTGAAGCTATGTTAGAGAGGTTGGGTCTAGCCAATCCCGAATGACCTAGATCTTGGCCGGGTCCACATCCACTTGCCGCTCATCAATGATGTATCCCATATATTGAACTTGGGTCATGCCAAAAGTGCATTTCTCCAAATTGGCACACAACTTGTGTTTCCGCAGTGTTTTGAGGACTTGTCGAATGTGGTGGAGGTCCTCTTATTAACTCAAGTTGAAGGCCAGGATGTCATCCAAATACACCACCACGAATGGGTTGGTAATTGGTCGCAAGATGTCATCCATCAGCCTCATGAAGGTTGCAAGAGAATTCGTCAACCCAAAATTCATGACTAACCATTCAAAGAGGCCTCGAACGAGACCTCTTTGACTTAACCTAACAATCAATATTCCAAAGAAAGTCTTCAAGATAGGGTTTTGAAAGCTTCAAATAAGTAAGGCGTACCATGAATCATACTTGTAAGCTAGCATACTAACCATACATGAAACAAAAACAAGTTTTGGTGGACCTGTGGAGCAATCAAGAATTGTTTAAGATGGCCAAAAGAGGAAAACATCAGAGCTATAATAAATAGGAGGATTGAGGAGCCTCAAAGAACATGTCTAAACATATACTTTTCTAATTTATAGCAGCCAAGAAGAATGAAAAAAAATGAGAACAAGAAACCATTAAGAAGTTAAGAAGACATCACCATTCACCAAGCTATGGAATCCTACAAACAAGCTTCTCCATCATCAAGCCAAACAAGCCATTCATCCACTTCACAAAACCAATTTCTTCTCCAAGCTCATAAAACCATGTATATTTCTCTTCAAGCTTCAACAAAATGCCAAAAATACATAGGGGCCCATGCTCTATTTACAAGAGCCAAAGGATATCTAAAAACCCTAAATGTAGAAAAATGTCAAATATAACCATAAATGTCATGTATGGCCAAGAGACCATGCAGACCATGCACAATAATATCCTAAGAAATAAATGAAAACAATTATTTAAAATTTAAATTTAGAGTGATTTTGCCTCAAAAACCTTAAAAACATACATTTGAGAAATAAATGAGTGTGTTTTTGTTACTCTTTGAACTAAAACAGCCACTAGGCAGTCACATCATTGTGCACCACTTGGGCCTGGGCAACCTAAGCAGCTTTATGGCTGAGTTTTGGACCCCTTCTCGATACTGAATTTGGCTCCTAGATGGATTGTTCGGAAACATGATGAGTTTAATTTCCAGAAATGCTTGAGTTGTACTGATTGGATACCATTTACCTGTCCAAAAATAAAATCTCCCAACACTGCTCTGTGTGCAACACCTGGTCTGAACATGAGGTAGAAAGGTCAAAAGTTTGATGTTGTTTGACCTTTTGGGGGGTCAAAAATGCTCCAAATGATCTGAAATTTTGTGAGCAGACTGCTGGTGATGAGAGGAATCCAAAAATGAAAAGTATGTGAGTTGAGGATGCACCAATTTTGTGCGTAGCGCCTAGGGTGCTGCGAACAGAGGGGTCAAAATTTAAAAAAAAACAATTTTTTTTTCAAATTGCCCCAAAATTGGTGGAGAGGTCCCTCAAGAGGTTTGAGAAGCCTGTGAAAAATATTGAGCCATGTCTCTATGTTTTTCTTGGTCTTTACCTTCTTTGAGTGCTCAAATTTCAATGAAAAGGGTATCCTCATTTATCATAGGTGGATGACTAGTGTCATGACTATCTTCTTGGCTACCTTGTCTTTCACTTGTTGTACTATCATGGTCATCCTCTGTATTAATGCCTCCTTCAAAACTATGTCATTACCATTACTGCTAGATCTCCCATCACTTTGTGCATCATTATCTTGCCCATTGGGAGAGCAGTGAGCCTTACTGCTACCTTCAACACTTTCATCATTGTCACCCTTTTGCTATCTTCAATACTGTTACCTTGGTCTTGGATTTTATCATCAGCCTTTGCGTCTTCTTCACTTTGGCCTTGTAATTCATTGATGTCCTCTTAGTGGCATTCTTTTATCAATGTCTCCTTCATCAAACCCTATTTGTGCCTTGCTGGTTTCCTCTTCTTGATCTGCTATTTCTTTATTTTCACCTTCATTTCTTTATGTTCAATATTTTCATCCATATTGTCACTGATTTCACTTTGAATAGGCTTATTTTCATGTTTATGCACATTTTCCTCTTGATTGTCATGTTTATTTTCTCTGCTGAATGTCACCCCCATCATTGTCTTCACTATCTTCTTGGCTTTCATATTTGCTCATCAGCAATACCTCTTTCTGTACTTGGGAGTGATTCATTTGCATCATCACCCTCCCTGTATTCATCCAAGTTTTCACTGCTTTGTGTATCTTAGAACATAATGGTTTTTAGCTTAGTGACAACCTTAGGTCTAGGGAGGACAAATGTGTGATGTGAGGGCAATTTTTAGCAAATGAGGACAAAATGGAGTGATCAAGGAGTGCTTTTCAAAGTTTTTAGGAGGAGGTTTGCTTGTATTTGAGTGTCTTTAAGCTAATGACAACTTAAAAATGGTATTTCTTGCCCTATGAAGTCAAATGCTTGATTGGCATGAAGATTAGGGTTTGGCTAAGTTTTTAGGCTTTAGAACTTCTCTTTTGATTATGCATGTAAGAGAAAAACTTGGAAGGGTGAGAAGAGGGGCCACCAACCTTGTGTAACCCTTTGTAGGAGTTTGGAGGCAAAAAATTGGATTTTGGCCACTTTCTGAGCAAATTTGACCAATTCTGCTCTCTGCGTAGCGCCAGAGGCTTCTCTGTGGGCGAGTCGGGTCGGTTTGGGCTTGTGCGTAGTGCCACCCTCCCAATGTGCAACATAGTGTAAATTAACACTGCAACTGCCCCCTCTGTGCGCAACACCGATGGCTAGGTGCGTAGCGCCTTCGTCGGTGCCCAGCGCCTGAAAAAATTGCCAAAGTTGCACAAAAAACCCTAAAAAATTCTTCAATGGCTCTCCTTTTACAAAGAAATTAATGAGTTGAGGAAAGAGGGATAGGATTATTTTATACCCCTTTTGAAAATAGTAATCTCATGCCAAAACCCACTTTCCTAATGTTTTATTCCTCTTCACCTTTTCACTGTCTTTTTTGGCCCTTTTTGGTCCTGTAGGTGGCAGAAACATAGAAAAAATGGTTTTTTTTGTTTGATGGTGCTGTTGCATCTCTGTCCCTTTTACCCTTTGACAAAATCTATTGCTATTTAACACCTTACTGTGCTAAAGAATTGCAAAACCAGTGATACTTCTATTACTTGGGCATGAATTTCTCTTCTGTTGTAGATGTCATTTTTAATTCAGGCTTCTCACTTTACATTTGTTCTGCTGATAACCATCCTAAAAAATTCCTGCAGAAATGATTTAACATGGGAAAATTGTCTTTTGTAGAAAATAATCTGGATGAGGAAACCTTGTTTTTGGCTCTCTCTACCTTTTAGACCAATTACATATTTGTTCTTTTGATTAGTTTTCCAGTGATATGTCTCTGGTGGGAGAGGTGAGAAGTGTTTTAAACCATTTTTTGTTTCCCCTTGGCCACTTCTGTTCTTGCAGGTGCCTACAAAAATTCTAGCTTATATCACTGTCTTTTTTGGAATTTGACATTTCTTTTCTCTAACAGTGAACCTATGCTTATCATAATTACCTTCTTGGGAAATTTTACCTCATGCTTGCCTCCTTTGACCCTTTGAAAATGCCTCTGACTGTTCTTTTGAGAAGTGAAACCCTTGCACTGATATTTATGGCCCTTTTTTTCCCTTTGGTGAAGTGGGATACACTGCTTCTTTTCTGCTTCCTTTGATCTCTTAAGACCTCTGATTTTACCTTTTGAAACCTCATGCCTTTGTACTAATATTCTTTACCCTTTTGTACCTTTGGTGAGGTGGAATCAATGCCTCTTTGCCAAACCCTGGAGAGCATCTTGAAACCCTTTGAAGCCATCTGCTATAATGAAGGAGTCTTTTTGTCATCATTTGACCTATATGTCATCCCTCCCAAACTCCTAGGTTTTAGGGCTACTTAGAAAAAAGTAAATAGTGTTGTCTTCTAAGTTCTCTAAAATCTTTCAAACATCATTTATTATTTCTAAAGAAATTCAATTGTGCATTGATGGAGTGGAGGTGACCTTTGTCCTTGTAGCTCTAGTACTAATTTCTTGTTTGGCCAAAGTAGTCACAAACCCTGATTCTCTTCAAACATATTCCTTGTTGCCTTCTTCTTTGCTATGGATGCCTATTTCCTCTGTGCATAGTGCCACTCCGTCTGTGCACAGCACCAATTTGCAGAGGGAATTTGGATGCCTTCCCGGTGTCGGAATGATATTCGTGATAGCTTGTTTGAAATCTTGTTGAGTCTACTTTCCAAAACGTCTTTTGTTTTTACCTTTGGTGTCCATTGACCTATCCTAAAACGGATTTTCCCAACACTGGTCAAAAAGTGCTGAATGATGGTGCAGAAATGCAGAGTGCTGGTGTAGACAACTTTTGGAGGCCTTCCTTAACTCAAAATTGAGCTCATGATAGGTAATTGGAAATCTCTTCAAGTCTAGTTGTCGTTTGACTCATCAAGAAAGTCATTTGGACACTCCAGCTATGAGAAAACCTTATTGTCCCAAGGTCACTCTAGCAGTGCAGAAATTCTCCTAGGACACCTGTGTTTTTTATATTGCTCCCAAACCATGATACCTGTGTAAAAACGGAAGGAGGTGTTTCTTCTTGGGCCTATATTGGACAAAAACCTTTCTCACTTTTTTCAAATTCATATCTTTTTGGTCAGAAACACAATTTGAAGCAAAATTGGCCCTAGGTGTGACACATGGCTTGTCTCTTGGAATGAATTCTTGGAAAATGATGGAGGCATGATGTTTATGAGTTGGTATGGAATTATGCTTGCTGACATGATCTATCAAATGAATCATTTTCTCTTGCTCCTACCTTTCATATCAAACCCTAGCTTAGTTGGAAGAGGAAATTAGGGTTTGGTGTAGAGGATTTAGGACTGCCTTGTAGAGGGAGGGGAATGAAGGGGTTAAGGGTTGTCTAAATTCTTGGGGAAATTTTGGGAGATAGGGATAGATGTTAGGGAGTAGGGGAAAGTTTAATTTCAAGGATTGAGTGAGGGGAAGGGGTCCAAAAGGGAAAAACATAGGCCTAGTCTTAAAAAGTGTCAAATTTTGGCAATAGACTAGGTTTTGTAGAAAAATGATGAATTTGAGGGCTATGAGTGATGGGAAGTGTTTATGAAGGTATATTAAGGATAGGAGGAGGTGTAAGAGCATAAATATACAAGCCTTGTTGATTTTTAACCATGGAGGTCATGAAACCAAGAAAAAATTCCCTTAAAATCCCTAGATGGACAATGGAGGAGTTAGGCAAAACAAAATAGAGGGCTGAGGCCAAAGGTGAAACAAAAAAGACAAACTGAGTGGCATGAGCCCGTGATGGGTCTTATGGGATGGTTGAGCTGAGCATTGACATGATGGGATGATGAAATAGTGAAAAAGAAATTATCTTAAGGATAATGAAGGTAGTGAGATCTCTAGAACTCACAATGTTCATGAATTTTGTTTCTAGAAATCTAGAACCGATACTTAGTCATCTTCAGCTAGTGAAAATTATGAATGACTAATAGTGGCTCCACTTGGGGAGGGAAACTCATTTTTCAGGATGTGTCCAGAACTATTAGATCTCTGTCTTGATGGAGACTAGCCCCTCATCCATTGGGCATATTTTTACCTCTTTTGTCTTGCTGATGCTTGCTGTGAAGTTATGATCTTAATAGATTTGAAAAACATGATCAAATAATTTTCATCTCTACCAACCCAATCTATTTGCCTAACATTTTTTCTTCCTTGGGTGCATTTGGATTAGCCAACCGTTGACATTTTTTTTCTTTGATAGAAAAACAAACTATCTACTTCTGGCTTATTTCTTCCAAGAGTTCAGATTAGGCTAATGACTTCTCTTATTCTCTACCTAGTCTAATCATTTGTCAAGATTAAGCTATTTGAAAAATTTTATTCTCTATTCTACTGACATGAAATTCAAAACATGATCAAACCAGGATTAAGCAATCTGATTTTCCATAGGTTGTGGCATTCGGACAAGCTGCACACACACATTATTTTTGTATAGTTAAAAACTAGAAAAAATGAGGGCTATGATTCAGAATTTGCTAGGCATCCCTATATTTTCTCTTTGGTTCAGATTTGAGCATGGAGAACCAATATATTTTCTTCCTAATCTATTCCTATTGACAAGTCAAGTTTAGATGCTTTGACAAGTTCTCTTTCACTAACCTATCAGCAATAAATTGAAAACATGTTCAACCATGATTAGGCTAGATGACTGAACAAGAATTTTTTGGAACAAGTAGTGGCATTTAGGCTTGCACACTTTTAGTAGTACTCTTTTTTGGGTATGGGGAATACCTCTTTTTTCAAATCTACCCTCTTTTTCCATCTTTTCTCTGTTTTTGAATTTTCAAAACAATCTATAACTAAAATATGCTCAAAGGTTGAGCTTATTTGCATGCCTATCTATCCTAATATAATTTATACATGATATATACATTCATTTGGTGAACTCCCTTTTCCAATACAACCAATCAAGTAGATGATTTTATTATGGATCTTGGTTCAACTCTTTGAGGGTGTTAGGAAAATTAAAATGCCACTTCCACCTCACTTGTTTTCGGGCAGTAATGCTTAAAATTTTTCTCATACTTTGCAACAAATTGTTCTTGGCAGAACACACTCCTTTAGATTTCTCAAGGAAAAAAAAATGGATCTTGGAATAATACCTGATCTAGAGGATTTAAGACATAAGCTTCATTCAAGACTACTCCTTCCACTTAGCTATGCTTGGGACTCTTTTGGGAAAGAAACTCCACCTCTTCCTCATGATCTTCTGAACTGGTAGATTCATCATATATGGAAATGTTATCCTCTAACAAAACCTGATGTGCTTTGATAGAGTGAGTTGAGCTCTGTGTGAAAACGACCATGTTGATGAGTAGGAGCATTCCTTGGCAACAAATATTCTTGAGAAAGAAGTGCAACAACTTTATTGTGATCATTAATTTCCATGCCTTCATCTACAATTTGTAATTCAAAGGAACTTGGTGGCTGCAAATATGGAATTAAGGGGGATTCCACGTTCCAAATGATTTCGTCAACCATTTCAGGAGAAGGCTCCTTATTTACAACTTGCTCAAGAAGTTCCTCATCCTCCTCAACCTCAACGTCAAAGCTGAAAGACTATTGATTACCAATTATGTGAAAGTTTTTTCTGATGGACTGAAGTGAAGTGGAGCGAAGAGTCAGAGACTCTTCACTTACTTCTAAAATTTCAAGGCTTTCCTCATCAGTGTCATATGTGACCCGTCTTGGCTGATTACTACTTTCAATATGATGATAGTGAACTTCATCCCTCAAATCAACTACTGATAGCTCTGCAAGGTTAGCTTCTGTTTGGAGAACATCATCATCATCAGATTGATCAAAATTTGGAGAATCATCAACATAAATAATTTCACTAATCAAACTTATTGGGTTACCGGTCTGTTCTTCTTTGAACTGATCTACAAGTTCACTTTATGATTTATGGTAGATGGCATTAGTAGGAGGAGGAACATGAATTTTTTGTTTATACGAAGGCTTAGAGGCTGGTTGAATGTTTAGCATTTGATTTATTTCCTCTTCAGTCAAAAGAGGAGGATTTTTTCTCTTTCTTTGGATAGAAGTACAAAAGTTCTCTTTATGTTGTGCAGGCTGATTTTGAGGCTGAATGTTTTCTTGAGCCTCACCTAGAAGACATGGTGAATCATTACTAGTGCCTTCCGAGAGATTCTGTGGGTTTCCTTCTATTTCTTGATTTGGTTCTAACTCCTCTAGGTTGTCATGATAGCTATCTTAAGAATTAGATGCATGGAGTTCTTCTAATAAATATTCAGGATGCTGATTCCCTAAATCCTCATCAATGTTTACAAGGTGTTGTATGAAATAATTAGATTGATCACAACAATTTTCAGCTAATGATAAAGATGGAAAATATTCTTTATAACTTTCATAAAACACCTTGTGGAAATCTTTCAAGGAAAACAAGCTACCAGATTTTAGCCATTCATACCAATTTCTTGCCTTACCTTCTAATGTTTCCATAAACATTTTCATGAGGCAATCCTCATGCCATTCAACTTTTAAAATCCATATATGTATATGAAATTTGATGAGATGTAACAAGGGGTATTCAACCTTTTCATATTGAAATATAGGTAGGTTTTTTATCCAATTTATTTCAGGAATTTTGTGTGGGAATCTAGGGATATGATCTCTACTCATTGGAGCATATCTCCCTTGTATCCTTGGATGCATGTTTGTAAATCAAAAAGGGTCACTGAATCTTTCAACCAATATAGAGTTCTCTACCAGTGGAGTATTTAGGTCTATTGAGAGTTGTGGAGTCGCCAAGTGGAAGATTTCAACTTTGTCCACCATCAACATGATTGAGATTTCTTAATGCATTCCCAGGGGGTTTATGAGAACTAGTAGGGTAAATAGGGCTGCTGAAGACCAATGGAGTTGCCAGGTGGATGATGTTTGTTGTTTTAAGGATGTTCTTGTTGTCCACCATCAACAACTAAATACCAATCTAAGGATGTTTGTGAGTTTTCTGAGATCTAAGGAATACTTAGTTTGTCACTAACTCAGAAGGTCCCACCGTGATTGCCAAAATGTTAGGGTAGAGATGAGGTGGCAGTTTCACTAGATTTTATAAGTTAAATTGAGGGTATAAAGAGTCTTAAGAGGTATTCAGGCAACTATATACTCAGAAGGTCCCATCGTGATCGCCACAATGTTAGAGTCCTATGATTTGGTAGATTGGTAGACCAAATGACAGGGTAACATGGAACCAGTCTTTGGAGTCTAGGACCTAGCCTTCCTGGAATCAGAGAGGGATCTCTCTATTGGGTGCAAATGATGTGTTCTTTTTGCTCTAGGGTTTTGATTTTAGGCTAGTTATTGAGTGTAGGGTTTGTTGATTGTTTTGGTTGGGTAAGATGGTCAAGTGGAATAGGTGGAGTGAGAGTCCGTCAAAGCCATTGGGCTATGGATTCAAATGAAAGTCAAGAGTGTCTAAATGATGAAATAGAGTGTGTTGCAGGGCTGATTTAGCAACGTTAATGGATCCTTAATGTGATGTATGAGGCGTAGTGAACATTAAGTTTTGGAAAAACTAAGAGGTCTTAAACATATATAGTTAAAAGTTACAAATCATGAGGTAGGGAAAACCATTAAGTTCAATGAACAATACTTAAACTGATAAACATCTAAGATAAACATTCCAGTGAAACATATATAGCATAAGAGATTCTAACTTTAGAAATTCACCTTCAGATTTTGGGAAAACATATAAGATGAATCAAATAACTCAATTTATGAAGAGGGAACTCCTAAACAACATATATCAAGTTATTGGAAACTCTAAAACAAGTTGGTAAGCATGGACAAAGGGTAAGATCGAACGAGACTTCTTTGACTTAACCTAACAATCAATATTCCAAATAAAGGCTTCAAGATAGGGTTTTGAAAGATTCAAATAAGTAGGGAATACAATGAATCATACTTGTAAGCTAGCATACTAACCATACATGAAACAAAAACAAGTTTTGGTGGACCTAAGGAGCAATCAAGAATTCCTTAAGACGGCCAACAGAGGAAAACATCAAAGCTATAACAAACAAGAGGACTGAGGTGCCTCAAAGAACATGTCTCAACCTATACTTTTCTGATTTATAATAGCCAAGAAGAATGAAACAAAATGAGAACAAGAAAACATTAAGAAGTTAAGAAGACATCACCATTCACCAAGCTATGGAATCCTACAAACAAGCTTCTCCATCATCAAGTCAAACAAGCCATTCACCCACTTCACAAAATCAATTTCTTCTCCAAGCTCATAAAACCATGTATATTTTTCTTCAAGCTCATCAAATGCCAACAAAATACATAGGGGCCTAATGCTCTATTTATGGAGCAAAGGAGGACTAAAACCCTAAATGTAGTAGGAAAATGTCAAATATAACCATAAATGTCATTTATGTCTAAGAGACCATGCAAGGCCCAAAGCACACAATATCCTAAGAAATAAATGCCAAAATAACTATTTGCACCTAATTCTAGAGTAATTTGCCTCAAAAAAATAAAAAATATCCATTTGCAATAAATGAGTGTGTTTTTTTTACTTTTGGTCCAAAACACACTAGGTAGCCTCTATGTGTAGCGCCACTTCAACAGAAAATAGGGTCTCTTGTGGCTGAGTTTTGGACCCCTTCCTGATACCGAATTTGGCTCCGTGATGGCTTGTTGGAAAGCCTAATGAGTTTACTTTCTAGAAATGCTTAAGATGTGCTGATTGGGTGCCATTTAACTATCCAAAAACCAAATCTCCCAACACTGCTCTATGCGCGGTGATTGGTCTGAAAATGAGGCAGAAAGGTCAAAATTTTGATGTGTTCTGACCTTTTGGGGGGTTAATAACGCTCGAAATGATCTAAAATTTGGTGAGCAGATTGTTGGTGATGTGAGGAATCCAAAAATGAAAATTTGTAAGCTGAGGATGCACCAATGTTGTGCGTAGCGCCTAGGGTGCTATGCATAGAGGGGTCAAAATTTCAAAAATACAAAATTTTGTTCAAATTGCCCCAAAATTGGTGGAGAGTTCCCTCAAGAAGTTTGAGAAGCCTATGGAAAATCTTGAGCCATGTCTCTAAGTTTTTCTTAGTCTCTACCTTCTTTGAGTGCTCAAATTTCAATGAAAAGGGTATCCTCATTTATCATAGGTGGATGACTAGTGTCATGACTGTCTTCTTGGCTGCCTTGTCTTTCACTTGTTGTATTATCATGGTCATCCTCTGTATTAATGCCTCCTTCTTCAAAAATCTATTATTACCATTACTGCTAGATCTCCCATCACTTTTTGCATCATTATCTTTCCCATTGGGAGAGCAGTGAGCCTTACTGCTGCCTTCAACACTTTCATCATTGTCACCCTTTTGCTATCTTTGGTACTGTTACCTTGGTCTTGGATTTTATCACCAGCCTTTGCATCTGCTTCACTTTGGCCTTGCACTTCATTGATGTCCTCTTAGTGGCATTATTTTATCACTGTCTCCTTCATCAAACCCTATTTGTGCCTTGATGGTTTCCTCTTCTTGATCTAATATTTCTTTATTTTCACCTTCTTTTATTTATGTTCAATATTTTCATCCATATTGTCACTGATTTCACTTTGGCTAGGCTTATTTTCATGTTTATGCACATTTTCCTCTTGACTATCATGTTTATTTTCTTTGCTGACTGTCACCCCCATCATTGTCTTCACTATATTATTGGCTGTCATCTTTGCTAATCAACAATACCTCTTTCTGTACTTGGGAGTGATTCATTTGTATCATTACCCTCCCTATCTTCATCCAAGTGCTCATTGCTTTGTGTATCTTAGAACATAATGGTTTTTAGCTCGGTGAAAGCTTTAGGTCTAGGGAGGACAGATGTGTGATGTGAGGGCAGTTTTTAGCAAATGAGGGAAAAATGGAGTGATCAAGGAGTGTGTTTTAGGGTTTTTAGGAGGAGGTTTGCTTGTATTTGAGTGTATTTAAGCTAATGACAACTTCAAAATGGTATTTCTTGCCCTAGAAGGTCAAATACTTGATTGGCATGAAGGTTAGGGTTTGGCCAAGTTTTTAGGTTTTCAAACTTCTCTTTTGATTATGCATGTAATAGAAAAAATTGGAAGGGTGAGAATAGGGGCCACCAACCTTGTTTAACCCTTTGCAGGAGCTTAGAGGTAAAAAATTGGATTTTGGCCACTTTCTGAGCAAATTTGACAATTCTGCTCTGTGCGTAGCGCTAGAGGTTTCTCTGTGGGTGAGTCGAGTTGGTCTGGGCTTGTGCGTAGTGCCCTCTCGGTGCGCAGTGTAGTGTAAATTAACACTACAGCTGCCCCCTCTGTGCGCAACACCACCCTCTCGGTGTGCAGTGTAGTGTAAATTAACACTACAGCTGCCCCCTCTGTGCGTAGTGCTGACGACATGGTACGTAGGCCTCCATTGGTGCACAACGCCTGAAAAATTTGCCAAAGTTGCATAGAAAACCATAAAACCATAAAAAAATCTTCAATGGCTCTCCTTCTTTTACAAAGACATTAATGAGTAGAGGAAAGAGGGATATGTGGATTTTATACCCCTTTTGAAAATAATAATCTCATGCCAAAACCCACTTTCATAATGTTTTATTTCTCTTCACTTTTTAATTGTATTTTTTGGTCCTTTTTGGTCCTGTAGGTGGCAGAAACATAGAAAAAATGGTTTTTTTTTGTTTGATGGTGCTGATGCATCTATATCCATTTTACCCTTTGACAAGATCTCTTGTTGGTTAACACTTTACTGTGCTAAACAATTGCAAAAACAGTGATACTTCTTTTACTTGGGCATGAATTTCTCTTTTGCTGTAGATGTCATTTGTAATTCAAGCTTCTCACTTTACATTTGTTCTTCTGATAACCATCCTAAAAAATTCCTGCAAAAATTATTTAACATTGGAAAATTGTTTTTTTACAGAATATACTTTGGATGAGGAAACCTTGTTAGAGGCTCTCTCTGCTTTTTAGACCAATTATAGATTTGTTCTTTTGATCAGTTTTCCAGTGATATGTCTCTGGTGGGAGAGGTGAGTAGTGTTTTAAACCATTTTGTGTTTCCCCTTGGCCACTTCTATTCTTGTAGGTTCCTACACAAATTCTGCCTTAGATCACTGTCTTTTTTAGAATTTTTCATTTCTTTTCTCTAACAGTGAACCTATGCTTATCATAATTACCTTATTGGGCAATTTTACCTCATGCTTGCCTCCTTTGACCCTTTGAAAATTCCTCTGACTGTTCTTTTGAGAAGTGAAACGCTTGCACTGATATTTATGGCCCTTTTTTTCCCTTTGGTGAAGTGGGATACAGTGCTTCTTGTTTGCTTCCTTTGATATCTTAAGACCTTTGATTTTACCTTTTGAAATCTCATGCCTTTGTACTAATATTCTTTTCCCTTTTGTACCTTTGGTGAGGTGGAATCAATGCCTCTTTGCCAAACCCTAGAGGGCAGCTTGAAACCCTTTGAAGCCATCTGGTGTAATGAAGGAGTCTCTTTGTCATCATTTGACCTATTTGTCATCCCTCCCAAACTCCTAGGTTTTAGGTCTGCTTAGAAAAAAGTAAATAGTGTTGTCTTCTAAGTTCTCTAAAATCTTTCAAACATCATTCATTATTTCTAAAGACCTTAAATTGTGCATTGATGGAGTGGAGGTGACCTTTTTCCTTGTAGCTCTAGTACTGATTTTGTATTTGGCCAAAGTAGTCACAAACCCTGATTCTCTTCAAACATATGCCTTGCTACCTTTTTCTTTGCTGTGGATGCCTATTTCCTCTGTGCACAGCACCACTCCGTCTGTGCGCAATGCCAATTTGCAGAGGGCATTTGGAGGCCTTCTTGGTGTCATAATGAGCTCCGGGATAGCTCGTTGGAAATATTTTTGAGTCTCCTTTCCAAAAATTCTTTTGGTTTTATTTTGGTGTCCATTTACCTTTCCAAAAAGGGATTTTTCCGACACTTGTCAAAAAGTGCTGAATGATGGCACATAAATGCAGAGTGCTAGTGCAGACAACTTTGGAGGCCTTCCTTAACTCCATATTGAGCTCATGATAACTAATTGGAAATATCTTCAAGTCTAGTTGTCTTTGGACTCATCAATAAAGTCATTTGGACACTCCAGCTATGAGAAAACCTTATTTTCCCAAGGTCACTCCAGCAGTGCAGAAATTTTCCTGGGACACCTGTGTTTTTGATATTGCTCCCAAACCTTGATACTTGTGTAAAAAATGAAGGAGGTTTTTCTTCTTGGGCCTATATGGGATAGACACCTCTCTCAATTTTATCAAATTAATCTTTGTTTGGTTAGAAACACAATTTGAAGAAAAACTGGCGGTAGGCGTGCCACATGGCTTGTCTCTTGGAATGAATTCTTGGAAAATGATGGAGGCATGATGTTTATGAGTTGGTATGGACTTATGTTTGCTGAAATTATCTATCAAAAGAATCATTTTATCTTTTTCCTCCTTTTCATATCAAACCCTAGCTTAG
Source organism: Pinus albicaulis (assembly GCA_034641835.2). Lineage (NCBI taxonomy): Eukaryota > Viridiplantae > Streptophyta > Pinopsida > Pinales > Pinaceae > Pinus > Pinus albicaulis. Next base: position 826,650,642 of record CM076573.1, read on the forward strand.
TCTGAAGAGGAAATTAGGGTTTGGTGTAGGGGATTTAGGACTACCTTGTAGAGGGAGGTGAATGAAGGGGTTAAGGGTTGTATAAATTATTGGAGAAATTCTGGGAGATAGGGATAGATGTTAGGGAGTAGGGGAAAGTGGAATTTAAAGGATTGAGAGAGGGGAATGGGTCTGTTATCCCCCCTATAAATTTTTGACAATGCAAAGTAGGGGGCTAAATTGTTTTTTGAGCCTTCAAGGAATGCATTTCCCCCTGAAGACACATCATCCTTGAAGTCTCCTGTGCCTTTGCCTTTGAGAAATTTCCCTCTGCTGACTCCCTTTATAAGGTCTCATTGATTACATAAATTGCTCCAAAAGGCCTACAATAAACCTTATATCCCTGTAGAATGTCCCATTTCATCCCTTCTTCCCTTTGTCAAAATTCCCCTTTTTTGTACCCCCAAATCCCTCCCCTCATCCTCCAAAACCATCCTAAAATCCCCTTTAAACCTTCCAAATACACTTTGTTTGGTTTAGTTCCCCTTCATCCCCCTATCGTTACCTATTTTGGCTTTTAATTTCGTTGAAATGGGCCAAAAATCATGTTTTCTATGTAATTGAGCCTCAGCCCCTTTCGACCTAATCCCCTGTACATTTCCCCCCACAGAACCCATGCACTATAACCAAGCACTGGCATGAAAGGCGCTAATCTCCAATGTATATCGAGAGCGTTCCTGACCATTGATCTTTATAGATCGGACGACGATCGTTAACTCCACAGTGTCTGTGTTTCCCCTGTTCAAACCCCCGACCGCGCAATCGCCATCCATTTACCCGCAGATCCGACGGTTCGGAGTCTACCCGCCCCGGTGGTCCTTGCAGCGCACTATTTCAAAACCACCTGGTTTCTATTGCACCGCCTTCGAGCGAGGGGCGGTATTTTATGATCGCAGAGCGATTCCATACAGCTTCCGACGCGTGGCTCCAGTACGGATGGAAAACCACCCTCCCATCACACATTAAAGTTCGTCCATGGACACGCAGCAATATGCATATCAGCCGTCTTATCCAGAGCCCTCCATCCAACGGTGATCAATCCAGGAAGCTGCGCACGTGATAGCCCATAGCTGTCGTACCCCTGGCCCACCGTCCATTGCCCCGACGCGTTTTCCACCGTCGATCTCTGCCAAGATCGGACGGCTCCAATTCATCTGCATGTTCCACCGTTGACTAGCTCATATCGCCATGTCACCCTCTCCACGTGTGTCCATAATATATTCGCCCCTGCCATATATATTTGTTCCAAGGTCGATTTTTCGTAGATTTTATTTAATTTTTGTTGTGATCTGCCCACGTCCACCCGACTCTGTTTCACTGTCATACTGCACTGTCTGCCATAGTCCCGCGCTATTCTGCCATCTCATCCGTCTGCACAGCCATCCTCGTCACCCCCATTACATCCACCACCTTCGTGCATAAGTTTTCCTAACTAGTTTTTGTGTTTTGCAGGGTTTGAGATGGTGAAAGCCGCCATGATTTGCACACGCTGTCATAGTGACAGAAAATATAGGAAAAGACCGTGTGCAGAGGTAGATATCATGAAAAAAAAGGCCCGAAGAGGTACCACAACGGGATTTGAATTTAAAGAGCAAGGTTTAGCTCTGTGAAACTGTCCCGGTGCCATTAACACACATATTTCACAGTAAAAGATATAAATGGATCAACAGAGAACCTAGGGCACGCAAATGAAGATATATAAGCCTTAGGTTCAAATATTTAGAGGCAAAGTACTAGATTGAAGGCCCAGGGATCACACAAAAGGTACAACACGCAGAAAATCAATGCATATCAAGGTTTCTACAGCAGCAGAATGTTTTTCCTCCATAAAGGACAAAGCGCCCTTGCAGTTTTTATTCTACACCGTGCTCCTGAATAATTTCCACCCTGACAACAGTCTGAAGCTACCAGAGCATTTGTTTCATAAATACGACAGACTTCTCAATCGTTTATTTATCATTTTTTTATTCACCAAAAGTACCACAGAGTCATGCAGATCAAAGTACATCAAGAGACATACCAAAGTAAATAGAGGCTTGAAGAAGACCACTCTTCCATCCAAAGAATGACAGGAATTGAATGCTCAGAATTTAAACAGAATGGGCTTCGGCCCTCTTTGTCTTCAGAAGTTTTAATACTACATTTAGTTCTTCACCTACCTCCTCTGTTTATCTTCAGCTATAAAATTCATGAAGAAACTCAATGTAAGGTGGTTGATCAGTTATCAGAGAATTTCAAGTAGTTTCTTTTGAGACACAGTCTCTGTGTAAAGTTGTAATATAGGCTGAGGGATATGATTTCAGACTGAGTATTCAGCTATTGGCAATGTTGTACTTGACTGGTATTGTTGTTTAATATGACAAGCACATTTCTTTGGAGCCTGATCTAAAGCAGTGGTGATGTTTTCCTCTCTCTGTGTTTAATTCATTTCATTTCGTTTCTACTGGCTTGCGTCATAATATTGGCATAGGATTTACCCTTGTTAGGTACCCTATGTTTCTGCTCTCCTTTCCATTAATGTTTTTCTTTTGAATGTGTTATCTAAGAATCGTTTTCAGATAATTTAACCAGTGTAGTGGATGTTATTGCCTGCTCTCTGATGTATGAATTAAACGTATCTGTTCTTAGATGTTTCTTGTTAATGATTTAGTTGGAAGATTTGGGAACACCAGGGATTAGAGTTAGCCCTATCCACTAGGATCCTTGTGCGACCAGCTGGTCTTTAATTTTGTGCCCCGAATCTGTGCTATCTCCTCCACTCTTATCATTCCATATCACACAATCATCTTTAAGATCCAACGTTTTAGATGACTAGCCCAATTGAAAGCTTGCACATTGAGTAGCAAGCAAATACTTTCCTGACTCCATTGCCCAATGGTTTTGAATGCTCACTAGAATACTTCACCTCTGCCTTATTCCTATTTTCTCATCCTTGTCTTACATTGAACCCTTATTTCCTGATAACTAGCAACCACACAAAAAACCAAACAAACCAAACCTTGTGCCTATAACTAGCCTAACATCTTGAATTTTGAGCCTAAAAGACATATAATTTGACATATCATAGAGAGATCCCTCTCTGGACCTAGGAGGGATAGATCCTGAGGTCTGAAAGTGGTTTTGATGTTGTCTCATCTTTTGGTATTTCCAACCTTGCCAAAACATGGGAACCCCAACATAATGGCGACTCCGCTGGGGACTTCTGAGTATTTCTCACCTTCTACATCATAAGAGCCTCAGAAACCTACAATCTCTGGTTAGGTTGGAATTTAAACATTCCTATTCACACATCAACCTCTATACCATTTGTTGTGTTCTCCCACACTCTTAGACAGAGTCATCAACCTCTATACCATTTGTTGTGTTCTCCCACACTCTTAGACAGAGTCTGGAAATGGCCAGGTAGCCTCCAGATCTCACACTCTTTCAGAGGTGACATATCTGGTAAATGCCCTCCCAGTCAATCTCTGGTTAGAGTTTGCTGTGTTTTCAAGATATCCTTGAAAAGGGACATCTCATAAGCACTGTGGTGGACAATGTACCCTCCCCAAACATCCTAAACCTTCCACCTGGCGACTCCATAATTCCTAAACGTTTGAAAGACTCCTCTAGTGATCAGTAGGCCTGTTGATTGTCTTGGTTCACATTAGACTCCATTGGGAGACCAAAGCCATAACAACATCAACCACAATAGAAGAAACAATTAGGGTTAAGCTTCTTGGGTGGAAAGCAACATTCTGGCTTCCAGAACCATTCACACAAGAGCTTACCCTAACCAAAACCCACCCGAAATAGTTGATAACCCTGAGAGCATCCTCAAGAGATCTCCTACACCTAAAAGACCAAATATTTCCATCCACATCCATAGAGCTAACTCTACACCAGAAAAATTTACAGCTCTATCAGACCCATTCTTTGACCTAGGCACTCAAAACAACTTGCCAAGAACTAGGTCATTCAGTGTTCTATACTAGCCAGACCTTGAGCTTCCTGGTTCACCACCTCAAAGTGGTAAACACCCTGGGAATAGACAGACCCCTCCATCTACACCACCTGATATTCACTTCATTCAAAACTTGGGGCTCAGTCACCCTAGATCTGCTCATCAGTCTTCTGCTGGTCACAATATCCCTGTCATCCATATACCAGCTGCTCAAGTCAACCCTTTACCTCATCAAAACATCATCATGGCAGCCTGGTATGCACCTCTGGTTTTACCTCAACCTCTAGTACCCTTACCCAATGATTATCAATCAAAGATCCCACACTTCACTGCAAAGGAGCCTACCACAGCAAAATACCATGTATATAGGATGGAAGATTCATTTGACTACATGGAGATAGACAATGATATAGTAAAAATGAGAATCTTTGCTCAGAGCCTAGGAGGTGATGTGAAGAAATGGTTCAAAGGCCTACCTCCGGGTAGCATAAATGACCTCCCTGCTCTATATCAGACCTTCATAAAAAAATGGGAAGTCAAGGCCAACCCTTTCCAGCTCCTAGCATAATATATGAGCCTAAAAAGAAACGTAGGAGAGAGTGTCCATGATTACACAACGAGATTTAACAGCATTTACAATGCTCTCCCTCCACATATGAAACCTCCCCAAGGTATGGCCCTAGCGAAATACCCCGAAGGCTTTGATGCTGACATGGCCTATCAGCTTAGGGATAAAGAATACAACACATTGGATGACATGCAAAAATGAGCAGTGAATATAGAGGTGAATCTGATTGAGAAAAGAGCAAGATTAAGAGTTGAGAAAAGGGTGACATATAGAGACGACAATGTAGCTTCCACATCTGATCCAAATCATGATCATCTATCTAAAAAAGTGGAGAAGCTATACCAAGTGATGGAAAAAATGGTTGTCACAGTTAGTAACCAAAACAGAAATCAAAACCAGAACCAAAACTTTAGAAGAAACAATGCCACTCCCAACAGACAAAGAGAGTCAGATCCACAAGTCATTCCCCCAGTCCAATAGAATTTCTTGATGAAGATGAGGAAATCATAGAAGAGTCTAAGGGAAACACAATTAATATGTTTGAAACAGAAGATTCAATCCATAACTGTTACTCAGAAGAAGATCAACCCTCACCCTCTTATTGGGATGAGGAATGGTTAGAAACTGAGGATTACAGGTTGGGATTTGAAAATGCCATGATGCAGGTCAGAGAGCAATATGAAATTAGAAGTAAAAAGAGCCAGGAAACTGCCAAACCAAAAGCTTCTAAGGTCACCATCAAGAAAAGACCTGAAAAAACTTCTAAAGCAACTGTTGAAAGTAACAAATCAACAGCTGAGGGTTCTGGAAAGAACAAAGAAAAGGACAACCAAAACACTGATACACAAGGTAAACCAGCTATCAGCACTAGCACTGCAGTTAGTGCTCCTGATAAAACAGTCTCTAACAATGTACATAACGAGAATCAACACAGTGATTCAGCCACTAAGGCAGTGGCTAACAAAACAGAGTTGAACATTCCAAAGAGTCAGTCCACTTTCAATTTGGAGAGTGAGATTGCAAAAATTAAAATCTCTATCCCACTCTCTGAGCTGGCCACTCAGGATGTATATAAAGGCCAAATTTTGAAAGTATTAAATTTAGGTGAGAACAGTGACACTGTAAATCTGGGTGATGATCAACCTGCCCTTTTGTTTGGTCCAAAGATAGAGGGAAAGTTTCAGGAAGGGGTAGTGCCCCCTTTTTATATCAGTATTAATGTCCATGATAATATTCTCCACAATGCAATGCATGATTCTGAGGCATCACACAACCTGATGCCTAAAGTAGTGATGGAAAGATTAGGCCTAGAGATAACCCGTCCCTATAAAGACCTATATTCATTTGACTCTAGTAGAGTAAAGTGTCTTGGCCTAATCAAAGATTTATGTGTGAGCCTTACTCAGATTCCTACCAAGTGTATGGTCATGGATGTTGTTGTGGAAGATGTGCCGCCCAAGTATGGCATGTTATTATCAAGATCATGGGGAGCCAAGCTGCAAGGAACAATGCAGATGGATGGGGCTTATGCCACAATCCCAATCTTTGGCCAACTTAGAAGACTGTATAGGGAAGAACAAATGAAATTCCTGGTTAGTAGCCCTGAAAAGCCTGAAAATTCTCCTCTATACTCTATACATACAAACCTGGATTTCTTTATCTTCTGCAACGATGAATCTTTGGGGGAGCTAGAATCTGAAAACATAGATACAAGAAAAGGTACACATGATGAAACAGAGCCAATGGATTTTAGCATAATGGCTACCCTAGACTCAGAGGAGTAAGACGTAGAAAGCTTTGAACAATGCACTGAAACAACAACGCAAAATGAACCAGAAACATAATGCAATCAGCCAACTAGTCACCTCTCTGACTTCCACACCCATAACGAAAAACTAAATGACCCACATCCTGATGCGTCTCCTATAGTGCAACATAATGGCGAACCTAGCTGTAGGGAAAGAAATGATAAAAAAAATGAGAGTGAACCCCTGTGGGAAATGAGTTTCGATGGGTCCTGCACAAGAAGAACTATCGGAGCTAGGGTTTGGCTACGTAACACAGAGAGCGACTACGCGGAAAGCCATGCCTGCAATCTACATTTCAAATGTACCAATAATATTACAGAGTATGAGGCCCTTATCCTGGGTTTAAATCTGTTGAAGAAAATAGGAGCCCGTAGAATATCCGTGCAGGGAGAGTCTGAATTGGTTATCAAACAGGTGAACGGTGAATACACAGCCAAACACCATAGGTTTAGAGCATATAGGAATGATGCTGTAGACATATTGAAAACATTTATTGAATATGAATTGGTGTTTGTTCCTAGAAATCAGAATGCCATTGCAAATGGATTAGCTTGCCTAGCTAGTTCATACCCTAAGACTCCAAGTGACCAACAGATCATCATTCAGACCAAATTCAGGCCTGCGGTGCCGGATAACGAGAAATACTGGCAGGTTTTCGAGGGAGATAAACAAATTGAATATGTTTTGATGGGCAGGGATGAGTTTGAGTTTTCTGATTCAGACTCTACGTCTAGTGATAGTTGCCTAAGTGAGGAACCCTCGGACGAGGAAGAAACTACACCCCACAATGTAGAAATAAATGCTTTAGATGAAGAAACTAGAAATTCAACCACGGAGTGTAAAAACGTAGACATTGAAGAAGTAGAGGTGCTGCAGGCTAAAGATAAGAACATACCTCGAGGTCTGGTGCAGTTAGAAGACCTTTTTGACTTCGATGATGTGGAAAAAAATCCCACCATTGAACATGCAGACTCTGACGTAGAAGAATGCAATATAGACACAAAAGATAATCCCAAAATAATTAAATTGGCTAAGTCTCTTCCTGCGAACATGAAAAAGAAATACATTAACCTTTTTAAGGAATTTATTGACGTGTTTGCGTGGAGTTATGAAGACTTAAAGGCTTATGACACGAACATTATACAGCACAAAATACCTTTAAAAGAAAATCAGAAACCCTTCAGGAAGAAACTTCGTAGGATAAACCCAAAACAATCGCCTGTAGTTGAAAAAGAGATTAAAAAGATGTATGAGGCAGGCATAATAGTTCTCGTAAGGTTCTCGGATTGGGTTTCGAATTTAGTGGCTGTGAGAAAGAAAATTGGGGATATTAGATTATGTATTGACTTCAGAAATCTTAATAGAGCCTCACTCAAGGACAAATACCCTTTGCCAAAAATGGAACACATTCTATAGCGGGTAGTAGGCTCAAAAAGTATTTCTTTGTTGGATGGTTTTTCAGGTTACAACCAAGTCTTAGTAATCCCAGAAGACCAACTCAAGACAGCCTTTACCACTCCATGGGGCACCTTTATGTATGTAAAAATGCCTTTTGGACTGATGAACGCTGGTGCAACCTTCCAGAGGGCACTGGATATAGCTTTTTCAGATGAGATAGAACACTTCATTGTTATTTACTTAGATGACATAACAGTCTATTGTAAGACTGAATAAGAACACCTAAAACATCTGAGAAAAGTGTTTGAAAAATGTAGAAGGTTTGGTCTATCATTGAATCCGAAAAAGTCTGTCTTTGGGCTGCAAGAAGGAAAGCTTCTTGGCCACATTATATCAGAAAAGGGAATTAATATAGACCCACAAAGAGTTTAGGGAATACTACAGATCACACACCTGAGAAACATCAAAGAATTACAGTCCTTCATTGGGAAAATTAACTTCCTTAGGAGGTTTATTCCCAACCTAGCTGAACACCTTAGGAATATGACTAACATGCTGAAGAAAGGTGAGGGAGTTAAATGGACTGTTGGAGCTAAACAATATTTTGAATTAGTAAAACTTGCACTCACCCAAGCTCCTATTCTGATCAGCCCGGATTTCTCTAAAGATTTCCTGATCTTTTCATTTGCCTCTAAGCACACAGTGGCTGCAGTCTTGCTGCAGAAAAACACAGAGGGAATGGAATAGCCAATTTCCTTTTTTGGCAAAGCACTAAGGGATGCACCCTTGAAATAAAACATAATGGAAAAACAGGCCTATGCCTTAATCAAGGCCCTAAACGACTTTAGGGTGTACATATTGTATTCTCACACCATAGCTTATGTGCCCAACATCATAGTCAAAGATATACTATCCCAGGGCCCAGATGGGAAAAGGGGCAAATGGATTGCTGTGATCTTAGAATACGACCTTGAGATAAAACCCACCAAACTGATTAAAGGTCAGGGCTTAGCACAACTGATGGCTGAATAAAATCTACAAGCCCTAGACATTAACATGGTAAATTCCTTGGATAAGAAGCAGGGATTGCCTGATCCCACTGTTGAGGAAAAGTTTCAGAGCTCTCCTTGGTATGTTGACATTCTGTATGTGCTTACACAACTCAATGCCCCTCCTGAACTATCAAAGACCAAGGCCATATTCTTAAAGCTAAAAGCCAGGAGCTATTGCATATTGAATAACTGCTTATACTGGAAGAACCCAAATGGCCTATTGCTTAAATGTTTTCCTAAAAACGAGGCAGAGAGGATTAAACAAGAATTCCATGTAGGAGAGTGTGGAGGCCACCTGAGCTGGAAAGCCACTGCAAACAAAATACTCAGAGCTAGCTAATATTGGCCTACACTCTTCAATGATGTCCATAAGATGATAATTTCCTGCCACAAATGCCAGATTTTTGAAGGCAAAAGAAAGCTCCTTCCCTTACCTCTGCAACCCATCATTGTTGAAGGTCCCTTTTTACAATGGGGCCTAGATTTCATAGGTGAAATTCACCCTGCTTATTCTGCACAACACAAATGGATCCTAACAGCCACAGACTATTTCACTAAGTGGATAGAGGCCATACCTACTAGGAATGTCACAGACTTAGTCATCATTAGTTTCCTAGAAGGTCATATCCTCTCTCGGTTTGGATGCCCAAGGGAAATAATCACTGATAATGCTACTGCTTTTGGATCCAAGAAAATGGTTGATTTTTGTCACAGGTATCTAATAGCACTCGGTCATTCAACTGCCTATTACCCTCAAGGTAATGGATTAGCTGAATCATCAAACAAGAGCCTGGTGATCATCATCAAAAAGCTGTTGGAAGAGAAAAAAAAGTCATGGCATAACAAGCCGGTACATGCATTGTGGGCTGACAGGCTTACAATAAATAAATCCATTGGCATGTCACCATATTAGCTTGTCTATGGGACAGAATCAGTGTTTCATACCATCCTTGGGGTACCAATGATTAAGCTGGTCCAGGAGATTCAAACAGAAGAAGATCGTATGGTGAGAAGGATAAACCAGACAATTCATCTCCAGCAAACAAGGGAAGAGGTTTACAACAGAGCAGTGAATATTCAGGAAAATATAAAGAAATTGTTTGACAAAAGAACCAAAGCTGCTGATTTCAAAATTGGGGATAAAGTTCTGAAGTGGGACTCAAGAAGAGAGGATAAAGGAAAGCACAACAAGTTTGACAGTCTGTGGCAAGGTCCATACATCATCCAGGTCACTGTGGGTCGAAATTCCTTCTTCCTACAGGAATTAGATGGTACAGAGCTGTTTGGGGGTCCTGTCAATGGCAGGATGCTCAAACACTACTTCTGCTGATTTATAATTTCCAATTTCCATTACCATTGTATATACCATTGCATTTTTTTATTTTCAAGAAAAAAGAGAAAATGTTCCAAAAAACAAAGGAAAAGGAGAGGTTCAGACATGCTTAAAACATGAACCTCTGATGTGCAAAAGATTGGCTCTAATAAGCTCAAAACCTGAGCCAAAGAAAGTAAAACAACTGGTCCTAACATGCCCAAAATCTGGACCAGCAAAGAAGAAAGAAGAATCAGCTCTAACATGCCCAAAACTAGAGCTAAAATGAAGAAAAGAAGTGACTCTAACAAGCCCAAAACTTGAGTCACAAAAAGAAAGAAGGATGCTTCAAGATTTCAGATTTCAAGCCTTCAAAGTTTTGTTTTCAGTTTTCTGCAAGTTCTGTCCATGTGCAACTGTCTTTATGCCTTGGATCCACAGCAAAACAGACTGTCTAATCCTGGTTTGACTTTTTTTAAATTTATGTTGTAGAATGTAGAGAAGAAATCTGCTGGACAGTTTAATCCTAGCAGATATTAGATTAGGTAGAGAAACATGTGAGACCAACAGTTTAATCTGGTCTCATGGAGTAATAAGGGTAGAAATAGAATAGGTTTATTTTCTATTTGTAAAAAATAAAATGATGTAAAGGGTTTGCTAGCTCAAATGCACCCTAGAAGAAGAAAAAATGCTAGGATTGTAGTGTGGGTAGGTAGATTGATTGGGAAAAGTTTTTCTGCTAAATTGATGTCTTCACAATTGTGGCAGTTGAAAATCAAAGAAGAAGGTGGCTTAAAGCAGAAGGCATCTGACCTACACCAAAGATCATTTTCTGAATTCTTGACTCCTTCAAGAAGAAGCCATCCCCATGTGGAGCCACTGTTAGCCCCCCTATAAATTTTTGACAATGCAAAGTAGGGGGCTAAATTGTTTTTTGAGCCTTCAAGGAATGCATTTCCCCTTGAAGACACATCATCCTTGAAGTCTCATGTGCCTTTTCCTTTGATAAATTTCCCTCTGCTGACTCCCTTTATAAGGTCTCATTGATTACATAAATTCTGCTCCAAAAGGCCTACATTAAACCTTATATCCCTGTAGAATGTCCCATTTCATCCCTTCTTCCCTTTGTCAAAATCCCCCTTTTTTGTACCCCCAAATCCCTCCCCTCGTCCTCCAAAACCATCCTAAAATCCCCTTTAAACCTTCCAAATACACAATGTTTGGTTTAGTTCCCCTTCATCCCCCTATCGTTACCTATTTTGGCTTTTAATTTCGTTGAAATGGGCCAAAAATCATGTTTTCTAGGTAATTGAGCCTCAGCCCCTTTCGACCTAATCCCCTGTACATTTCCCCCCACAGAACCCAGGCGCTGTAACTGAGCACTGGCCTGAAAGGCGCTAATCTCCAATGTATATCAGGAGTGTTCCTGACCGTTGATCTTTATAGATCGGACGGCGATCGTTAACTCCACAGCGTCCGTGTTTCCCCCGTTCAAACCCCCGACAGCGCAATCGCCGTCCATTTACCCGCAGATCCGACGATTCGGAGTCTACCCGCCCCGATGGTCCCCGCAGCGCACTATTTCAAAACCACCTGGTTTCTATCGCACCGCCTTCGGGCGAGGGGCGGTATTTTCTAATCGCGGAGCGATTCCATACAGCTTCCGACTCGTGGCACCGGTACGGCTGGAAAACCACCCTCCCATCACGCATTAAAGTTCGTCCATGGACACGCAACGATATGCATATCAGCCGTCCGATCCAGAGCCCTCCATCCAACGGTGATCAATCCAGGAAGCTACGCATGTGATAGCCCATAGCTGTCGTACCCCTGGCCCACCGTTCATTGCCCCGACGCGTTTTCCACCGTCGATCTCCGCCAAGATCGGACGGCTCCGATTCGTCTGCATGTTCCACCGTTGACTGGCCCATATCGCCACGTCACCCTCTCCACGTGTGTCCATAATATATTCGCCCCTGCCATATATATTTGTTCCAAGGTCAATTTTTTGTAGGTTTTATTTAATTTTTGTTGCGATCCGCTCACGTCCACTCGACTCTGTTTCACTGTCATACTGCATTGTCCGCCATAGTCCCGCACTATTCTGCCATCTCATCCGTCTGCACAGTCATCCTCGTCACCCCCATTACATCCACCACCTTCGTGCATAAGTTTTCCTAACCAGTTTTCGTGTTTTGCAGGGTTTGAGATGGTGAAAGCCACCATGATTTGCACACGCTGTCAGAGTGACAGAAAATACAGGAAAAGACCATGTGCAAAGGCAGAGATCATGAAAAAAAAGGCCCGAAGAGGTACCACAACAGGATTTGAATTTAAAGAGCAAGGTTTAGCTCTGTGAAATTGTCCCGGTGCCATTAACACACATATTTCACAGTCAAAGATATAAATGGATCAGCATAGAACCTAGGGCACGCAAATGAAGATATGTAAGCCTTAGGTTCAAAGATTTAGAGGCAAAGTACCAGATTGAAGGCCCAGGGATCACGCAGAAGGTATAGCACGCAGAAAATCAATGCATATCAGGGTTTCTATAGCAGTAGAATGTTTTTCCTCCATAAAGGACAAAGCACCCATGCAGTTTTTATTCTACACCATGCTCTTGAAGAATTTCCACCCTGACAACAGTTTGAAGCTACCAGAGCATTTGTTTCATAAATACAGCAGATTTCTCAGTCGTTTTTTTATCATTTGTTTCTTCACCAAAAGTACCACAGAGTCATGCATATCAAAGTACATCAAGAGACATACTGAAGTAAATAGAGGCCTGAAGAAGACCACTCTTCCATCCAAAGAGTGACAGGAATTGAATGCTCAGAATTTAAACAGAATGGGCTTCGGCCCTGTTTCTCTTCAGAAGTTTTAATACTACATTTAGTTCTTCACCTACCTCCTCTGTTTATCTTCAGCTATAAAATTCATGAAGAAACTCAATGTAAGGTGGTTGATCAGTTATCAGAGAATTGCAAGTAGTTTCTTTTGAGACACAGTCTCTATGTAAAGTTGTAAGATAGGCTGAGGGATATGATTTTAGACTGAGTATTCAACTATTGGAAATGTTGTACTTGAATGGTATTGCTATTTAATATAACAAGCACATTTCTTTGGATCCTGATCTAAAGCAGCGGTGATGTTTTCCTATCTCTGTGTTTAATTCATTTCATTTCTTTCCCACTGGCTTGCATCAGAATATTGGCATAGGATTTACCCTTTTTAGGTACCCTATGTTTCTGCTCTCCTTGCCATTAATGTTTTTCTTCTGAATGTGTTATCTAAGAATCGATTTCAGATAATTTAACCCGTGTAGTGGATGTTATTTCCTGCTCTCTGATGTATGAATTAAACGTATCTGTTCTTAGATGTTTCTTGTTAAGGATTTAGTTGGAAGATTTGGGAACACTGGGGATTAGAGTTAGCCCTGTCCATTAGGATCCTTGTGCGACCAGCTAGTCTTTAACTTTGTGCCCTGAATCTGTGCTGTCTCCTCCACTCTTATCATTCCATATCACACAATCATCTTTAAGATCCAACGTTTTAGATGACTAGCCCAATTGAAAGCTTGCACATTGAGTAGCAAGAAAATCCTTTCCTGACTCCATTGCCCAATGGTTTTGAATGCTCCCTGGAATACT